>JAXIVH010000003.1:10168563-10173563 GCA_036785325.1 Urophycis tenuis | reverse complement strand
CCCGAGAGGCCGCCTACTCACCCCCTTCTCCCCCACCTCCTCCTCCTCCTCCTCTCCTCCTCTCCTCCTCTCCACCTCCTCCTTCTCTTCTCATCATCCTCTCCTTCTCCTCTCCTCCTCATCCTCCTCATCCTCCTCTCCTCCTCCTCCCCTCCTCCTCCTCCTCCTCCCCTCATCCTCCTCCTCTCCTTTTCTTCTCCTTCTCTTCTCCTCTCCTCCTCCTCTCCTCCTCCCTCTCTCCTCCCCTACTCCTCCTCCTCCTCCCACTCCTCTTTGCCACCCTGTAACATTCCTCCATGTCTGAATCAGTATTACTCTAACAGCTTCTCCTGCTGATTTATGATTGTCCTCTCTGGCTCTCGGTAGCTTCAGACATACCTACATAGCGTCGACATCGTTATGAATATTCAATATTGTTTGCTTTGGTTTCCCGACTCGTGTTGTACCGGACTGATCTGTCCCCTGCATGGCCACCAGGAGGTGACAGACAAGCTGAATGCGATTTGCAGCTGTTATTAGAGAGCAGCAAATGTGAAGAAGTGACTAAATTAATCTTAAGCCATCCTGTCAACCAATCCGTCTATTTATACGCCCCTAAGCATTTAAAGCACTTAGTAAACTTAATAATAAATGGTGTGTGTGTGTGTGTGTGTGTGTGTGTGTGTGTGTGTGTGTGTGTGTGTGTGTGTGTGTGTGTGTGTGTGTGTGTGTGTGTGTGTGTGTGTGTGTGTGTGCAAATCTTAGCTCCTTAGTCTTGTTATACTGTAACTGGAGAAACGTAATTATTGGATAATATAATTAATGGCTGGTTTGAACATCTGACAATTAGAAGAGGACGTGGCGACCCATGTGACAACAGAATACAAGCTCCCAGATTGACCCCTGACCTCCACACAGCAGGATGAGAGATGTGCCTACAGATTCACCTCACAGCAAACAAACACCTTCCATCACAGCACCTTCCAGCACACACTGGTTCACACTGTGATACGTCTAGATCAGTATCAGCAGGATAGGTGGACTGTGGACATTGGGGATCGAACACAGAACCGTTCAATGGGAGTCAAACACTAACCACTGTAGGAATCCTACGTCAAGAAGCCATCTCAGCCCTACCTACTCCTCCATCATGGAAGGAGCTTGACTGAAAAGCCCTCCATGGACCAGCTCCTTGCATCTCATACAGGACCTTGACCAAGTTGGGCAGAGATCCACTATCTGACGAGGGGACATATAAAGCATATGTCCATATAGAGCATTATGTCTATATAGAGCCTCAATCATATGCAATTTCCCTCAGGGATCAATAAAGTACTGTATGTCTGTCTGTCTGTCAGAACCGAATCCTGTTAGCACCAGAGATCCCAGTGGCGTTTGTGTGTTTGTGTGACGAATCACAAAACATTTGACGTTCTTGGTCAGGAAGTATTTTAGTGGAAGAAATGTTACGCCAGTTTGTTTGAATCATCACAAGTTTACTGTCAACATGACTGCCAGGAAGAATGTGTTGATCCCAAACTGCAACCGCGGTGGGATGATGTTATCTCCTGTTTCTTTTTTTAAAACAAAACAAAACAGGACCGCTTTGACAATCGCCGCTTGTCAACACAGCCCCGGATAAAAACTACTACCAAATGAAAATAATAATCGTGTTAAAGGATCTTTTTTTTTTTCTGCGTCTAAGTGAAAACTCAAAAGTTCTCCCTGTTGCAGGAACCTTCCCTGCTATCACCACAATCTCCGCCCTCCTTCACCCCGAACGTTCAGATCACACTCGGCCGCGCCTTCTGTCGGCCAACGCACAGCACTCTGGCCCGCACTCCAGCGTCTCCATCTCTCGCTCGCCTTTCCACCGCTGCCTTCCTGGAACGACTCCCGGAGCGACACTGGGTCAGACAACAAACAGACTGGCTCTGGGAGCTGATCCTCTGGAAGGACGCTGTGCGTGACGTACAGAGCCGGTCGGGGTACAGGCCAGGCCCTCCAGAGCAGCGCTCACGGGGCCAGCAGCACCTGACTGGATGACATTACCGTCTGTTTCCCGGATCAACGTCTGGAGCGTGTCTCTCAGCACAGAGCAGCTTAAACGTCCGCACAGCCCTGAGACGGGAGAGCATGAGGCCATCGTCAGGGTTCGGTTAAAATAAAATAAAAACACAAGTAATCCTTTAAATGAATATAGTATGCATATTACTGTGAATAAATCGAGCAGCGGAACATCCATACGAAGTTAAGGAGAAGGTTTAGAGAACCGCCCGGGGGTTCTAGACCCCCCAGCCAGATCCAGGTGGGTTCTCTGTTTGAGGATTAATGTAACCTACACTCAATGTAATTGACCATTTAGTGAACACAGTACCTTTAAGACCCTGAGGGAAACACCCTTGCCGTTACACTATCTCGTCAGCTCCTCTATGGACTTGAGTATTTATAACAACACCACAGTGTTTTCTGTCAAACAGGCCCACCCGGCTGGTCAGACACCTTTTGAGGCATTATAAGGAGGTCCGAGGGTCTGGAAGCCCTTAACGCCAGCTCTCCACTCACATCACATGAATGCCCAGGCGGAGGTGTCGCTAGTGCCCTAGTGGAGGCGGTCAGCTCATGAAACACATGTTGTCTGGTAAACTGGAGAGGGCAGTTCTCACAACATCTGCACTCAAGGTCTCCAGGGATGCAGAGCTACAGCTGGCATTTTCACACTTTCGCTGTTCAGCCATTTAGCACACTTCTATCCAAAGTGACTTACATTTTAAGATGTGCGTCATTAAGTAGCAGGTTAGGGGTTAGGGTGTGAACTAAGGATGCCTCCAGCTACACAGCTGACGTTGAGAACTCGAACTCAGAACCGTTCAGATGGGAGCAAAACACAGTGACCACTAGACTATCCCTGCCCCCTTTTTTTTGAGAACTTACCTTATTTCTGGGAGCTTTCCATGGAGCAGGCTGAACTCTCAGTACGGTGTTGGTAGCCAGTCAGTACACGTGAACACAGAACGATAGCTGTGTGTTCAGCTGAATCCTAGCAACAGAATGTGGCGGCTTCTGGCTAAAGCAGGATTTCACCCACTTGGCATATTTGAGGACAGATGACACTTCAGCGCCTTAGATGAAAGGTGTTTGACGTTTCCTCGACTCAACAAATGGGAGGTCTGAAGTGGATGGGGTCATACTCATACTGAGGGGCACCAGATCCTGTCCCCTTGTGCATGTGAGAGTACTGGACGATGGGCCCGTGGTTATTAAACCAGCCATCCAATGTTACTTTAAAACTGTCTTCCGGTGACTGACTAAAGTGTGCTGCACCGCAATGAGATAAAACAAGATAAGAGCATACTTTATTAATCCCAGATGGGAAATTCAGGAGCCACAGCATAATAATAATTCACGTACAGTATAAGGCTTTGTGTATAGTGTAATACTTCACATACAGTGTAACACTCTATCACCAAAAGCACCCAAAAGGCTCCACTGGTGACAGCCGGTCGTGACCAGAGAACAGCCTCCCAGCCCTCCATCACAGCGAACCCCAGGGAGCGACACGGACGTAAACACGCATCTCTCACGATGTATGCTGCTGGGGTCCTAAACCCCCCCCCCGCGGTCTCGCTGTGTTCCCACTGCCTTGTAGGGCGCAGAACCCAGAACCCAGCGCCACTAGAACCCGAGGCCGGCTCGTCACTGTTTACACACGGGCATCCATCAGGCCCGCGAGCCCCTGACTGTAATCATCCCTTCACCGGGACAGAATGACTTGTGTTATTAATGAACCGCAACACACATCATAATCCCGAGACCGGGATACCTCACGCGACCAGACAGAGGTCAGCTCCACACGGTGTTATGATATGATAAGCAGAATATACACCTAAAATACGACCGCTGGCCGCGCGCCATCGCGAGGACGTCTGCACTACGGAGCGCCAGAGGAGAAACAGATGTTTCACTGGGACAGAAGTTCACATCACATCTGTCCTCCAATCGCAGACCTGTTTAAGTCGGGGTCCACCGAGAGGCAGAGAGAGAGACAGAGAGAGGTGTTTATGTAACTTCTTGTCCTCCTAGTATTGTCTTATGGGAGCAGAAGAATTCCCCATCGTCTTCTCCAATTCATGCCACAATGACCCCCTCACTGCAAGGGATCCGGGCTCACCTGCGAGGGGACGAGGATCCAGGACTCTGTAGGAGATGTAGGGTCAGTGAGAGCTCTGCAGGAGATCTACGATTCAGAGATATCTTATGTGGTGTGGATGGACTCAAACCCTTGAAAACTTTACATCAGATCATCATCAGACAGACAGACAGACAGACAGACAGACAGACAGACAGACAGACACAGAGAGGGAGATACATTCAGAGCGGGTAGTAAAAGAAAGAAAGAGATATGGATAGAGATAAGAAAAGACAGAGAGAGAGAGAGTGAGAGAGAGAGAGCGAGAGAGAGAGAGACAGAGAGAGAGACAGAGAGAGAGAGAGAGAGAGAGAGGAGAAGGAGGGGTTCTATGTTGTTTGGACAGAGTGAGACAGGGGAATCCTGGGGAATGCTAACGCTAACCGGCTGGGAGCTCATCACACTTCAGCCCTCAAGAGATGCTTTACGTTCTCCTTGAGGAAAAGGTTCAATATTTGTCCTTGAGCTCTTAAAGATGCAGCTTGAAGCAATGTAGCATTTTTACCCAAACAAGGCTATTACTAGCCTCAAGCATTTTCTGTAGCTGCCCCACTTAAACAGCTAATGTCAGCTTCAAGCTACTGAGCGCTGGCCTTAACTAACAAGGGAAACAAGCTAACCAAGTGATCCATAAATGGAGACGATACGACAGTCTAATTAAAAAGACAATGTGTCTGATTCAGTCTGTAACCAGAACATTCTGGTGAAACTATGACAACAAACAATACACAAACAAATTAAAAATAAGATCTGTCAATATATAGGCTACACATTAGTATCTGTAGATTGGGACATGAAAGGTAAATTAATACATCACCTTTAAACACATATC
>JAXIVH010000003.1:10153563-10163563 GCA_036785325.1 Urophycis tenuis | reverse complement strand
ACATCTGTAACATCCCCTCATCCACCCCACAGGGAACATCTGTAACATCCCCTCATCCACCCCACAGGGAACATCTGTAACATCCCAGCCCACAGGTAACGCCGCTCGTGGCAGATTTTGTCAAAATAAGAGCGCAGAACCAATGGGGCTGAGTGGACAAGACTGGGAGCGGGTCGCGATGCAAAGCCGCAGGACTCGGGACTCGACCACAACCACTAATGACAGCTTCCTGGGCTGAACAGCTCTTTAGGGGTTCCACCCCCAATACAATGCGCCATTATTTGGAAAAACGATTTAAACTGTTGGAAATTGGAACATTGAAGATGTTGGGGCTGTGTTTTTCAGTGCTAATTTATTTATTCCTCCAACTTTCTTCTTCGGAAAATGTGACCTAATGCAATTTGATGAAGGCTGAAATGTAGAGCACAAGCTACTGCTAATGGTTGAGATGTTAACATGGTCTTACATGTGATGAACTCATGGTACATGAGTAACCTCCAACCATCACAACATGGGCCTTGTATTCTGTACGCATCGGTGATACAACAACACTTAACACAACAATTAACCCTGGAGAACAACCTACCCGAGTGTCAAACAGAAATAATCTATGACAAAGATGTAAAAATACAAGGTTGTAATAGAACAAGCTGGGAAAGACAGAATCAACAGAAAAAAACATTTCAACAAAACTTTTATTTCACGTCCATCACTTAAAATGGACGTTGGATGTAAGGACATACAGAATATTGGCAGGAAATGTTTTGTTTGCTTGTCTTGTTGCATTTTAGTTGATGGCATGTTGAGGACTCTGATGATGTCAGCTTTAGGACTAGGCCTGGGACTACTTCCCTATGAGTAACATTACATCAGATATCATTGAGTCTATTTGAATTATAAATGTATTCATTTTTATTTTTATTTATTTGGCAGTTATAAAGTCTGAATGTACATGCCATCAACTGTAATGAATAATCTCAAAACATTCCCTTCAGAAATCTTCACCACATCCACAAATTCACAGTATTACAAATAGAAAACAATAGATTTCTCTGGGTAAATATATTTGAAAATATAACTTTATACACAAATATATATCTATGATGGATCTCCCCTCCAGAAACCTTTATACATGTTTACAATAAAATCACTAGAAGGATAGACATTCATACAATACCACAATAGATTCATACAACAGCACAATACATTCATACAACACAAAACATTCACACCACACAAAACATTCACACAACACAAAACATTCATACAACACAATAAATTCATACAACACAATGCATTCACACAAAACAATACATTCATACAACACAAAACATTCACACAACACAATGCATTCATACAACAAAATACCTTCATACAACACAATACAACACAATACATTCTGGTCTCTTTTTTTCCACGGTAGAAAAAGAATCCCTTTTAATCCCTTATTCCCTAAAAATAAAAACATTTCTGTCCTATGCCACCATCTCCACCCGCCCCTCCCCCCCCCAAAAAAAAAGCTTCATAACAATCAAACATTTTCTAAATATCTTTCATCCAACATTCACATGAATATATGAGGGTGATCTTAATTAAAGCAGCCAATGATTTAAACATCAAGAGACTATGCTAAACCAGCTACAGCTTATTGCAACTCATTCATCAGTTAGCGCTGTGGTATAAACCTTTGAAATATTATATAATAGTTCTGCCACATGAATGTAGAAGTATGATATTTGGTCTCTCAGAGTAACCAAGAGGTTATTTAAGCATATTAAACATTATAGAAAACATAGAGCACTCTCTCAATATTGTTATTTACAATATTCACAAAAAGAAACAGAATCTGTACAAGAAGTCCACAGGAGGCTTGCTAACAAGCGCCTGCAGGTTCACTTAATACCGATTTCAAAAGTGACGATGGATTTTAAACTGCAACCTCATCATCACACACCGCTAACAAAAATATATTTCACCAAACTACTTTATCTGTTATATCTATTCTAAAATTATTTTCATATAGTCATGTTTAATACACTATGAGTTAATAAATTCAAAGCTTATTCATTATGAATACATAATGTTATATGTTATAAAAATGTATTGTTTCTCTGTGAAGTAGTTCCTTTCACATTTTTCTTTCACATTTGCAATACTATTGTATCATCTGCATACATTCAAAATCTGAACATACTAACTCTCATATAACACTGTTTCAAACAGTGAAAACTATATTAGTTATTGCTAACTCTTGATTGTGAATAGTGGTTGCCTTGCTCATTTGCTACCCTATGTAAAAATATCACATACAAATATATTTGGCCAGGTGCTACCCAAATTTCCTGTTTGGGATCAATAAAGTATTATCTTATCTTATCTTACTCATGCTAGCTGGGCCAAAGCTAGTTATGCTAGTCATCCCTGTTTACCTTAATATTGACATGATCACAGCACATCCATGTTCTAGATGTCCTAGAAACAGCATTAGATTTGAACAAAACCACCAACCTCTTAGTTATGATGGGATTCAGTTTTTTGCAGATGTGTTTTTGTGTTATCTTCAACAGTCTTATTGGGGCAAACACACTCACCAAAACTAAATCCCAGCCAGGCACTTAAGGTGGCATAATGTCTTTTGTGTTATTGAGCCTTACCCACCAGGGAGAGGTCTGCACACCAAGGACTAGGAACTATCCACCAGGGGTAGGTCTGATCTGGGGACTAGGACTATGTCTGTCCACCAGGGCCAGATGGTTGGACGGAGGCTAGGCTGTTCCATCAGGGGTAGGTCTAGGTGCAAGGGTCAGCTCTGTCCTACAGAGATTAGGTCCACGGGGTCTAGGGTTTAGGTTATAGGGGGTCTAAATTCTAGGAGTTGCTGCTGCTGGAGTAAGGTTTGCCATGGGTTCTAGGGGTTTTGAGTCATCAGGATCTAGGAGGTGTATGTTCTAGGGGCTCTAGGTCTAGGTTCTAGGGGTTCTGGGTTCTAGGCGGTACTATTACTGGAACAGGGGGTGCTTTGGGACCTAGGTCTAGGTTCTAGGCGGTACTACTACTGGAACAGGGGGTGCTCTGGGTGCTGCCGATGCTGTGTGCGGCGCTGCTGTTCTCTGAGACGGGCAGGGACTTCGGAACAACATGCTGCGGAACTGCCTCCGCCCCACCTGGGTACAGAGAATCCACATCAATACATACACAATACACTTACAAATAAGCTACTATAAAAAGTGCATACACGCACACACACAAATACACATATAGCATATACACACATGGATATAAAAGACATACGCAGATGCAAAAATATGAACACATTTACAGATACAAATAAGTAAATACGCAAGAAGATACAAACGAACAAACTACGGCTGTTGCCTTGCCACCATAGTTTGATAGGTTCAAATTGGCCCCCGGATGTCATTACCCATAAGGCCCGGTTCCTGTGGTTCGGTTCTGGTTCTTTGTTAAGTTTATGGCCCCCAAACACAGGACCCTGTTCTACTTCATGCTCTTCTGATGGAAACGAAGGGAAGTGAAAGGAGAAGTGGTGGACTGAGAGCGCAGTAGGTCGGTGAGGGGAGTGACCTGCTAGTGTGTGAGATGTGTATTTGTGAGAAGGGTATCTCTTTGTATGGCCGTGTGTAGGTGTGTCCCTATAGGTCTCTGTTCTGCTTTGTTGTTTATATATGTCTCTATATATGTCTCTATATAGTCTATATGTGTGTGTGTGTCTATGTACCCACGCCTGTGCGTGTGTGTGTGTATGTGTGTACTGTCTCTTTTGAGTGTGTGTACAGTGTGTGTGTGTGTGTGTGTGTGTGTGTGTGTGTGTAGCCCCTCATTCCCGGCCCCTCCGCTCTGCTAATGTTTACCAAAGTGGAGCCTGCCAGGAACTAGAGAAATCACACACACAGACACACACACACACACACACACGCACACGCACACACACACACACACACACACACACACACACACACACACACACACACACACACACCACACAGCCTCTCCAAACAAAAGAATTGAGGCCCACCTCTTCCACAGACTGCTTATCCAGGGAGAAATATATACATTATATATACAAACAGTATATACACACACAGTATATATAAATACATTATGAATCAATTAAAGCTTCACTTTCTGGTCTAGTGTAGTAGGGGTGTACAGATCTTAAAATACTTGCAGTCCTATAAAAGTAAGAACTGAGTATATATAGTATGCATATTATGTAGTGCATACAGTATATATGGTATATATAGTATGTATGATATAGTTTGTATTATACAGTATATATATATCATCATGAGGTGAAGGAGAATACACCACTCCTACTGCCATGTAGGGCTCTGACGTTCTGTCAACATCGGGGGTGAAACGCTAGCAGAGATATGTTCCTCCCCCCAAGACCTTGTGGATCTGGACTTCTAAAGGGACGGGATCCCTGCTGGCTCTCCTCGCAGGGAGACCTCTGGACCTTCAGGAGGGGACGGCTGTGTTTCATTGTTGCTCCCTCGCTAAAGGAAACCTCTCAGAGTCGACTCAAGGGGATTTTTTTTTTAAAGAGGCGCCAACACAAATATTGTTCTTCCGATAAGGAAGCGCACATTTGATGGCTAATCTTTTCTGCCGGCCAGCCAAGAGCTAGAAGAGAGCTAGCAGAGAGCTAACAGAGAGCTAACAGAAAGCTAGAAGAGAGCTAACAGAGAGCTAACAGAAAGCTAGAAGAGAGCTAACAGAGCGCTAACAGCTGTTTCATCAGATGGAGCAGTTTGGTGACTCGTGCTTCAGGCTAATAGTGGATGTTGTTTGTTCTACACTCATTACTTACGATATCTGTAATATCCTAATAGCAGCATGCTATTCAGTAATATGTACAGGAAGTTAAAGAAGATTGATTCATTGATTCTAGCTGGGCATCTTTCTGTATTTTATTCAATTTCATTACATTGTATAGTATTGTATTGTAGTATTGTATGTAGTATTGTCTAATGTCCTCGCTCTGCTCATGGGAACAGAGAACACCCCTAAAGCAACCTAGCCTAGCTGGTGGTGGAGGTCCACACTGGACAGATCTGTTTTGCTACTGGACGGCCGCTTCCTCCCAGGGGGCCGACATGGGGGGCGGGCCCGAGGGTCACTATGTCACTTCCTGCGGGTGCCCCCCATAGACCTGGCAATGCGAGGGGAATTCCAGCAGCAGAGCTGTGAGCACTGCGGCCGGGTCAGCGTCCACCTGCGGCCCCAGGCCCGCCAGAACCATTCAGGGTGCAGAGGGAGAACGAGACCCCCGCCATACAGGAGCGATGTGTTGGCTGGCCTCTGACAGCAGGGGGTTTGGGGCCTGTGTTATCTTTGGGGCCATACAGTGGCACCGGAGTCTGTCCTACACTGGTGATGACACACTGCGGTCTCGTGCTCACGTCCATATCAACACAAACCCACAATACACTAAACCCTCACTCCTGGCCCAGCCTTCACCTCACTTCTGCTCTGGTCCATTATGTTGGCAACTCTTTCTTTAGTTTTGAGTAAGTTGTGTTGTTTTCTTCTGTGTTCTTCGATTGTCCTGTACACCTGTCGCGTCTGAGATCAATGGAGTACGATCTTAACTGATGGTCTAACGCTCAAATCAAACCTGGACTCAGCTCCAAACACAGGTCATGCAATCAGCAATTAGCGCTTCGGCTGAACAATGGTGCAAAGCGAAGTCACACCATTGGCCACCAGCTGTGTAGTAATGTGATGATTGTATTGACATCATCTTTCCCCTGACGAGAGCCAATCAAAAACAGCTGTTGAATGACTCTTTCACCTAGAGTGATGGTCCCTGTAGTGGAGTATTTAGAGTATTTAGAAGCTCCACTCGGAGAAGCAGAGATCTCTAGTCTAGTCCATATTTTAACATGACATCACAAGTGGAAGTGTCCACCCAGATGCAGATGAGGGATAGATTATCCTACCAGTTGGTACAGTCCACTTAGGTAGGTTTAAATATATTCACCATACATCTAGGTGGGTCACACCGCCTTGTGAGCCCCTTATTCCGCGAGGTGATTAAGGCCAACAGGGCAGAGTCTGTGATGGTGGATCAGCCCATCGGAGCACGGTAAGATGAAGGGCTCTGCAGGCCGGAGGAGCGGGGACCCACCTGTGTTGGAGTGGATGAACCACAGGGCCCCCGTCAACATGGCCCCGATGACGAACGCAGCGAAGGCAATGCAGACCACGGTGGAGGTGTCCAGGACGTACGGCACAGCTGCAGGGAACACAGGCTACATGTTAGGACTTGATGAACACGCCACGTGGATGCATGAAGACACTCTACAATGTAAGTACATACATGAAGACATGCATGTTAACACATGCATGTCACACTACTGCAAGACAGCATTCATCATGATGATTACACTACTAGAAGAAAGCATATGTGTACAATATATATATGTACATACATGTATATATATATTCAATATACTGCGATAACTACACACATGCATATGAATATTGATTATTGATACAACATTTTGAACACATGCTAAATAAGACAAGCTTGCAAATAGATCAATAAAATAAATACTTTTGGCCGATGCGCTCCAAATGGAGACTATACTTATCATCATCATTATCATGATGATGATGAGGAGGATGAGGAGGAGGAGAAGGTGGAAATGGACAAAGAGGAGATGTAGGTATGAGTATGTATGAGGAAGGGGTAAAAGGGTGTTTAGTACCTTCAGCAGAGCCGCTGATTGGATTGCGGGTCGGCAGACCTGCAGAAGTAGAAGGTTTTCTGATGAGTCATCATGAAGGAGAAACCTCCTGAAAGTATGACCCAATGCCCCTGTAGAACCAGGTTCCTAATTCAAAGTCCCTCTCGAACCAGGGTTCCTTATTCAATGTCCTTGTAGAACCAGGTACCTAATTCAAAGTCCCTCTAGAACCAGGGTTCCTTATTCAAAGTCCCTCTAGAACCAGGGTTCCTTATTCAAAGTCCCTCACGAACCCGGGTTCCTTATTCAACGTCCCTGTAGAACCAGGTTCCTAATGTGTGGGTCAGGAGGTTAATGTTCAGAGGTCCAGACAGGCCAGCGGGTCAGAAGAGGACAGGGAAACACTGCCCTGGATCCCACAACGAATGCCTGGCAGCAGGGGTGAGCACTCAGAGGACGACGCTGTTCTGGATGATCAGACCTTCAACACCATCTGGTGGCACGAATCCACCTGCTCAACGTCCACAGTGTCCATACAGCATGCTGGTCCTTAGGATCAATGGCGGTCAGTCAGTTTTGACCGACCGCCATTTTTGTAGTATCTTTGAAGTATTTTAGAAAATGTTACCAAAATGCTATTGCTTACAGAATGGGGACAGCAAAGTGATTTCAACAAATGACATCGGTAACGGATGCTTCAGTGAATCCAGGGGAGTCCATTATGATGGTCTGATCACCCAGAACGCTGTTGTCCTCACTCCAGTAATGTAATGTACTGGAATGTTGAGCCCAGGCTTGGTGGTGGAAAGTGAGGCCCATCAGCACCGTGTACAGCAGACCATCTGGAACACGTTCAGACGGTCCGCTTCAATAACTACGCCTTGACAAACAACAAACAAAGAACCCTGTGTCAGGACGGGGAACCCAAGACCCCGGGCCGGTCTTGCTCCAGGAACCCGACACAAGACTTCTATTGTCAGGCTGGACACTCCCTGGGAGAGGACATGTCCTCTGAGCAGGGTTGGACTTCAGAACCAGCCCTGGGAGGTTTGGACAGGCACTGTGGCTCCAGACCCTCCACTCTTATCTGTCCTCGCCGGCTTGTTATGTGGAGAAGTCCAGAGGACGTGAACACTCCCGGAGATACACATCAGGCCCCCCGCACCACCAGGAGCACAGGGCCACGCTCGCGGCGCCTAACGGGAAGACAAAACAGCTCCGCTGTATCGTGTAACGACAGCTCACCTGCCTTCACTCGGACTCTGTTTTTACTGTACCGCTCCTTACATTTCATTAGCTTTCCATTCAGGCAGCAGCTGCTCTTGGAGAAGTGAATATATATATATATATATATAATCTACGTTCAGGAGCCCAACATTTCCTTTCTGTGTGATTGTGTGACAGCTGACGTTCAGTGCGCCTGTGTGTGACTGTAAGTGTATCACCACCATTACACCAGACACTGAGAACTTCTCTCCTCGAACCCCTGACTGTACCAGAAGGGGGAGACGGTACAGAGCTGGCCGTGAGCTGTCCTGGAACCCTCAGGCCAAACTCAACCTGCGCGTTTACGCAGCGTTGGCTGTTAAATTGGCTAAATGTACTTTTGGAACGAACATGAGGCCCAGCTGCTACGGAGATCTTTAGACGTGAGGTAGGCGGTGTTATTTAGGCTACAGTGGGTATTTTATGCACAGCACTTCTATATTCAAACCGTGTGTGTGATAAGCACATTCTTAGTATGAAGCTTGAGCTTGAGCTTGAGACACTGATGACACCGCGTTCGGGCCCAGGTATAGTGACCCAGTCCTCCATTTACTCTGCTCCACGAACCTTAAGTCACATTTTGTCAATAATTCATCCATTCAAAAATAATTCATTTTCTTCCCCCCAAACGGTACCAAAGATTTGTAAAGAAGGAAACAGTGAAGGTGAATTTGTTCAGGGCAGTAAATTCTCTGTGTGGCGACAGCGAGGTTTACAGCTAGCTGTGTTTTTCCATGCACACAGTTGGCCACGAGAGGCCTACTCTGATCGCAGACAGAGCTGAGGTGCTGGGACGCATCCAGTAGGGGAACGCGGCTCGTGAAAAGCTCTGCTTATTTTTTCTGCCGTCTCAGAAGAAGAGATGGCTTTGTGCTTGGCTTTTTGAAGTCTGGACTTTGATTGGTTTCATGGCTTGATCTGTGCTTACTCCAACAGGGAAATATGAAAGAGCACTCTGACGTACGTACACACTCAGTAGAGGGGCCAGTCTGTTGGGCTAGTTTCACGAAGAGCTGCATTAGTCTACCCAGAATGCATCTGGTGTGTCATTGCACATTTTAGAGCATCTGGTCCAATTTGCAGCAGGTGGAGGTGGAGGAAGTGGATTTCATGTTTCTCTTTTTTACTTTCCTGGCAAGGAAACATGAAACGGGTCAGACCTAAAGTCCCCCCGCTAGTGAGCTGTAGTGAGGACAGAGCCACCTGCAGTGTTGTGAAACACGACACGCCTGCTGACCTCCAATGGACCAGAGTTGCTCAAGTGCTGGAAGGTGGTTTTAAAGGTAAAGGTCTGAACACCAGAGTAGGTGTGTTGTTGTAAGAAATGTGAAGCCAGTGAGCGAGGCCTCGCCACCACGGCTCTCACATGGATGATGTCATCGTTTCAAAGGAGAAAAGCGTGCAGAAGATGGATCCTCAGCACAGAGAAGATTAGAATAGATGGGGGGGGGGGGGGGGGGAGGCATGATGACATCACGATGTCAGCGCCACAGAAGATATGGAAGAGGGGGAGTGGTTCTTGACCCTGGCCCCCCCCCGCCCCCCGCGTCTCCTCTAGGGGCTCCTAGGAGTCCCCCCTCGCTCCGGGGTCAGATCACACAGCGTGGCCCCAGCTCGGGAGCTCTGACTAATGGAGGGGTGAGGGGCCCTTTAGGACCCCACACACACAGATACACACACGCAGACAACGCACACACACACAGACACACAAACACAGATAGGCACACACACACACACACACACACACACACATACACACACACACACACACCTCCTCTTTCTCTTCTTCACAGTGAAGTTAAATCTATGGCAGCCCCACGCTGGATGACTACTCTTTTTCCACTCTCTCTCTCTCTCTCTCTCTCTATCTCTCTCTCTCTCTCTCTCTCTCTCTCTCCTCTCTCACTCTCTCTCTCTCTCCTTGTCGCCATGTTTCTATCTATCCCTCCCTTTGATTAATTTCCTCTCTATCTTCACTTCTCCCTCTCTTTAATTTCTCTCTCCCTATCTTCTTTTTC
>JAXIVH010000003.1:10111063-10151063 GCA_036785325.1 Urophycis tenuis | reverse complement strand
ACACAGGTGCCGGCCTTCAGAGGGTTCTGTCCAGCCTACCTCCACGAAGACCTGCTGGCCAACCGAGAAGGTGGGGGGGGACTCTAGGTGGGGTCTGTGGAACAGGACGGTGCTGTAGACGCCCATGATGAGAGACATGTCCTCCTCATCGTCCTCCGTGCCTCCTGGACCAGGGGCGATGGGGGGCTTCGGGTCTGAGCTCTCGTAGGTACAGTTGAACTGCGGAGAGGAGGAAAACATGGGACTACCTTCACTTTACCATGCCACTAAGAAGTACCCAGAGGAAGTGTTAACCCGGAGTTCTGATACGAAAAACACTGGACCCCGTACTGCTGGTATTTAAACTTGGTCGGGCAGAACTGTGTGGTTTGGTTGTTCTCAACCTCACTGGTAACACTACAATAAGGGCACATTCACCATTTATAGACGTCAGTTAATTCAGTCATATGCATTAACTAACAGTTAACTAATAGTTATCACTTACTAAAGGGGTTCATGTTAACCAAGCTATTAAAGTACACATTTATTAACGGTAACCCTTACCGTAAGCCTTTGCTAATGCTATCCAATAGTGCTTATTAGCGCATTAGCTCAGGTAAAATAATGGTTAATAAATGTACCCTTGTTTAAATAAATGTTTCACTAGCATGAGTCTAAAGTGTTCACAACATCAACAGGATGTAGAGGGTGAGTCCTCTCCTTGCCCCCCCCCCCCCCCACCTCCAGTAGTGCACTGACTCAGACCCCCCCTCCAGGAGTGCACTGACCCTGCCCCCTGGACCGCGGTGTCAGTTCTAACGAGTCGGTATTTTCTTCCGGGACAGCAGAACATCCCCTTTGCACGGGTATCCCCCCGCGGCTCAAGGTTCTAAACCCTGAGACCGGCCGGATCGGGGGCCCCAGGGGTCAGGGGTCATGGAGATGGAGCGCGGGCAGACGACAGGAGGAAAAGGATGAAATGAGGAGGAAAAACCAAAGTCAACAGAGGGAGGGAAGAGCGAGCTGGGAGGAACAGGAGGGAGATGAGATGCTGTCAGCGTGAAGGATGGCAGGTCAGGGCAGAGTAACAGGAGGCAGTGGAACAAAGTGGAGCTTGCCAAAAGACAGCGTAGCGTTCATTGGCGTCGCGAGACGACACCAATCTGGCCACTGACTGTGCAACAGCACACGCAACCACAGCATTCGATAGCACTTCCACCACAACTGCTCAGCAGCACCCTATAGAGAACTCAACAACAACCAACCCTACTTTACATTGTAGTCTCTAGCTAGGGTCTGGGGGTATAGTCTGGGGATTTAGAGGTCTGGGGGTCTGGAGGTCTTGTGGTCTGGGGGTCTGTGGGTCTTTGGGTCTAGGAATCTGGGGGTCTGGGGGTCTTCTGGTCTGGGGGTCTGTGGGTCTAAGGGCCAAGTGGTCTGGAGGTCTAGGGGTCTGCAGGTCTGTGGGTCTGGTGGTCTACGGATCTGGGGGTCTAAGGGTCGTGGGGACTAAGGGTCTGTGGGTCTGGGGGTCTAAAGGTCTAGGGGACTAAGGGTCTGGGGGTCTGTGGGTCTAAAGGTCTGGGGGACTAAGGGTCTGTGGGTCTGGGGGTCTAAAGGTCTGGGGGACTAAGGGTCTGTGGGTCTGGGAGTCTTGGGGACTTAGGATCTGGGGGTCATACCGAAACGACGTGCACGGAGTCTGTGGGCTCCAGGAAGGACTTGTCCATGTCCCCGGGGCCCGCGGGGAAGCGCCGGTCCTCAGGCTCCTGGTCCTCGTCGTCCTGCAGGAGCCGGCCACTCCCGTCCTTCCCCTCCCCCGTACTGATCAGGATCTGTGGGGAGGTGGGCCAGCGGATGATCACATGAACCATTCACAGGAAGTGGATGATCACATGCACCATTCATAAGAAGTGGATGATCACATGCACCATTCATAAGAAGTGGATGATCACATGCACCATTCATAGGAAACAACAACAAAAATAATATAAAAGATCCGGCAAAAATATATTTTCCATGTTTTAAATAGGCCTATTGTTTGACTGTTCATATATCATGAATATCTTGAAGAACTTTGTACTGAACTAAAGAAGGCAATTCAACATATTTTTGTCATATAGGTTGAAATTCTCTTCACATCCCGAGAACAATGAATCAATCAACACTGCTGTGAATTAAAGAAATGTTGAACCCGGTATGTGTGGCTGTTGCAGGCCTGTAAAATGCCTGTCCAATCAGTATTTGGTCCAAATGGAATGACTGGGTGGCCTCCCTGTCTGTCTACCTACCTAGCCAGCTACCTGCGCACACCTGTGTCCTCATGACGCAGAGCCGCAGCTTCTACAAGGTCAACAGACCTGTTGCTCAGCCAGCAAGTTAGACATTTTAGTTTAAACATCTTGTTTACTCTGGCTGGGTTCTCCAAATAGCCTACCATAGAATTAAATGTATGAAATAATGTTCTTAAAAATGTTCAAACATTACATTTTCCTCATCACAGACTTTACGGTCTAATTCGACAGACTCCACATTTCTCCTTTGTCTTTGTATGTACTGCGTGTATTTTCAGGATGTCTGTTGACAGATTTAATCTCTCCTTAAAACAACTAACATCAGAACAAAGTAATGAGACGTCATAAAGCTTGGATCCCTTCCTAGCTGAGTGGTAATGAATTGAAGCGAGTTGAGATCTTTCGAGCAGGGTTTTCTGACAAGCCTTAAGGAGTATTATGGTACTACATGATATATGACATATGATACATAATATGTATGCCTGCTATACATCAGCCAACAACTCCCCATCTCATGAAGGTAAACACACATTGGTCTGTTTGGACTAGTAGAAAACACTTGATAAAATACTTCCAAGTATCAGTTTCATCAGTTTGACCAAGAAGACACTCTTGACTTGGGTTTAGTTTTAGTTTGAGAGTTACCGGGTTGAGTGAACGAGTGTGACAGTGATTAAGTCTTGTCGAAACAATGTCCTTATAAAGTGAAGGGCCACTGGTGATCTCCACTAATTAAAATGAATGACCCGATTACAACAATTCAAAAGGAACAAACTGTCTTAGTTGTGCAAGGACCTAGAAAATGATAATGGATTTCCTTTGAGGTCTCGGGTTATCTCTGCAAGCTAAAGCTAACACAAAGCCGCGGTTGGCTCCCCGCCCAGAGTTTACAATCTGTTCTGGACCACAACTTGTTTTCGCAAAGTTCCTCAAACATGTTATGTCCAAATGTCTAAAGGGAAGAGATTCTTTGATTATGAGACCAAACATGCAGCAAGCCCTGGGTGATAAGGGTTACGAGAGCTGATGAATACGCAAGAACACTATAAAACAAAAATTTTAAAGTTTCCCAATAATAACCTAATACCCTGATGCTGCAGACGGGACTCTTCCAGCGTCTCAGTGATTCAAACCTCCCAGGGCATTTGATATGATACCACAGTTCCCACCCGCGAGGACCACAACCCTCATTTGAGGTCTGGAAGTCCTAGGGACCCCAACTTCTTGCATTTGTTCTTTGGATATGCTTTCCTACACAGGGTGAACGCAATGCTCACCCTGTCATCATCAAGTAACAACCAAGTCCCAGTGAACGTACACACATTGTGTTCACCCTGTCATCATCAACCACTCACAACCAAGTCCCAGTGAACGTACACACATTGTGTTCACCCTGTCATCATCAACCACTCACAACCAAGTCCCAGTGAACGTACACACATTGTGTTCACCCTGTCATCATCAACCACTCACAACCAAGTCTCAGTGAACGTACACACATTGTGTTCACCCTGTCATCATCAACCACTCACAACCAAGTCCCAGTGAACGTACACACATTGTGTTCACCCTGTCATCATCAACCACTCACAACCAAGTCCCAGTGAACGTACACACATTGTGTTCACCCTGTCATCATCAACCACTCACAACCAAGTCCCAGTGAACGTACACACATTGTGTTCACCCTGTCATCATCAACCACTCACAACCAAGTCCCAGTGAACTTACACACATTGTGTTCACCCTGTCATCATCAACCACTCACAACCAAGTCCCAGTGAACGTACACACAATGTGTTCACCCTGTCATCATCAACCACTCACAACCAAGTCCCAGTGAACTTACACACATTGTGTTCACCCTGTCATCATCAACCACTCACAACCAAGTCCCAGTGAACGTACACACATTGTGTTCACCCTGTCATCATCTGCCAGTAATAACCAAGTCCTGGTGGATGTACACACATTGCAACATGTCGGTAGTGTACTTGTGACTGTGAATCATTTGTATGTAGTCTGTTTGTGTTCATGGGACCTTTAAGATGATCTTCATCATGTAAATTGCAGAGTTAAATATGTAAAGGGTATAAGTAAGCACTGTGAACCAGCACGTCTCTCACCGAGTTGATGTAGAACACAGAGGAGGAGCTCATCACAGGGAACACGGTGGTCTGGCAGCCAGAGAGAGGGGTCTCCAGTGTGTAGTGAGTGGCGTTCACCGTCGCTTTGCATTCTGGGTCTTGTAGTGTGAGGTTGGCTTTGGTGTAGCCGTTGGCCTGAGAACAGAGAGCCAATCACATCAAAGCTCAAGAACACAGACGATGAAAACCCAACAGGCTTTACAACCTCCTAACTCAAGATATAAATAAATGGCTGCTCAACGTCGGTTCTTAGGCTGCGTTCCCAGCTCAGCGTTGTGTTGGTGCTCGGACAACGTTCCCAGGCGTAAACAACCCCCACCCCCCTGATTAGAATCCCGGGTTCCTTGCCCGCTTGTGATGTGGTTCCCCCGCCCAACTCTGGGAATCACTTCTGCGCCCCTTCAAGACGCCACAGCGCTGTAATGAGCAGATTAGCATTTCAAATCCCGAGAACTATTAACTGCTTACTCCACATAAATGTAAAGAGCCAGGCCTTTACATCAGCATTCCTCTACCATCAGGTCACGAAAACCATTCTGTATTAAAACCTTTAGTTTCCATTTCCACTGCAGCCACGGCTTTACTAAAGCAGCCCATCTCTATCCTCTATCCTCCTACTTTCTCCTCTCACCCATGGAGGATCAGGGCATCGCGGTGCAGTATACACTGTACAAACTGGTTATCTTATCATTTAAACAAAATACAGTCTCCTTCCTAATCGTAACACTTTTAAGAATCTGAATTGTGATTCTTTTCTCCTGAATAAACGTTAATGTTATCAAAAGCAACATGTGACGGGGGGGCGGCACTAGCTGTAGCGGCAGTAGCTCAGTGGGTAGAGCGGGTCGTCCGCTAACCAGAGGGTCGGCGGTTCGATTCCCTCCAACTGTCCGCATGTCGAAGGAAGACACTGAACCCCAACTTGCTCCCCGGGCGCTTACCATAGCTGCCCACTGCTCCTATGTAACATAGGGTGGGTCAAATGCAGAGAACTGATCCCCTCCTCCCCCTCCCCTTGTAATTTCCCAGCTTGGGATCAATAACGTATTTCTATTCTATTCTATACTTTGTGAACAAGCTGTTCACGCGTGGCGCGGCCCACCTGCAGGCTCTCCTTGTCCACAGTGACCACCATCCTGGTGTCCTCACAGCGGACCTCCAGCCCAGCACTCAGGACCCCCTGCTGCTCCTGGGGCTCCTCCCAGAACGGGTGGAAGGGCGGGGACAGGAAGGGGGGGAGGGGGAGGACGGGGCGGTGGTCCACGGCCTTCGCGTCACGGAAGATGGCGAGCTCTGGAGGGAACAGGCTGTCCATGGGCTCTGGGCCTTCTGGAGGGAAAGAGACACTGATGGCTGATCTCTAGCGGAAGCTGCAGAGGCTCCGCGATGCACTTTGTTTGTGTTTTGTTGATCACATTTAGCGTACGCCGCTAGTTTATGCTGCATGTAAGTTTAGCTTACAATCAGTTTACGTTTGTTGTAATTTTGTTGGTTCCTGTTTTTTTTTTGTTTTTTTTCTAATTAAAGTTTACGTCCCAGCATCTCCGCTGTGCACATCGTTAGCTCAGCACAGGGCGGCGGTTATTCACGGTGGTAGGAGAGAGAGCGACTGATGCTCGGCCTTACTGGGCTCTCTGAGGCGCAGCTGGAAGAGGTCTGCCACGGCGGTGCTGGTGAAGCTAACGGGGCGGTAGCCGCGTTGCTCCGCCCACCTGATGAGCGCCTGGGAGCCGGACGGGAGGGCCTGCCTGGGCAGCTTGCTGACCTGCATCAGCCTCTCGGTGTCGGGGCTCAGGGCAATGGTGTCCGAGCTCTGGGGGACGGGGAGCAGACGGGAGTAGCCTCAACACTCATGTGTAACATCACAGACATAACATGTATCACAGCCGGTTAAAGTAAAACGTGAATGGTAGTAAACTTTGGATTAAATGACGAATGTGTTCAAAGCCACCAGTAAATCCTATTCAGGCTAGGTGTAGAGCTAAGACAGGGCCAAGGCTAAAGGGAGGAGGTTAGTTCTATGGCTAAGGCTTGGGTGAGGAGTGGGGCTAGGGGCTAGGGCTAAAGCTAGTTCTATGGCTAAGGTTTGGGTGAGAGGCAGGGTTGGTTCGAGGGGTCATTGAAGGTCCCCTGAGTCTTACAACTCTAGTGAGTGTAAATATTGGAAGGTGGACAGCAATGTGTGGGAGACACTTCCTCAACCCCCCCCCCCCCTCCCCCCCCCCACTCCCACCCCGCCTGTCACATGACGTCCGCTGGAGCTGTCAGGGTTTTCCACAGGCCTTCTCCAACGTTTCCTCCCCCCCTTCTACTCCCCCTTCTTCTCCTCCTCCCTCGACTCCCTCCTCCTCCCATGACAGATACGTGGCCAGCTAGAGGAGTGAGGTGTCACTTTGTATCTGTCGGTCTGTCCGTCCTGTGCTGTTTATAGGACATCCTCTCAGGGCCCACCCTTTACCAGGAACGTCCTGTTTTATGGTGGACCACCGGAGCCATTTTGGAGCTCATTTCTGACTCTGTTCCATGTTGGACTCCGTTCTGCCTGGCCTTACCAGGACTTCCAGTGTGCCGACCATGTCGCGGCTCTTGATGACCCAGTTGACGGACTTGGAACACTTGAGGATCAGGATGACGTCACGGCGCAGTGGAGCGAGGCCCGCGACTGGCTGGAGCTCCACGATCACTTCCACCTGGAACGCACTGGTGGGAGAGAGGCATAGAGAGATTATTAGAGAGAGCAAGAGAGAGAGAGAGAGAGAGAGAGAGAGAGAGAGACCATTAGAGATCATTAGAGACCATTAGAGACCATTAGAGACAGAGGGGGAGAGATTGAGAGAGACATAAAGAGACAATTAGAGACAGAGAGAGAGCGACATAGAGAGAAAATTAGAAAAAGAGAGAGAGAGCTTGACAGAGAGAGAGAGATAGCACTAGAAGAAGATTCTCTGGAAGGTCTTGCTAGTATTAGTCTACCTTCCCTGTCTGGCCAACTGATTAAAACCCTGGATGCGTTCCCAGGGTAGAGACACAACGAGGACCATGTGCATGGCAGACTGCACAGAGGGATGCTGACATCTTTCATGGCCCTGCGCTGGATTAGCCGATTCTGTTGCATACACACACAGTAATCTCTCCATGGGGGGCGGGGGGGGGGGGGGGGGGGGCTGGACACACCAAGTCAAAGACATTCTCACAGAGATATATCACCCCCCCCCAAAGGACCGAGGAGGGAGAGTTTGACTGGTTAGTATGTAACCAGGGAGGGAGACGCCACGCTGGCATAGTTGTATGCTCCAGCGCCATCCCTAACCTAGTAACTAACCTTAACCATCCCTAACCTAGTATCTAACCATAACCATGTCTAACCTCGTATCTAACCTTAACCATCTCTAACCTAGTATCTAACCATAACCATCCCTAACCTAGTGTCTAACCTTAACCCTCTCTAACCTAGTATCTCACCTTAACCATCTCTGACCTAGTATCTAACCTTAAGCATCCCTGACCTAATCCCTACATTTAACCATCTCTAACCTAGTATCTAACCATAACCAGCTCTAACCTAACACCTAAACGAGCAATCTCTAAACTAATACCTAAACTAAACATTTCTAACCTAACACCTAAACTAAACAGCTCCAACCAAATAACTAATTACCACCATATACAGTTTGAACTGCCTTTCCAGCCAGCTGTCTCTGACTAGTGTAGGGTGAACCACATGGACGATATGAATAGAGAGCATAGCACAATAAGGACCAGATGGTGGTGTTAAACCCTATGTACAGTTTAGTGCTGGCATACCAACATGTCAGGAAAGAATGAAACTCCATCACTCTTCTTTACATCCTGAGCTACAAAAGAATAGAAGAGATTACAATAGGATAGAATTTTACTGTCCAACCAAAGTTGAACATATTGGGCTCCATTGATTGGGATGCACACCGCCTCCTAGTTTGGAGTCTGCCGACAGCCCACCTGCTAGGAATAAGGACCTGTAGCCTACCTGCTAGGGATAAGGACCCGTAGCCTACCTGCTAGAGATGAGGACCAGTAGGCTACCTGCTAGAGATAAGGACCAGTAGCCTACCTGCTAGAGATAAGGACCAGTAGCCTACCTGCTAGAGATAAGGACCTGTAGCCTACCTGCTAGAGATAAGGACCTGTAGCCTACCTGCTAGAGATAAGGACCAGTAGCCTACCTGCTAGAGATGAGGACCTGTAGCCTACCTGCTAGAGATAAGGACCAGTAGCCTACCTGCTAGAGATGAGGACCAGTAGCCTACCTGCTAGAGATAAGGACCTGTAGCCTACCTGCTAGAGATAAGGACCAGTAGCCTACCTGCTAGAGATGAGGACCAGTAGCCGACCTGCTAGAGATAAGGACCAGTAGCCTACCTGCTAGAGATAAGGACCTGTAGCCTACCTGCTAGAGATAAGGACCTGTAGCCTACCTGCTAGAGATGAGGACCAGTAGCCTACCTGCTAGAGATGAGGACCAGTAGCCTACCTGCTAGAGATAAGGACCAGTAGCCTACCTGCTAGAGATGAGGACCAGTAGCCTACCTGCTAGAGATGAGGACCAGTAGCCTACCTGCTAGAGATGAGGACCAGTAGCCTACCTGCTAGAGATAAGGACCAGTAGCCTACCTGCTTGAGTTGGGGGCCTGCAGCTCTATGATGTGGACCTCTGGGTTCTGGTCGGGGCTGGAGAGGACACAACCCTTGGAGGGCTGGGGGTCCATGTAGACCCCCAGGTAGTTGAGTGACAGGAACTTGTTGGCAATCCTGCAGCTGTCAGGGAACCCACGGTCTGGAACACAACGGGACACACACTTACAGGTCAAGAGGCTGGTAGGGGTTAGACAGCACAGAGACAGGTCATTAAGGAGCAGGTAGGGGTTAGACAGTTAAGAGACAGGTCATTAAGGAGCAGGTGGGGGTTAGACAGTACAGAGACGGGTCATTAAGGAGCAGGTGGGGGTTAGATAGCACAGAGACAGGTCATCAACGAGCAGGTGGGGGTTAGACAGTACAGAGACAGGTCATTAAGGAGCAGGTGGGGGTTAGACAGTACAGAGACAGGTCATTAAGGAGCAGGTGGGGGTTAGACAGTTCAGAGACAGGTCATTAAGGAGCAGGTGGGGGTTAGATAGCACAGAGACAGGTCATCAACGAGCAGGTGGGGGTTAGACAGTACAGAGACAGGTCATTAAGGAGCAGGTGGGGGTTAGACAGCACAGAGACAGGTCATTAAGGAGCAGGTGGGGGTTAGACAGTTCAGAGACAGGTCATTAAGGAGCAGGTGGGGGTTAGACAGTTCAGAGACAGGTCATTAAGGAGCAGGTAGGGGTTAGATAGCACAGAGACAGGTCATTAAGGAGCAGGTGGGGGTGAGACAGTACAGAAACAGGTCATTAAGGAGCAGGTGGGGGTTAGACAGTACAGAGACAGGTCTGAAACAACAAGGTGCCAGGTCCGGAGTTTATATTCTCTGAGGCGCGTACATTCAAGACCAAGCTCATCAGATGAGGAATCCTGTTTTGTCGAGGTTTATTTTGAAAATTCAGATTTGTCTAATCTGTAGGTAACCATGAGAAAGATGCAGGCCTACCTGCTGTCTGTACTGTCTAACCCCTACCTGCTCCTTAATGACCTGCTGAACTCACTGTATAGCTGTACTCTCTCTGTCTAAAAGCCTCTGCTCACAGACTAAATGCTATAACAGTTGGTTGGTATAGGACCAGCTGTGTAGGAGGAGCCACTGGTTCCAGAGAGTGGGTCTGCAGCTCAACCAGAGGTAAACACGACACCTTGAGCACGCGCCAAAACCACCGAGTGGACTGCTGCTTTCACCATGGCAACGGAAGAACACAGAGCACAGATCCTAGTCAGCGGTGGAGCTGTGCGTTCTGAGGACACAGAGGAAGAGCCCTCCCTCTACTACTCCTCACATACACTTTCCTGCAGCTCAATTCTCTACCACTGGTTGCATCCCACTCCAGCTCTCCTCCCTGTCTCCTTATGTCTCTCCTGTATTTCTCCTCCTACCTCCCCTGCTCTCTAGCCTCCTCCCTATCCCCATCTCCCCCTCATCTCCTCACCCCCAATCCCCTTTGTCAGCTGGGGTGTATTGTAAGGGAGGTGCAGGGACACAGGAGGGAGAGCTAGCTAGAGACTAGCTGTTTGACTTGGGGCTGCAGGTAACAAGAAGAAGGTAGAGGATCAGGTTTGCAGCAGCTCCCTAGCGTGCCCCTAGTGGCATACCCACGCTGCTGAGTGGACCCACGCAGAAGCGTAGTCCTCGTTTTAGCGCGTGGTGCTCAGGAGTCTACACATCTGCTCATGCTAGATGCTCCTGTAATGATTTCATACCAGTAGCCAAATAACCCCTAGTGATTATAAATAATATGTATAGTATTTCTATATTTAGATTGTATTTATATTTATATCAAACATATGATGGAAATGTAAATTTGTTCAGCTCAAGCCCCATAAGACATAAGTCATTCCATGTTAAGCGAATGTAAGAGCAGAGGACACGTAACAGCAGCCATACGACTGCCAAACAACATACATAAAAAACGCATAGACACAGGACAGAAAGCCTGATCACTGCTTTCCTCACTGCAGAATATGGAGCCTGCAGGCGCCTAACTTTAATATGGAGGAAATATCCGTTTGAAGCCAAGGCAGCACGTGACGGAGAACTGATGGAGGAGTGATGGAGGCAGCCAGATGTCCAGACGGGGGGGGGGAGTCAGGGAGAGGAGTGAGTGAGGGGATCGAGGGGAGTTAAGGATAGAGGAGTTAAGGGGAGTACGGGAGTGTTGTGAGGGGAGTGAGTGAGAGTGAGGTAGGAGAGTTACGGAGAGGAGTGAGGGCAGTGAGGCAATAACATTGCAACAATTGTTACCTTATTACAGTTCATTTAACTCGCTGTTGTATGAATCCTCACTGAATCCCAATAGCAACCTTTTTCTTTGTTTTCGCGTCCACAACACATTGAAGTCCTATTTGAAGCGAGCGATTATATATAGCCATGCGAGTTCAGCTCCAACCAAACAATCTGATTCTAGCCATTGTTTGTGCGTCCCTACAGGACACCAGTGCTTCACTGGGACGTCTCCCCGGTCATCACATTTGACATATTTGGCATTTACCAGATGCTTTTGTCCAAAGCGACTTACAATCAGTACATTTGTCATATATTTGTGGGGTTCACACATGTGGACAGTTGGAGGTGAGGATCGATCCACCAACCCTCCGGTTAGTGGACGACCCGCTCTATCCACTGAGCTACTGCCACCCCACTTACTACTACTACTACTACTCACCTTCTCCCACATTGATGTAGATGTCATGGGTCATCCGGAGCTCCAGGAAGGAGGTGACGCCACGGTACTTCTTCAGCGCCCACGAGAGGAGGTGCTCGTTGCCGTGGGGGAGGGTCTCCTGGAAGACCTGGCAGCCCAGGGAGAAGTTCCCCGGCTGGAAGTGGACCTGGGAGCCTGGAGACACCTGGAGAGTGAGAGGGAAGGACGGAGAGGGTGAGAGGTCGACAGACAAGAGTCAGAGACAGACATCCAGGGTGAGAGACAGATCAGGGGGACGTTTGCTCCGGTAGCTGATTACGTTTAGTCATTGAGCAGACACTTGATCCAAAGCTACTTAAAAGTGAGGCTGGGAACAATGAAAGAATCACTTAGAGTTACTGAGCGTTGGTAGGAACCACGGGAGCAGAACATTTGAATACTCGCGCAAACACAAAGTTGTTAACCCTTCGATCAAACGTTTGGAGCTCCTCACACACTGAGGTGATCGTTCTTCTCATCGCTCAGCAGTGGAAACCCACAACGAAAAGGTTCCAGGAAGAGAAAAGAGTCGCGTCTTAAATAAAGCTGTCTCTCTAAACACGGGCAGGACTCCTGTCGGCCGCCTGTTATCCCACCTCTCCAGATATACGCGGTGCGTGTTTTCACACATGGTGTCAGTCCAGCGCAGGCTGGTCCTGTTTACACAGCCCAGTGTCTTTGTGCGTCACCCCCAAATCTGGAGGCCATTTTCCAACATGGCTGCTGTCTCATAGAGAAGCCCACAGTGGAATCAGTGGAGTCTCACACACACACACGCACAACAGAAAAATAAAGATAAATAGATGGAAACACGCACAGTACACACAAATTATCCAGATGAATGTAGTTAAGGTTTCGACACTAGGCCACTGGTAACCAGCCAACCATCTTTGAGTATCTCCAGACTCAGTGTTGTGCCAGGGACAACAACTTGGACTAATTAACTCTCACAGCGTTCCAACTGGAACCATCCGAGCCTTGGGCTGCGGCGTCATCGATGACCACCGCAGGAGGTACCTTCACTGTCCTCCCAGGAAGGGACAGCTTCAACCCCTTAGTCTCAGAATCTCTTCTCTTGTTCTTCTGTTGTTTCCCTTCTGACATGCTTTGTCCTTCTGTTTTGCATTAAAAGCCCGACATAGGTTAACTTTGATTGGAACTGCATCTTATTTGGTATATACTGTCCATACTGGATGATAAAATTTGTAAGTGTTGTAACTACCAAGTGAATATTGCATTGTCTAGATGATTTGATTATATTATTATTGAATTATTCTCCTGTAATCAAACAAAGATGGAGAGTACATATTGCGACAGCGGCAATAAAGCTGGACAAAGAGATGAATGGCTTGAGAAAAGAGAGAAATGAGAGTTATGAAATAAAATAACAGCCTTGTGGTGAAACAGATTTCCCTCACCATGTTTTGGCCTCATCGCCAGGGCCTAGTCACACTCACTCACACACTCACAACTACGGACAGAGGGGGGAGGGAGGAGGAGGAGAGGGGAGAGATGAGGGAGGAGGGAGGAGAGAAGAGGGAGGAGGCAGGAGGGAGGAGGGAGGAGGGAGGAGAGAAGAGGGAGGAGGCAGGAGGGAGGAGGGAGGAGGGAGGAGGGAGGAGAGAGGAGGCAGGAGGCGGGATGGCATTATGGAAGGAGTCTTGCGGGGGATAGCGCAGGGGTGGGTTGTGTCCTGGATAGCGGGCCAAGCCGAGGGGAGCCTGAGCTTCGTCTTGAGGAACGATAAACACTCACACGCGCTGGAACACAGTGGGTCCAGAACCCAGTGGGTCCAAGCAGGCGGTCTAGACACACTACCTCATCGTGTTTCCACCTCGCCTTCACTCTTGAGGTGTGTGTCTGAAGACGCCTCGGCGGGGACACTTTAACTGACGCTGAAACAACGAGTCACACTCACATCAGAACAACCCGTCCTCCCGACCCATGAGTGAGTGACGTCTTCCTGACGTCACTGTCATGATAATGAGAGAAGTCTCCTCCTCGTCCTCCTCATCCCCAAGTCACTGTTTGTTTTTATATTTGCTTCAGATGTAGTTTTTATGTTGTTCAGTTGTAGTTCTTACATGTGGTTCAGGTGTAGTTCTTACATGTTGTTCAGATGTAGTTCTTACATATGGTTCAGATGTAGTTCTTACATGTGGTTCAGGTGTAGTTTTTAAATGTAGTTCAGATGTAGTTCTTATACGTGGTTCAGATGTAGTTCTGACATGTGGTTCAAGTGTAGTTTTCACACGTGGTTCAGGTGTAGTTTTTAAATGTGGTTCAGATGTAGTTCTTATATGAGGTTCAGATGTGGTTCTGAAGGCCAGCTGCCTGGAGCAGAGCCATGTCTCGTCTCAGCACCTGACATCTCTGGCACTCTCACCTGCTGCAGTAAATCCAGCGAGGCAGGCTGTCCAAGAAACTACGAACAGCTTATTTTTAGAGATGTTGGCTATCATGATAGAGACGAGTGGTGAGGACAGGAGGGAGAGGGCTTCACAGAGACACTGAGCTAAAGCCATGGCCAGATCACAGCTAAACCCTGCCCAAAACACCAAAACATGGCTAAAACACAACTTGAAATAGTCATAAATCATAACCAAAACCCAGCTTCCCAGCTACCAGGTGCCCAAAACAAATCTAATCATGCTGAAACAGTCTGGTGCTGTTCCAGTGTTTATCAGTGTATGGTGCTGTTCTAGGCTGTATATCATTGTATGGTGGGGTTCCATCATCAGGCTGTTTATCAGTATATGGTGCTGTTCCAGTGTTCCAGTGTGTATGAGTGTATGAGACTGGTCTAGGCTGTTTATGAGTGTATGGTGCTGTTAGGCTGTTTATGAGTGTATGGTGCTGTTCCAGTGTCAGGCTGTTTATCAGTGTATGGTGCTGTTCCAGTGTCAGGCTGTTTATCAGTGTATGGCACTGTTCTCGGCTGTTTATCAATATATGGTGCTGTTCCAGTGTCAGGCTGCTTATTAGTGTATGGCGCTGTTCTCGGCTGTTTATCCGTCTATGGTGCTGTTCCAGTGTCAGGCTGTTTATCAGTCTATGGTGCTGCACCAGTGCCAGGCTGTTTATCAGTGCATGGTGCTGCTCTAGGCTGTTTATGAGTGTATAGTGCTGCTCCAGTGCCAGGCTGTTTATCAGTCTAATGGCAGGAGTAAGGCTGTAATTAGTGGAGGAATTAGAGGGGAAACCTAGCAGCTAAATGAGCTCCAGGCCTCGGCTGGAAACCTCAGGAATTCAGATGTTGTCGTCAGGGACTCAATACTCTACCCCCTCCCCTCACTCTACCTACCTCCCCCCCCCCCTTTCTCTTACCTCCCCTCTTTCTTTCTCTCTCCCATATCTCTCTCTTCTCTCTCTTCCCTTCCTACCCTCTCTCCCCCTCCTTCCCTCCCCTCCCTAGCACATGTTTTTTGAGCTGCTAAATGATTGCGATTCTCTCTCTCTCTCTCTCTCTCTCTCTCTCTCTCTCTCTCTCTCTCTCTCTCTCTCTCTCTCTCTCTCTCTCTCTCTCTCTCTCTCTCTCTCTCTCTCTCTCTCTCTCTCTCTCTCTCTCTCTCTCTCTCTCTCTCTCTCTCTCTCTCTCTCTCTCTCTCTCTCTCTCTCTCTCTCTCTCTCTTTACCTCTCTGGGTCTCACCCTCTCACCCCCATCCCTCCCCAGCACATGTCTTTTGAGCAGCTAAAGGATTGAGACATATCAAAGCATGGTACATCTTAGGCATACACGTTTGGCTTTAATAAATACCAATTTGAGTAAATATCCATCCGTGTCTACAGTAGAAAACACAAGCTGTCGAGAAAGACTGATACTTTGAAGTTTTCTTTTTTGAAGAGTAATTCTTAAAAGCTGTGAAAGTCTTGTTCTGATTTGACTCTTTGAGTTTCACAAAAGGCCCAAACTCCCATCGATTGACAACACACCTCAGGCCTGAGGAACAAGGCCGCTGGTAAGAGACCCCTCACAGCGCCAGTAAACACACTGCAGGTCGCTATGATGCGTGGCCATGATTGCGTTCAATTACAAAACGCAACATCACATTACAATACATGACATTCAATATTGTATTTTTTACCAACAGACTAAATGAAACAGATCCAGCTTGTGAGTACCATGACGACTACACTGAATGGACTAAGCAGGTGTCAGCCGCCTATGGGAAGATAATGTCCTGGCTTGAGATGTCAGAAGCTGCTGTTCAGACTGTGGACAGCTGGTGTGAAGGGAGGGGGTCTGATCCAAACATCTGAGCTCTTGTTCAACGGATGTTTTCAGTATTCCTCACAGGTTGTGGACTTGGAAGAGCACGACCAGGGCCGTCGCCAGCAGACAGCAGAAGAAATTCAAACAGGCAAAATATTCACCCACAGCAGCATGACGCTCACAACGTTCACAGCGCTGCTCGCCATGGTTACGGTTACCGCGGTCACAACTCACAAACATACAAACACAGCAGCATCATTTCTTCTATGAGACTGGATCATCACTCCAAGATTTTATCTTGTATTCTAAAATAAAACACTGTCCCAAGACAGCCATGTGGCAGAATGATGTCTGAAATGTGTACGAAGTGATGTCTTCGTCTAAAAACATGATGTCCCAAGAACGATCCAGCCTTTTGAACAAAAGAAACAGCTAAATTATGCCTGAATCCTGACCAACTCACGCCTTAAACACACCTAAATCTCAACTGAAACACGCATACATCATGACTAAAACATCTCTCGAGGATATTCTGCCTTCATTCAGCCTTGTTGAGCTCTGATCAGCCTATGGACCCGTTCCCTGGTTCTGTTATCAGTGAGCTGTAATCCTCGCAGCCCCCCTGTGACAGCAGGCCGGGACACCCCGCCCACACTCCCCCGGCATGCAGGGGGAGGACAGGGAGGGCAGGGAGATAATATTCATATTAACAATAATAAAATGATGATAGCTACAATCATTATGGACTTGGGAAATGTCTCTGGTCGTATCAGTGTGATAAATGCCTCTGGTTAATTTGGGCTCCTTCCTCTATACACAATGAGGTGGCTGGCTGGGGTGAGTGGGTGTGTGTGTGTGTGTGTGTGTGTGTCTGTCTGTCTATCTGTCTGTCTTTCTGTCTGTCTGTCTGTCTGTGTGCATGTGTGTGTGTGTGTCTATGTCTGTGTATGTGTGTGTGTGTGTGTGTTTGTGTCTGTCTGTGTGCATGTGTGTGTGCATGTGTCTGTGCGTGTGTGCCTGTGTGTGTGATTGGGTGTGTGTGCATATGTGTGTGTGTGTGTGTGTGTGCCTGTGCGGGTGTGCAGATAAAACAATAGCATGCGTCCCAGCCGTGCTCTGCTGCAGAAAGCCAGCGAGGCCACTGATGGTTTCAATTACTAATCAAAAAGAAGGTGGTGTAGTGCATGTGCATGTGCACATGCATGTGTGTGTGTGTGTGTGTGTGTGTGTGTGTGGTGAGGGGGAGGAGGGATTGTGTGGTTTCAACTGAGCTCATAGTTCATGTCCATATTATTGGGGTATTTTTCTCATTCTGATACTGTGTTGAATTTTTAATGCAGTTGAAAACGTACAAAGTTACTAATTTTCACTCAATGCTTTCACGCGGGACCATAAATGTGCCATGCCGAGCAACTCGATCAACATGTGTGCAGAAACAAACTCATAAAGACTCGACTGAAGGGCAAATGCGCCGTTGGCAGCCGGGGGAACAAGCACAGAGCAGGAAAGCCGCTGAGGTCTGCTGCCACCACAACGCTGCTGATCAGCACACGACGCATACCACAGACACACGTGTGAGTCACAGCCACGCCCAGACCGCTTGCATCTCTCGCCCCTCGTTCACAGCCAAGCCCAGGACAGCCCTATCTGTCTCCCCTCTCTCCCCTTCCCTCCCCCCGCCTCCCCTCTCACGCGTCCATCCTCGTGTTGCTTCACGTCCCCGGGTGATTGACGGGGAGTGTGGCAACCAGCGTGTTTTACAACCAGCCTCCTCGTTCAAACGCGCTGGAGACCTGCGCCTCCTTCACCACGTCCTCCTCCTCCACCACGTCCTCCTTCTCCTCCACCTCCTCCTCGTCCACCACCTCCTCCTCCACCCCCTCCTCTTCCTCCACAATGTCCTCCTCCTCCACCCCCTCCTCTTCCTCCTCCACCTCCTCCTCCTCCACCACGTCCTCTTCCTCCACCACCTCCTCCTCCTCCTCCTCCTCTTCCTCCACCACCTCCTCTTCCTCCACCACATCCTTCTCCACCACGTCCTCCTCCTCCACTTCCTCCTTCTCTGCCATTTCCTCCTTCTCCACCTCCACCTCCTCCTCCTGCTCTTCCTCCACCTCCTCCTCCTCCACCCCCTCCCCTTCCTCCACCACCTCCTCCTCCTCCACCACGTCCTCTTCCTCCACCACCTCCTCCTCCTCCACCTCCTCTTCCTCCACCACCTCCTCCTCGTCCACCACCTCCTCCTCCTCCACCACGTCCTCCTCCTCCTCCACCACTTCCTCCTCCTCCACTTCCTCCTTCGCTACCATTTCCTCCTTCTCCACCTCCACTCCTCCTGCACTTCCTCCACCACTTCGTCCTTTGCCTCCTCCTGCACATCCTCCACTGCCCGTGTTCTGAAGTGAGAGGTGTGAACTTCACTCCTTTTTATCCGTTTGAATTATTGCTCAGGGGGTTTTTTTTATCCAGCCCCTGGAAATGCAGCTGTGCACTGGTCACATGACTCAAGACTCAAGAAAAATATCAAGTGGTGGTCGGAGTGCAACTGAAACACAAGCTACAGCAAACAATGGGTTGAGTTTAACGGCTCGGGTTTCTCAAGAGCAGCAGGGGGTCTGAGGAAAATACCCACCCTGTTTCAGACACACCAGAACAACACCAGGGAGAGGAACCAGCCCACCGTGACATCATCGGATTAACGTTCCGCAACGCACGTCTGGAACACGCCACCGCCTACACTAGAACACAGCACCACATATACTAGAGCACAGCACCACCTACACTAGAACACAGCACCACATATACTAGAGCACAGCACCACCTACACTAGAACACAGCACCACCTACACAAGAACACAGGACCACCTACACTAGAGCACAGAACCACCTACACTAGAACACAGCACCGCCTACACTAGAACACTGCACCACCTACACTAGAACCTAGCTCCACCTACACTAGAACACAGCACCACCTACACTAGAACACAGCACCGCCTACACTAGAACCCAGCTCCACCTACACTAGAACACAGCACCACCTACACTAGAACACAGCACCGCCTACACTAGAACACAGCACCACCTACACTAGAGCACAGCACCACCTACACTAGAACACAGCACCACCTACACGAGAACACAGCACCACCTACACTAGAGCACAGAACCACCTACACTAGAACACAGCACCACCTACACTAGAACACAGCACCACCTAGACTAGAGCACAGCACCACCTATACTACACATCCTTTTTTTTTTTTTATTGTTATGCGTTATGCTATTATTTTTTAGATTTTGTGCCTGTGTGTTTGTATTTCAATTGTGTTGGTGTGTGTGGGTTTGTGAGTGTGCGCGTGTGTGGGTGTGCCTGAGATTCACATATGCTTCATGTGCATTTTTGTAGTGCGGTGCATATCATTTTGTGCATGCTGGTATTTGTGTGTGTGTGTGTGTGTGTGTGAATGTGTTTGAGTTTACACATATGCTTCATATGGCTCTGTGTGTAGCTTTGTAGTTGTATGGATGTAATCTTCTGCATGCTTGTCTGTGTGTGTGTGTGTGTGTGTGTGTGTGTGTGTGTGTGTGTGTGTGTGTGTGTGTGTGTGTGTGTGGTTTTGTGTGTGTGTGTGTGTGTGTGTGTGTGTGTGTGTGTGTGTGTGTGTGTGTGTGTGTGTGTGTGTGTGTGTGTGTGTGTGTGTGTGTGTGTGTGTGTGTGTTATAAGTAGGCGTTATATTAATTCCCACACAGGATGTCTCCAGTGAGACCCTCGTCACCACACATGGAACCCGTCTGAGACGCTGATGGAGCAGATGAGCGCGGCTTCAGCTCCTTTCAAAACTAACTCCACCCTCCCAGGATCTATACGCACCATGACCAGCAGCTCAGCAGAGCTGCCGAAAGCATGTGGTTTTACTCTCCCGCGGTCTCGTCCCAGCTGCGGGTGCAGATACAATGCGCTGAAGGGTGGAACACGCTGGCTCAACCTTTCATTAAGTTACCCAGCATGCACTCTGGTCGACTCACCTCTCAGCAAGAGGTCCGCTCTATCAATATCTATCTATCTCTATATATCTATGTATCAATGATTCCATCTCTATATGCCTGTGTATGTTATGTTATATGTATGCTATATGTATGTTTCTGTATGTCTCTATGTATACCTCTATATCTATATAACCCTATCTCTCTTTATATCTAAGCCTATATGTTTCTACATCTGTAAATCACTATATCTCTACACTTGTATATTTTCACATCTTTCTGTCTGTAGTGTCCATTGGGCCTTTCAGGGGTCTTTCAATTCAGGTCTTAGTTTTCATCCACACTGGAAATGAGTCAAACACAACATGGACACCATTCCCCCACTAAGGTCATTCAGTATCAGCCCTCTCTCCCCCCTGCTCTCCCCTCTCTCCAATCTGTCTCCACCCATCTCTCTCCATCCCTCTCTCCTTTCTGTTTCCCCCACCTCTCTCTCTCTTCACTCACCCCTCTCTCCCTCTCTCTCTCTTTCACTCCCCCCTCCATCTCTTTCTTCTCTCTCTCTCCCATCAGGTGGTGAGACCATTTCCCCCCCCACTCCCCCCCCCCCCCCCCAACCCCCTTGCAGGGAGGTGAAGTAATGTGTAGCCTCTCAGCCCTGAGGCTAAACGTGTTAGCTGCCTGCTATTCCTCTCTTGTTTAGTGGGAACGCCCTGCTTGGCTCGTGAAGCTGGGGAGAGATCAACGCCGGGGCTCGGAGGTGTGTGTGTGTGTGTGTGTGGGTGGGGGGGGGGGTAACCATGTTGGGGTACACTACGCCCAGCATTGCACGCCACAAAGCCCCATGTTGTTCTCCGGCCACCAGGGGCGTCAGGGGGGGCTCACGTTGTCCTGACTATCATATGGCTACGCTTCAAACACACTGCGTCATTACAAGAACTTTCGACACATGACTCATAAAAATTAAAAAGGGAAAAAAGGGGATTATCCCATTTCTAATTCCTGAAGGGATGATATTGTCTGGAGGGATACAGTTGTTATGGTCTATTAATTTCAACCTCCAATGCGCACACGCACACACACCCACACACGCACACACACACACACACACACACACACACACACACACACACACACACACAAACAAAACCACACACACACAAACACACATACACACACACACACACACACACACACACACACACACACACACACACACACACACACACACACACACACACACACACACACACACACACACACACACAGCACAGCCCTCTGAAGTACAGGAAGGCAACCAGTCCTTTGCGTACAGCACACAGCTTTGCTTACACTTCACCTCCTTTGAGTTAATGAGGTCGCCTTCACTCTGTGAGGCTGAACTCAACAGGCCGTCGGAACCCAGACTCACGTGGAAGATGTGCTTGACGCCCAGGGCCAGCTTCTCCGCCTGGACGTCCCAGAGCAGCGGTTGGGGGGAGTTGAGGACGAAGACCAGAGGCTTGTGGTGGACGAGCAGAGACTGCAGGGGCTTCAGGTGGAGAGTCACCTGGAGAGAGGAGCACACAGAGATTCAATTCAACGAACGGTTCATGCTTAACTACAAGTTGAGTTCAAAACGAGAAACGTCTAGGTTTGACAGATTTTTCACACGGGTAAAGCGTCAGTCTGGTTGAATGTCAGGTTAAGGATGTGGGGAGAAGTAATTCATCATGGGAGCATGTCTGAGAGGCCTATCTCGAAGGTTCAAAGTGCTGTGCAGAGGAGGGCTGAGGGTTGGCAGCTGAAATGAGTGTACGAGACAGGAGCTTGCATACGACCTTTGATTAGTTTCACAACAACTACACTACAACTTTCACTGCAATAAACTAAAACACGTTTTATTGGGCTTTTCCAACCAGTTAAACACACAATGAAATATCTACCTCCATGTTGGTACATTGTTAATCCAGGCAAACTATTTCCTCCATGCATCAAGCCCTGTGTCAACATCTTTGTACACGTTAAATCACAGACGTAGTGCACATGAGATTGGGGAGAACTTTGGGTTCTCCTGCATTGGGTCAAGCACTAAGTCCCATAATGATATGATATTTTCAGCACTAATGTTCCTGAACGTCCTTCCTTATCTTGGCCTCGGTTTGGTTGTTTTAGGGCCTCCCTATATGACCTCAAACGTGACGTTCTGATCTAAACAGCTGCGTGACTTTGATGTGTCGTCTCGGTCCATCTGATGCGGCCCACACTGGGCTCTTTGTTGAGAGCGGAGCCCGGGCCGCCGGGTCTCAGAACCTAATTAAGACTCGCCAGTGTGTGACGAGCACCAGGACTTGACTCCCTCTTCAGGGACCCGGGGTTTCACTGTGCTAGCCTGCTGGCGCTGGCTGAGTTTGGACTCTGTGGACCAGAATCTAAATGACCCGGTGAGGGAGGAGGGCGTACGCTTAACCCAACACACCCGCGCCACGAGTGAGACCCGTGTACTGTAGAACCGGACCCCAGAGACTGCTGGGAAAGACTCAGCTTTACCTAAAGAACTCAAAATACAACCTAACATGTACATGTTTGTTAAATATTACATGTTGATTGTTGCTGATCAAAGTTATGGTTGATTTAAGTAAAAGTAAAATGAAGTATACCTCTAGCCCCCACTACAATATTAATGATGCTGAATCACAACAGTACAATGAGTTCCTAGTCAATACACAAAAACAAGACAATACAAAAAATTAGGCTAAAAGATAAAAGTATAATATGGCCTCAAAGGGAAACATTCTGGTGTGGATGAAGGGTACCAGAGCTGTACTGACGGGGCCATGAGGGTCCATGAGGCCGTACAGCATGGCCACAGAGCTACATGTCAAGTTAGCCGCCACTTTGTTATCCTAGCGGAACACCACCCAGGGCTAACCATTCGCATTACAAACACTATGCGCTGGGATGAATTAGCTAACAGCCCATCACACAGACACGCTGAGGTCTGTGCGTCTCTCTGATGCTGGGCTCCTCCACCCAGCCTCCGCGGCTCCACCGTATTCCCAAGCTAATCTCGTTAGCCCCTTCCTGTGAGGCCGTCAGGGGGGCTAGTAAATCACTAATTGGACCCACAAGGGTTTCTGTCAGTCACATTACACGCCTTCTCGCCCGCTAACTCAATCTGGCGAGCCTTGTGAAAACACAGCTCCGTTCTCTCAGTACGCTTGAAGAGAGTTTCTCAATTGAGACGCACTTTACTGTGAGGGAGCTAAGATTAGCTAGCAGCTCCGTGATTGTGCAGAGTTTTTAAAAATACTTTCTTAGATAAACAAAACAGGACAAATATGTGCACATGGCGTTAATTTGGTTGTGTTCCAGGATTCAGATTGATATCGCAACTACAAGGCCTTGGTTTTAAATGTTTTCAACGTGGCGGTATCAGGTCCAATCTGATTACTAGCGGCCGAAAGGTCCGCCGCGAAGGGCGAGGTTTCTGCTTGAAGCGAATAAACTATTTATTTAACAGCTAGACGTGCTGTGTGGACCCAACCAGACTAAATACTGTTGAACTATCAAGCTGATGTGTCACCTTTCACTCGCCTTCACGTGTGCGTGGTAAGTGCTGTTGACAATCACTTATTTTTTATTCATTCAACCTCTAGTATGATCTCTCTCTACAGTTTTCTATCCCTTTCTCTCTCCCTCTGTCTCTCTCCCTCTTTCCAACTCTCCCTCTCTCGGTATCTCACTCCCGTCTCTCTATTCTCAATCTCTCCCCCCTCTCTCTCCCCCCTATCTCCCCTTCTCCCCTCTCTCTCTCCCCACTATCACATGCATGTTCGAGGCGTTATCAGGTGAGCCCCAGATGTCAAGTTGGTCAAGTCTCAGCCTCCCAGACATCTGAGGGCCAGGCCTCTCTGTTCTGTCTCCCTCCACATCACCACCAGGTTCCCATAGCAACGGGTGTGTATCAGTCACACCGTGGACAGAGGGGAGGAAGCGAGGGACCGGGGCGGTAGGAGCTGAGCGGGCCCCTTTAGAGGCCCCTTGGTAAGGCCAGGGTGTGACTGATGGATGGTGGACAGATGAGGAAGGACAGGGGAGCTGCAGAGCCAGCAAGCTTCTCTGCCTTCCCCATCTCTCCCCCTCTCTCACTCTCTCTCTCTCACTCTGTCTCTCTCTGGGACACTGGGAGCATTGGTTGTTTATGTCAAGTGCTGCCTCCCTGACCAGAAGAGGTGTTTTGATTGAGGGAGGGCCAATCAATCAAAAAACCTCTTCTGGTCAAGAAGACCCAAACATAACCGCTGTTGGTTTTGAGGCCACAGTGCGCCGAACAGTCCTCAAAGAAACACAAAAGCTGGAGTGAAACCAAACGGATTTCCAAACACAACGAACAGAGTGGAAACACCACGCGAATACAATGCAATCTCTACATCAGACATGTATTGTCAAGTTCTATAAAATACGAGACCATGTACAGCGGAAGGCTCTGCACTGCAGGCCCCTCACAGCTGTCTGGCCAAATCAGTGGTTAGCGAACAGCATCCAGCCAGAGACACTGAGAGTGAGAGTATGAGTAAGAGGAAACAATCAACTGTACAAGCGCGGAGCAGTGTACTGCACCACAGCTTTCTCTTCTGTTTATCAGCACAATACTCACAGTCTTCAGTCTGTTGAATATGTGATTGTACCAACTGACCAACAGGTAATTTTACATGTTGTTTACATATCGAAAACTTTAACGTTTACTGAAATATTCAGGAACCAACACCCCTTAAAGGGATATTCCGCCATTTTTGGAATAAGCTCATTTTCCACCTTCCCTCGAGCAAACAATCGATCTTTACCCTTTTCCCATTCATCCAGCCGTTCTGTGAGTCTGGCGGTACAACTTTTAGCTGTAGCTTAGCATAGATCATTGAATCGGATTAGACCATTCGCATCTCGCCCACTTAGAATTGACTACGATTTCCGGAATTTTTCCCATTTAAAACTTGTCTCTTCTCAAGTTTGAAAGTGCAATAAGACCGACGGAAAATGAAACGTGGCGATTTTCTAGGCTGATTTTACCCGGAACTATACTCTCATTCTGGCGTAATAATCAAGGAAAGTTGCAAAGGTACCATGGGCGCAGTGATATGACACAGCGCCTCAATAGTCCCTGTAGCTATTACCGGTGGTATACCGGGACTATACTTTGAGGCGCGTCATATCACTTCTAAGCGGGCGAGATGCTAATGGTCTAATGCGATTCAATGATCTATGCTAAGCTACAGCTAAAAGTTGTACCCCCAGACTCACAGAACGGCTGGATGAACGGGAAAAGGGAAAAGATCGATTGTTTTGCTCGAGGGAAGGTGGAAAATGAGCTTATTTCCAAAAATGGCGGAATATCCCTTTAATAGTCTTATTTGATATTTATTCATCCAAAGCAGAATAGCATAATTCTTTTGGACACGTGTCATTGTTGCGCTGGTAGGCATTAAGGCGTTTTGATAAAGGATGCCTACAGGTTGACAGGTAGATGTAGGGGATCGAACCCCGAACCTTTCAGCTGGGAGTGCATCACCCTAACCGCCAGACACACACACACCCATTGTGTGTGAGTGAGTGTGAGGGTATGTGTGCGTGTGTGTGTGTGTGTGTGTGTGTGTGTGTGTGTGTGTGTGTGTGTGTGTGTGTGTGTGTGCATGTGTGCTGCCTTGCATGTATGTACATGTGTGTATTTGACCTATTTGAATCTGTGCATGTCAACGTGTGTGTGTGGCCATACGTGTTTTTACATGCGTGTTATGTGTCTGTACGCTTAGTGTGTCAGTCTGTGTGCATGCATGAGCGTGTGTGTGAGTGTTTGTACATGCACGTTCCTTATCCGTGGGGATCTTGGTTCTCTCTGGGTGACTGAAGGAGGGGAGGGCTCATTACCAGAAGAAAAGGACCAAAGACCAGACATGCTGCTATCTCTCATCAGCGCCCCCTGCTGATCTGGAGGGTGATTAGCTTGTTAAGCGCTGATGCAAATCAGAACCCTACCACTACAACCCAACGACACCACAACATCGCCAGATAACATGCCACAGATAGAAAGATGGTGCACAGGCAGAGACAGAGAGGAGTTATGGGAGCTGGTGGAGGACATAGTGAAGGAGGTGGTGGTGAAGCTGATAATATAATTGCACCAGCGGGGCATCTCAGGTAGTCATCAGAAATATTTTAAAAGAAATCAGCTAGTCTAAATTTGGAATTATACAAACTAACCTTGGTAAGGCAGGCAAACAGCAACTTAAATGATCTCACTGTTCCCTTGTAAGCAGCACACGTCAGCGCTGGGCTGTCACGACAGGACAAGATCAAACCCAGAACCTTTGAGCTGCGAGTCCAACACTGTTTGGGCCTCTGTGGGGGGACCTGGATTCAAGCCACTCCGGCAGGTATCTCTGCAGCTCACAGAGCTTCAGCTCAGCGCCAGCAGCAGCCAGCGACTGGCGTTCTCCCCCTCAGTGAGGAGATGAGATGATCTGCCGAGATACTAGCATCCTCTTTGTTCATTCCTTCAGTATCAAGACATCTCGCGGCCTGACGGCCTCCACCGCCACACAGCCACTTGGCTCCCGCTTCGTGTTCCCAACAACGCAGAGAAACATCCCAAGGTCAGCACCACGGGAACATTCTGGGAGAAATGTTTCTGTGCTCTCGCCCCGTCCACACAGGCATCACAAGGCTGGTTGTCGTGGAGAAACAAAACCCATTCTGACAACCGAAGCAGACAATTAGAGAACACAACTACAGAAATACAAACCTACAGACTAATCTGCACCGGGGGTGATCAAAACACAAATCAAAGTGGCTTTTCAACATGAAACACACTGTATTCCACAGTTCAGTCATAGTGAGGTCATATCCTGTAGTGGTTTCTACACTCATGTTTTTCTAACTAAGCCTGCTACTTATTCTTAACGGCCACATAGAAAGTTGAATAACCTGCAAACATAATCAAGCACACAAAATACAACAGTCTATTATGAACCTGCCGTTAACCGCCCACACACATTCAGAACGAAGATACACCAATAGCAGCCTTTTTCTGCTTGTTCCAGGCTACTGTGGTTAGCAAACAGGCCAACACTGAGCTACTCTGGTCAGTGGGTGGGTGTCAGTTGCTGGTGTCATTTAAGGTGGCAGTATGATAGAGAGAGAGAGAGAGAGAGAGAGAGAGAGAGAGAGAGAGAGAGAGAGAGAGAGAGAGAGAGATGAGAGAGAGAGAGAGAGAGAGAGAGAGAGAGAGAGAGAGAGAGAGAGAGAGAGAGAGAGAGAGAGAGAGAGAGAGAGAGAGAGAGAGAGAGAGAGAGAGAGAGAGAGAGAGAGAGAGAGAGAGAGAGAGAGATGTGTTTTTTCGTTTAACTGTGATCATCATGGTTGATGATATGGGGGAGAAGATTCTGATATTTTCAGTCCAGTTCAATCCACAGTTTGGTGAAAGAGGAGGAAAGAAAATTCCCTTTGTCAACTTTAGAGTTCAGTAACAGCCCCCAGAAGCCAGTGTCAAATGAGACAAACATTCAGTTTGTGTGGAAAAGAATATAAAATCTGTGATTCTCCTAATCCCAGACCCTTTGGTTCACTGTATTCTCAACATGAAGTGGCTTTTAAAAAACAGTTTAGATGGGACTGGATGAGTTGCTTTGGGTTCAGTTTCAAGGACATATTTCCCCAGTTGAGGTTAAGTACCAAAACCAGTTGCTAGGATACAGAAACCCTTCTGAACATTCCACGCAGACACAGAACGTTCTGGAACGCTGAGTGAAGCCAGCCAATGAGGGAATAGTACAGAATATAGTAACATAAGGAGGAAATATTCAGATTTACGATCTCTTTCCTGGAATTGTTCAATAATACTGGTTATTTTATCGTAGCTACTTCTCAAACATGATATAGACAAATATAATGACAATATCAACTAAATGATATATGTAGAGATATACAATAAAAGCTATTTATTATACACTTATAAGAACTCTAAATGCATGCTAGATGTACACAGCATTAAAAGCAGCAGAATAAAAAGCATTCACTAAATTGCATATTGTATATACATATATTACATGAGCAATTATGGACCTGAGGGTAAGACAAGTCAGAAGCACGACATGAACACACAGATACAGAATGTTATCATCCTGCTGAATGTGGTTTTCTGAAGATTGATTTGGGGTTGGCTTTTACTCTTCAAGGTGTTCAACAAACCAGCGCTAAGCGGTGGACACTGGCTCACAGCCCACCAGAGAGTGTGAGCTCAGCTGGCCTGGAACTCTGTGCACACACACACACGCGCACACACACACGCGCGCACACGCACACGCACGCACGCACGCACGCACACACACACACACACACACACACACACACACACACACACACACACACACACACACACACACACGCGCATGCACACATTCACACACACATGCACACACATGCACACACATGCACACACATGCACACATGCATGCACGCATTCACGCATGCACACACACACACACACACACATGCATGCACACACGCACACACACATGCATACACACACATGCATACGCATACACACACACACACACACACACACACACACACACACACACAGGAAACTATTCATTTCTCTCTCTTCTCTTCAGACTGGAGGAGGAGCAGCACTCACACACTGCAGCTGTAAGATCACAATGTGGCCGTCTGATTGTTACAATGCGCGTGTGTGTGTATGTGTGTGTAAGAGTTTTATTTTTTAAAACCTGTGTTTCACAACTTTGTAGTGAAAAAAATAAATAGATGAAAGAGTAGAATATTGACAGCTGTTGGAAGCTCACACTGTGTGTGTGTGTGTGTGTGTGTGTGTGTGTGTGTGTGTGTGTGTGTGTGTGTGTGTCTGTGTGTGTGTGTGTGTGTGTGTGTGTGTGTGTGTGTTTGTGTGTGTGTGTGCGTGCGTGCGTGCGTGCGTGCGCGCATGTGTGCGTGTGTGTGCGTGCCTTGACCTGTTGCACATGCCTAATGCATGTGCAACAGGTCTTCACTGGAGAAGCACACAGTAGGACTCCTTTTCAGAGGGGAGGTGAGTTGTTGAAGATGGTCGTGGAACAGAGCAGCATCTCTGAAATCACCCAAAACACTGACAGTGTGTACTGGAGAGGAGCCATTTGGATCTCCTCTCCTCCTTATTCTTCACTCCTCTCTCCTCTAATTCCTCCCCTCCCATCTATCCTCTCTCCTTCTCTGCCCATCTCCTCCTCTCCCCCTCTCCTTCTCTCTCTCCTAGTCGCCTCCCTCCTCCTCTCCTCCCCCTCTCCTTCTCTCTCCTCTCCTACCCTCTCAGTGACCAGTGTTAGTGTCCACTAGAGACCCGTCTCCATCAACTCTCCTCCTTCGCTGCACGCGATTGGCTGAAGGACGGCACACATTGTTCCACAGATGGAACATCATCAAGGACCTAGGTGGGCAGAGTTTACGCACGCATGCACACACACATACACACACTCACAGATGGGAAACATGCCTGTCCTCCTTCTCACTGAGGACCTTGGAGAGAGCAGAGCCAGGTGGACTGACGCATGCTCTCAGGTCCTCTTACAACGCCTTCACACACACACACACATACACACACACACACAAACATACACACACACACACACACACACACACACACGCACACGCACACATACACACACACACACATACACGCACATGCACAAACACACACACACGCGAACACGCACACACACACATGCAGACATACACACACACAAACGCACACGCACACACACACACACACACACACACACACACACACAAGCTAGCGATGTCAGATTAAAGTGAGGTTGACAGAGACTGTCTCCTGGATCACCCAGCAGCACCTTGACCCCTATCTCCCCTGAAGGACCCAGGACAGCCAGTCTGTCTGCCAGCCCAAAGCGCTCGCAGCCAGTCATTGGGCTGGACATTTCTTCTGGAGGTTTCAAGCAGTTTCAAGTTTCGGGAACAAATACATTGTACAATAATTAGCCTGAAACAATATTTGTCAGAATAAAAGACCAACCTTTGCCAAAGGTAAATTAAGAGTATAGTAACAGATTTATTTAAAACTAAATGAAAAATGACAATATATTGTTGAACTACAGAGCCTGGTGTTCTGGTGACCTCTTCAACTGTGATCAAACACATAACCAACATGAACGTCGGGCTGACTAAATACAACATCTTTTTTCATCCATTCATTTGGTTTTTGATCAACAAGCCACTGGCTAAACCAACCCTAACCTCCTTGTTTTGCTGCTCTCTGTAGCCCAGTGTGAGCCTGTCTTGTCTAGGCTGGGCTGACAGCAGCAGTCACCCCAGACAAGTCTCAGCTCGCTACCTCGCTCCCTGGCCTCCAGCCTCCAGCCTCCAGCCTCATAGCTCCACCGCTGACTCACTGGGTGGAGCCTTCTACATAACCCTCATGATGAATGTCTGCTCTGACCTCTGACCTTAACCCCCTGACTCACCCTCACCATCTTGTAGCCTAATAGCTTAAACTTAATTATCTCTAACCAAATACCTAAAGTTAACCATCTCTTAGCCTAATACCTTAAACTTAACCATCTCTAACCTGATTCCTAATCGTAACCAGCTCTAATTTAATAACTAAACTTAAACATCTCTAATCTAATAGCTAACTCTAACCATCTTGAGCCTAATACCTTATCTAACCACCTCTAACCTACGGGCTAACCCTGACCACTTCTAACCTACTAACTGTACCTCCACAGGCAGCAACGCATCATGGGAATAAACACTTTGCACCCTGGCTTACCAACAGTACTTAACCCTACTAGTACTGACTACTGATATTTTACTTACCAACAGGACTTCCACTGACTACTTTACTGATACTTTACCTAACAGTACTTCTACTGACCACTTTACTGGTACTTTACTTAACACTACGTCTACTGACTCATCGGTGTACTACAGCGAGTAGTTCCAGCTGCTCAGTAGATGGTGTTTTTGGGTGACAACTAGGATAGGATAGGATAGGATATTCCTTTATTAATCCCCCTTAGGAGAAATTCACAGTGACCAGCAGTACAGGGGATAGATGTGCAGTAAGAGCCTGGCTAAAGTCAACTAGCAGTAAGACTCGTACTGAGTGGTCTTCAGATGGATCTGATGTTGTTTTCCCCCTAAGCCACTTGCAGCACCTTCTCTAAAGTGCAGAAGGTTCATCATTGTACACATTCCTGTCCTCCAACAACAGTCTGACCAGCGGATGTTTACTCTCTGCTCCCTGGCTCTGCCCACCGCCTTTCTGCAGCTTCCTGTTAGCGACAGGAATGATGTGGTAATCAGAGCACTGATTGTACCAGCGGAGCGAGGGACAGTGGAGCTACCGATGAGACTGATCTGGCCTTAAAGATGGCTCCACGTCAACTGATTCATCTTCAAGTTGTTGGGTCTTAAAATGATTCCCTTTGATTCATGAGGAATAGCAACAAGTACATCTTAGAGTCATTATTTAGTAAATGCCTTTATCCAAAGAAACATACAGCAAAGTCAGACGCATGTCCTTCAGCAGCAGGTCAGGGTGAGGGCTCATCTTACTGCTAACCTACAGGTCAGACAGTGAACATTGGGGATTGGAACCTGGTACCTTCTGCCTGGGAGTCCAACACTTTGAGTGGAACCCCATCCTGCCCACATAGTATTGAGTATATTCACCTCAAGACATTCCAGTGAATGTGGATATCGATTTTATCAGAATATCCATGTGTTCCATGAAGGTTAGTGTTCTGATTTGCGATTGGCCGGGCGGTGACTCACCTCCGTGGGGGCGTGGTCCAGGGGGGTGGCGGCCATGTCGCTCCTCCTCAGGTTGATGACGTGGACCTCCTGCGGCAGCGCGGCGGTGGAGCGGCTAGCGCAGCCCGCTAGCGCAAGGAAGCTCCGCAAGAGGGCCCGCACTGGGTGGCCATCCCCAACCGGCAGCAGCTCGCAGGGGCTCCGGGACAGCGGGCCTGGGGCACAGGGAGCAGCCAGGTCAGTGCCGCGTAGACAGCATGCTACGTATGAACGGGAGGCCCAGACAGCGCCCGCACGGACAACGTGTGATTGTGACTGGATGACTGCGCACACATGAGTCATCTTACGCGATGACTAATCAGAGAATTGCTGAGCTGTGGTGGTCTGGCTGCAGAGGTCCGGGACGCACTCTGCTGAGGTATCAAACTACTGTTGCTGCAGAGATTCTAACTGCATAACTGCACTGCATTTCCTTCTTTTTAGTTTTAAAAAACAAAAAAGAAGGAAATGCAATAATTGAAACAGGTTAAAACATACATAAAACAAACAACATAAAATCTACATGTACCGGTGCTGTAGCTGAGACATACAACAAATTGAATCAGAGTGAACGTGGGTAGAAGAACATGCAACCAAAAGGTGGATGTGTATTTAGTGATGTGTTTAGTCAGGTCCTCTGGCAGGCTGTTGCTCTGCTTCTTTTGAGCTCCACTGTATTCTTTTGAACAGATTGAAAATAGAGTATTCTACTCTAATGGACCCCAGAGGACGAGCTGCAGGCCCCACCATCAACAGGACACACGATGCTCACAATAGATCCACCATCTCTTCCTTATATGGTCAAACCAGAAGGTAGACTGCACAGTTTAACGCTCCCATGGTCACCGAGACCATAATAAGCCCTTGACTGCGGCCTCCAGGGGTTGCCGTAGAAACACATCCACGACGATCCACCTGACATTATGGTCCGCATTTCAGCGCTGGATCACTGCTAATGATGGGCTTACATATTACAGATCAGCAGATCACAGGCATAGTACAATGACAACAACATCAGAGGAGGAGGAGGTCAATAGAGAAATAGCCTGGACTCTCTGGTGCAAGACATAGTCATTTAACAGTTATTTATAGCTATAGTTATTGTTCTTTGCTCTCTCTTTCTAAAATAAGCAGTGGCGTAGTTCCCAGATAGTGATTACACTTGTAGTAGTAGATGGTAGATAAGCTCCATGGGTCAGTTTGAGTTCTTTGTAGAATACTGTGACATTATTACTACTTGAGCATGAAAGAAAATAAGAGGAAAGCAGAAAATGATGCACAAGCACAGTAGCAGAGAACTCTTCTGACTCTAACCCTTCTGATGCTAACCCTTTTGAAGCTAACATCTCTGATGCTAACCCTTCTGAAGCTAACTCTTTAATGCTAACCCCTCTGATGCTAACCCTTCTAATGCTATCCATTGCTGTGTTGTGTCGAACAGCGAGACCTCAGAGTCCAGTAAGCCAGTCAGGCAGTGACCAGGAACCAGCTAGTTAACATCTACGTGCAGTCGGCAATTCAGCCACGAGCACATTAGCCCTGAACGCATAGCGCAGCGAGGTGCGAATGTCTGGAATGTTTTGGTTTACACGGACCGTGCCATGTTTACAAGATGGCACGCCACTGCCACACTTTCATGGGACGCAAACCACAACCCTGGAGGAGGTATCTAAGGAGGCTTTTTGCTGCGACCTGTGGTAACCCTCTACAGCGTTAAAGGGGTCGTCGTATCACCACCAGGTGTGATGTGGATTATCCATCACAAGCCATTTAAAAAGATGTATGACATCCACATACATCTACCCAGATGTATGATGGCTAGATAGATTAGCCTACCAGTTGGTACGGTCCACTGGGTAGGCTTGGAGGTGGAACTGTCATTCATACGGGACATGGTGAAGGGGTGGTGAACCAGGAGTTCTGGAACACCACGCTGCTGCCAGTGTTTCCTGAACCAGCCTGAAGTGGCCACTTTAACACACTCAGACCCAGGCACGCAGAAACCCGGCTGTGACTCAGGTAACAAACAGCTTGTTTCCATTCCAGCCCCGGGGTCCCGTGGGGTGTCTGGGCCGGGCCTCCCCCCGCCCCACCCTCCCGGGTCAGACCCAACGCCGTACCCAGGGATCGGGTTTCACCCGCGTCACGCCGACATGTGGAGGTGATTAACGTGAAGCAGGAAGATAACGAGGGGCCATGGAGGACAAGCTATTGTTCCTCTCTGTGGTCCTGGGGGTAGTGGGGGTTGTGGGGGTAGTATGTTGGATCAGTGCTAGGCTGGTGATACTGAGTGGCGGCCGCCCCTCTCCACCCCCCACCCTGGTGATAGAAAACACCTTCACCGTTCACGGCAAAAGGGTCGTCTCCTGAGACCAAGCCCTGCCAGATGTCTCAACCTCCACTCGGGAACGCATCATGAGCTCTTACTCCAAAGGACTTTCCAGCATGTTATCATACATATACACACCATTTATTATGCCAACAATTACAGATGGGTACCCCAACACCCTCTTGTTACGCAAAAACCGGGCCTGATTCCGATTGGTGGCAATGACATCACCAATCCTCTATGATGTCACCATTCCTCTCTAATGTCACCAATACCCATGTCACTATTCTTTCATGACCTCACTAATGCTCTTCACGAATGCTCTTTGATGGCACTGCCCCGCTATGATGGGGTGGCATAGCTCCTTGGGTAGAGCTGGTCGACCACTAACCAGAGGGTTGGAGGTTCGATCCCCACCTCCAACTGTCCACATGCCGAACCCCACAAGTGTACTGATTGTAAGTCGCTTTGGACAAAAGCATCTGCTAAATGCCATTCTTCTACGATGACACTATTCCTTTCTCTGATGTCACTAACCCACTCTGATGTTTCTGGTTGCTGTTCCCATGATGCCTTGCTTTCCCAAGCTCCGTTAACCATCCTTCACCTAATATCTCAAACCAAACCCTTTGCAGGGTTTAGTTTGCAAACTAAACCCTTTCATCATGGGAAATGCCACAAATGTCCTCCTCCCACAAAGTCCTTTACCAGACACCAGCCATCAGCCCCCCACCCCACCCCACCCCCAAACTCAGATATGAAACAACAGCCTGACAAACAGGAAGACGTGGCTGCTCTCTGGAAGCCCGCCAAGAGATTAGCAGAGTTGAGCGGCCTTCTTTGTTCCAGCGGCTGACAGAACCGACGCTGACAGAACAGTGCTGAGGAGAATGGTGCCCATGCACAACACAACAGGAAATACATTCTGCATTTGACTGCTCACCAAACTGCTCAGAGCAACAAACCAATTTATGGGCCCGTGAAAATGATTTGTATGTTCCTCGTCGTAATGAAGATCTGGAAACACGAGCTGGAATCCAATGTGTTTTCATTTAAATCCAGTTGCGTCTCGCCAATACCATGCAGAGTATCATAACCTTGAAATGCTATTACAGTATTTTAACCTGCTGGACAGGTTTATAGCCTGGCAAGCCTCACGTGATCAGATATGATCAATAACTCTGATGGCTGGTGTATTTAAACTAGAATGAAGGGTTTATTTGTTTCTTGTTTACGGCTGAAACCGAGGTGAACTCCACCACGACACATGTGCTATCGCAATTAGTCTGAGAACTGGAGAGAAAAACAGGAGGGATGAAGGAGGAAAACCTTCTGTGTCTGTTGGACCACAGCTTCTAGTCTTTACCTGGTCACCCTAGATGCCTCTGTCTCTCTCTCTCTCTCTCTCTCTCTCTCTCTCTCTCTCTCTCTCTCTCTCTCTCTCTCTCTCTCTCTCTCTCTCTCTCTCTCTCTCTCTCTCTCTCTCTCTCTCTCTCTCTCTCTCTCTCTCTCTCCCTTCTACATCTCTCTGTCTCTCACACACACACACTGTCTTGTTATCTCCCGGTCCATCTGTCTATCTGGCTCTCTGCCTGTCTGTCCCTCTGTGTCTGTCCTCTCTCTTCCTCTAACTCTGTCATCACTCTCGTTTTCTGCATCTGTCGGTTCCGTCCAGCTGTTGGATGTTGAGTCCACTGGGCCATAGCACCATCCAGACAGACCGCACATCCTAACAGACCGCACACCCTAACAGACCCACGTCCTAACAGACCGCACATCCTAACAGACCCACATCCTAACAGACTCACATCCTAACAGGCCCACATCCTAACAGACCACACATCCTAACAGAATCACATCTACCAAACCCTACATCCTAACAGACCCACATCCTAACAGGACCACATCCTAACAGACCCACATCCTAAAAGACTCATATCCTAACAGACCCCACAAACCTTGCTGAACCTCAAACCCTACCATCTGAACCCACAAACCCTCAGACAGGGGAGGAATCAGAGAAGCTATGTCTGGGTCCTGGAGTTGAAGAGCACAGTCTGACCTGACGAGATCCAGACTGCACAGCAAACAGCTGCAGAAATGTCTAGAAGCATCTAGAGTAAACAGGATGGAACAGTTGTCTGATTCTACTGAACGTTTCCGCTTGAGTGAGGTGTGCTTGAATAAGGTGTGTTTTACAGCCCAAAATATATTTTTCATAACATATTCTTGTAAATCTCTGCTGAAACAGTGGGTTCACTGACACTTTAAGTGTGTTAAGAAAGTCTCAACTGTACCACATTACCACCACTAAACCAGCTGGTAAAGTTTATTTCTCTGCAAATCTGTCAGAGATTATTACCATTAATAAATGAATTAATTACAACCCACACATTGGATATGGCACGCAAGACCCTTAACATGCAAGCTCTATTTTTGAGGAGGATGTTTGGTTTCTTACTCAGAACATGATGATTTTGGAACGGCTGGTGATAGACACAGTAGTGAGGTAAGCAGTGAGAGTATAAAAACAGTGAGAGCCAAACACTTTTGTGTTCAAACTCATCAAAGTCCAACTGTTGGTGTCACAGACAGCGGAAATTACCTCTTTGTCTAAGTGTCTTCTTACAGTACAGCGGTGAATGACCAAGTCCGTCATGGCCTGGTCCAGAAGTCCTGCTCATTTTCTTTCATCATGTGTAATGCAATAAGCCAAAAGACGATGTCGAAAGAGTTGACCTCTCATGTCTGTGTAACTCAATTCTAGATTGAATGCAGGCTTGGAATATAACGGACAGGCAGCAAATACAGTATTAGCTCAAAGTACAACACCTAGCCAATACATGAAAGCCTTAATAGATGTGTTCTCTCGAGGGAGTCTGGGAGAATGAAATGCATTTACCAAGCAGTCAAGTGTCTTGCATTGTAGTTTAAATCTAACATGTGCAGTGCTTTGGGTTCTCAATAAAAACATCTTCTGGGCCAAAAGATAGAGGTTTCTTTACTCTTTTTGTGTGCAAGATACGCAGACTCGCTCACATTTATGATTGATTCGAACTCATAGCCAATCTAAAATTCTCAAACAACTTGTTTCACGTGTGTAGGCTATCATTCTGTATCTGCCCATCAAGCAACCATTGCCCTCCTACCCGCCCCTTGAGCAAAGGATCATATGCGCAGGACTCCTAACGGCACTCTAATCGTTCAAAATTGATTCAATTAAGGTCATCTAATTTGTAAGGCAAGTTGAACGAACATCTGCTGAGAAGATTAACCCAAAGTAGAACGGTGTTCTGCATAGTCGCTCAGTAAAATCCCATCCCTGTGTGTTCACTAGAGAAAGACTTCCAAGTGCACAGAAACCACAAGGGCCTTTCAGAAGTTGTACTGCGTTGCCTATTCCCGCTTGGCAGTTTGTCAAGATTGGGCCACAGGAAGTGATGTCAGTCCGTGTGCCAGTTAGGGACAGATCTGATATTCCCACCAAGCCTTTTCCGAAGATAAACAAACACAGCGTCCAGAGTTTCCCCACATGCCCTAGTGCCCAACATCCTTCTGGAAAATGACTATTTACTCAGACACTCCGACCAGTGGCTTGTTTGATCCTATAGAACGTTCCCAACCTTTCTGTCTTATGTAGTATAACCTGGTCCTATACATTCCAAACATTAAACATGGCCAGGTCCAGTATCCGGGCACAGCTAAGCCAGAGTATCTCCCGGTCCCATATGAAGAGGATTACACAAGTCTCTGCTTGGTTTCCCAGGGAGGGAGGGAGCAGTCAGACACATCCAGGGGGCAGAATAACATGGCTGCCTATGTTTGTGTTGGGGGGGGGGGGGGGGGGGGGTTGCTGGTGGTTGTGGAGGGGAGAACCAGCCATCCAGCACCATAACTCCCTTATCCGTGGGCCTGGGGCCACCAGAGCAGGAAGTAAATAAAGTATTTCATAGAAATAGAAAGGTCACGTCTTTGACCTCACGATGAGCAGGGGTTCCCCGCCCAGCTCAGGGTGTACAGTTGGACGGATAACAGAAGGACGTGAGAGCGGTGGAGGAGGAGGAGGAGGAGAAGGAGGAGGAGGAGGAGGAGAAGGAGAGAGAAGGGGGTGGGGATTGGGAGGAGCAGAGGTCTGTACGCCATCAGGGAAGTTGTACACTTCATAACAGAAAGTGTGAAATCTGAAAGAGCGGTGATCTTTCAAAGCTGTCTGTAGACCAGCTCCTCTCCAGGGGCTCTCCCATCGTTTATCTAAGGAGTGTGAAGCCAAGACCACAACCACACCAGGCCATATGGTGGAGCTCTCAAAGCGCCATGCATCTCAGTATGTCTTCCCATCACCCTTTCCTCTTGTCTCTTCAGAATATTTAGTTATTTATCAGATACTACATTCAGAACCATGTTAGGAGCAGGTAGGCGTTGGGTTCTAGGATCACTGAGGCCTCCCACTTACAGTATGGTGCAAATCCTAGACTCTTTAAAGACATTAGGAGACAACACGTCTTTGCTTGTTTACCTTAAGTTGTTGTTGTTCTTGATAGTAATTGTTCTTGATAGTAGACATAGTAGACTGAGAACAAAAAGGGACGAAAAAGGGAGAGCCACACAAAACACAAATGCGCATGCCTTGAGCTTGACCTTTAGTACCACATACACATATATGCAATGAAGAGTGGAACAGGTAAGGAAGAGGTACTCTAGAGCAGCAGGTAACCAACCACATCAGTCACCTGTAGAGCAACCCCCACAACCTAGGTCGTTTAGAGACCTGGGTTAGGAATCAGGACTACAGATCCCATCTATTCCCATTGCATCCAGTGTCAGAAAGACAATAGAAATACATCAGTGACTCGCTTGTTTTGAGGACTCGTTTCATAATCTTTCCAGTCTTGATGCTTTCGAGTGTTCTACCAGACCGGACCTAGCACTAGTCTGGTCTGGTCTGTTGGTCTCATCTACACATACGCAGACTGTGTGTGTGTGACATCAAGTTGAGTGACAGACACACAGTCTGTGTGTGTATGACATCATCAGTGTCTGGATCTGCTCTGTGTCGCCGTTGGTAAAGAGCAGAGAACATCACAGTAAGACACTACAATTCCCATAATGCCTTTCAGCATGACCCAATAAGCCTCACCAAACAAACAACAACATTAACATCAAACACAGTGCGCTTCAGTTGTCTCGAAAAGAGATGTTTAGTTAACGAGGTTGTTACATCACTTATTAATGAAGGCTTTTGATTACCAGCACATTGCCATGGCGTTCACGCCTGTGTATCTGATTGTGTGTGTGTGTATGTGTGTGTGTGTGTGTGTGTGTGTGTGTGTGTGTGTGTGTGTGTGTGTGTGTAAAAGTATGGTTTTGGGGGTTTGGGCTTTCTTCCATCTTGCAATACAGTATAGGGATAATGATAACTTCCCCAGGGGAGGGAGGACGGGAGGAAAGGGGAGAGAGGAGGGGGGTGGGGGGGGGAGAGAGGGAGCCAGGACCCCTCAGAGAGCTGCTGGTTTCAGGGTCTCAGCTTTTGAATCCCCTTCAAACTACGCCCTGCTGCACATGTGTGTGTTTGTCTCAGCATGTGCGTGTGTGTGTAAATGTTCATGATGTGTGTGCTCACGTGTGTATGTGTATTTTGTATGCCGTTTGTGTGTTGTGTGTATATTGCGCCCGCATTATGGCTATTGCGTGTGTGTGTGTGTGTCTGTGTGTGTGCGTGTATTGTGTGTGTAATTTGCGTCTCTCGTGTGTATAGTGTGGGTGTGTGAGTGTGTGATTTGTACGTGCGTATGTACAGTGTGCGGTGTGTTGTGTGTATGGTGAGTGTTTTGTGCGCGTTGCGTGTCTGAGTCC
>JAXIVH010000003.1:9838641-10110863 GCA_036785325.1 Urophycis tenuis | reverse complement strand
GTCTGTGGGTCAGAGCTGTTTACCTGTGTGTGTGTGTGTGTGTGTGTGTGTGTGTGTGTGTGTGTGTGTGTGTGTGTGTGTGTGTGTGTGCGTGCGTGCGTGCGTGCGTGCGTGCGTGCGTGCGTGCGTGCGTGCGTGTGAGTTGAGTGTGTGTGTTTGTGTGGTGTGTGTGTGTGTGTGGGAGATGCAATGCTTTCCAACGTGATTTTCGGGAAAGAGATTTGGACACAAGCCCAAACTGTGCGTGACTCTGCGTGACTCCTAAAGAACATAAAGAACTTCTTATGTTCAACAGTAAGATTATTTAAGCTACCCAACCTAGAACAGATGCCAGGACATAGGACACCTCCTGCTACCCCCTCCCTCCCTCTCACTGTCTCTCTCACTCTCACTTTCACTTTCTCTCACTCTCTCCCTCTCTCTTTTACACTCTCTCTGACAGCCCCCCACTCACTCTCTCTCTTTCTCTCACTCTCTCTGTGTCTCCCCCTATCTCCCTCTCCCTCTCTCGGTCGCCCAAGCGTGTTTAGCCTCAGTCCTCAGCGGGGGGCTGCAATTAGAGGACCCCGGGATACCCCATCGATACGTCAACACCCCGGCCGCCCCCTCCTCCGTGGCGTGCTCCACAAGTCGCTAGCAACATCTGTGTCCACTTGGCAGGCCGCCCTGTGTGGAGCGTGTTGGACCGGACCCCGCCTGCCAGCCCCACGAACCACCCTGACTCCTTCCCGCTCTCCCCACTCCCCCTGACTACTCTCTCCCCCCCCCCCCGCTCTCCCACTTCCCGCACTCTCTATGACTACTCCCTCTCCCCCCAACTCCCCCTGACTACTCTCTCTATCTCTCTCCCTCCTCCCCCAGTCCCCATGACTGCTCCCCCTCTCTCGCTCACTCTCGCTCACTCTCTCTCTCTCCCCAATCCCCTGACTACTCTCTCTCTCCCTCCCACCTCCCTCACTCTCCGACTACTCTCTCTCTCCCTCCCACCTCACCCACTCTCGATGACTACTCTCTCTCTCTCTTTCTCTCTCTCTTTCTTTCTCTCTCCCTCTCTCTCTCACCCTCTTCCTCTCTATTTTTTATAATGTACTGTATATTCTAGATGTGTTGTGTTTTTTCTCGCTCCCCCCTCCCTCCCCCCCTCCCTCCCTCCCTCCCTCCCTCTCCAGTTACATTGATTGCACAACGCTGGCTGGCCGTCTCCTTGCAGGACATTGCAGCTGAGGAGGATTTACGGTTCAACCTCTGGTTCAACCGCTGGAGGCCGCTTACAGGCACCTCTGGCCGCGATGCAGACGAGATCAGCAACACGTCAAATAAGGCATTGGAACGCCTTCGCATAAACCTTCAGGCTGAACAGATGTAAATAAACCTCTCTTCTTTCTTAGTCTCATACCCAAACCATCTTAACCCAGGACCGACAGCCCCACAGTTAGATCCATCAGCAAGCAAAGAGATGGTTAACTATGCACTAATGAGTGTGAGTCTGTGTCTGCATGTGAGAGACAAAGTAAGAGAGGGAGAATCATGGCTTCACCAAGCAAAGCAGTAGCTGCTTGTAAACTCCTTCATAAGAAGGTTAACCGTGAGGAAGAGGGTGTTGTGAGGTGAACCATGAGGAAGAGGAGGTTGTGGGTTACCATGAGGAACAGGAGGTTGAGAGGTTACCATGAGGAACAGGAGGTTGAGAGGTTACCATGAGGAAGAGGAGGTTGTGAGATTAATCATGAGGAAGAGGAGGTTGCAAGGTTAACCATGAGGAAGAGGAGGTTATGAGATTACTATGAGGAAGAGGAGGTTGGGAGGTTAACCATGAGGAAGAGGAGGTTGTGAGGTAACCATGAGGAAGAGGAGGTTGTGAGGTTACCATGAGGAAGAGGAGGTTGTGAGGTTTAACCATGAGGAAGAGGAGGTTGTGAGGTTACCATGAGGAAGAGGAGGTTTGTGAGGTAACCATGAGAAGAGGAGGTTGTGAGGTTAACCATGAGGAAGAGGAGGTTGTGAGGTTAACATGAGGAAGAGGAGGTTGTGAGGTTACTACGAGGAAGAGGAGGTTGTGCGATTACTACGAGGAAGAGGAGGTTGTGAGGTTAACCATGACGAAGAGGAGGCTGAGATGCGGACCATAGAAGAATGGAGAGGGTTATCTCTGCACCCCGAGGCCGTGGACACGTGGTCCACCGTGCAGCGCTGCCCGCAGCAGCCCTCCGGTGAAACCAGCATCCTGCCTGGTGCTGTTTTGGCAACCGGTTGAAATTAATATCTGGCAGTGCTCCTGCATGACTTTATGACTTTATTTCACTGCGAAACCTGACGTCTGCAAAATAATGGGCCTGCAATATATCCCTTGGAAAATAAAGCTTTTTGGCTGAGCGAGGAGCATATCCAGGGGTAGGAGGGCTGTGGGGGAGGGACGGGGTAGGGAGAGAGAGGGAGGACGAGGGAAGGGGGGGTACAAGGTGCTCTCAGTCTGGTTGGAGAGAGTTATGGGTGTCTCTGACCCTGGGCCACGCAGCGATGAGAGAAGAAGAGTCTAAACATTACGTAAGATCTCCTGACCACTTTGGAGCACAGATGTGATTGTTTACACAGATGCCTCGAGACGTGTGAGACACACAGGAGAGAGGAGGATCAGGAGACACACAGGACAGAGGAGGAGCAGGAAACACACAGGAGAGAGGAGGATCAGGAGACACACAGGAGAGGAGGATCAGGAGACACACAGGAGAGAGGAGGAGCAGGAGACACACAGGACAGAGGAGGAGCAGGAGACACACAGGACAGAGGAGGAGCAGGAGACACACAGGAGAGAGGAGGAGCAGGAAACACACAGGAGAGATGAGGAGCAGGAAACACACAGGAGAGGAGGATCAGGAGACACACAGGACAGAGGAGGAGCAGGAAACACACAGGAGAGAGGAGGAGCAGGAGACACACAGGAGAGAGGAGGAGCAGGAGACACACAGGACAGAGGAGGAGCAGGAAACACACAGGAGAGAGGAGGAGCAGGAGACACACAGGACAGAGGAGGAGCAGGAAACACAGGAGAGAGGAGGATCAGGAGACACACAGGACAGAGGAGGAGCAGGAAACACACAGGACAGAGGAGGAGCAGGAGACACACAGGAGAGAGGAGGAGCAGGAGACACACAGGAGAGAGGAGGAGCAGGAGACACACAGGAGAGGAGGAGCAGGAAACACACATGGGAGAAAGGAGGAGCCAGAGACACACAAATATTCCCAATATTCCAGTCATGTGGTAACTCATAAAGCAGCTAAGGATTGAAGCATATATTTGTCACCACTTCTTCAGCGGTTGACTGTCATGCACACAGCGTTCACTGAAGGACCCTGGTCGTCTCGAAATAGCCACCCCTCCTGTGTGACACAGTAGGACCAAGCCGCTAATCTCTATACCACGGGCGTATTCTGCCCAGGATCCTGGCTTTGTTAGAGAACGGCTGAGTTCGGTCCAGCTCCACCCGCTGCCAACCCCACCGCTATTGTTTCCCTGACATCCAACCAGAATTCTCCTGAGTGTCGTTCGGGCTTCACTGGATGGGGAAACAGCTTTGTTCAATAATGTTTGGGCATTGCCCTGCCAAAAGCTGCAATTAGCATTAAGCCAAGAAAAAAAAAAAAAAACCCCATCCTGGGGCTGGCTGGTTGCGTAGGCGAGAGGCCCCCTAAACACCATCAACATGGTAAACACTGAGTGAGAAGTACAGCATGATGTGGACCAGGACTCCAGGGAGCGCCTGTGTTCCGACACTCCCAGGCTGGCGGGGATGCGTGATGGCTGCGGACCCCTCTGCCGCGGGCGGCCCAGCCTGGCCGGGGGCGCTCAGCGGTAGCTCTAACCGCCGCTTCCCTGCGCTTGTGAAGCGGAGATGGGCGTTGCGTACCGTACCTGTACATACCTGCAGTGGCTTGGCCAGGATATTACATTTGTCATCACTCTGCAAAAGACACAAACTTTCTGTGCTCGCAAACTTTCATTACTCACCATTTGGACGTGTGCTATCTCGAGAAACACGCTGTGGGAAAGCATGGAAAATCCCAGGGTATGGGGAAATCGGGGATTGCCCAATAAAGAAGCCAATACCAGCTAGGAGTGACCTGGTGCAAGGCGCCCAATATGTATTCCTCAGCATAATAGATGTCTGCTATTCATAATATATTCTCTTGTGATGCATGTATCACCGCAAACACACACAGACACACACACACACACACTCACACACTTAACATTAACTCACACACTCAGACACACACACACACACACTTAACATTAACTCACACACACACACACACACATTCACACACACACACACACACACACACACACACACACACACACACACACACACACTCAGACATACACACTCGCAGACACACTCACACACACACAGTAGTAACAGAGCTGACGGTAGGTGAGGTCTACCTGCATGGGCCAGGTGATATGCAGCAAGCAGCAGCAGCAGAGCAGTGGATCTCCCGCTCATGGTGCTCTGGTGTGCCAGGCTGAGGTCGATGAGGAAGGTGCAGGGGACAGGTCCTTCCTCCAGGCGTTTCTCTTGAGCGGTCTACAGACAGTCTGCTCCGACCTCCGGCTGTGAAACCAGTGCAGAAGGTTAGGTAAAGCTGGCCGCACTATACTCTATTATACTCTCATTAAAACTGCCCCCGGTGCAGCACAAAATTAATTGGAAACTGTCTCAGAAATGTGACAACACAAGCACTGCATATGCAGTAAACGATCCTTGTGTATTTGCATGTACATCAAGAATGTACCACATGACAACGTTACAACTGTGTTCTGTCACCGCCGCTCTCTTCCTGGCTGTCAGCCTTGACACTGTAGCTCAGCAGTGTTTGGACCGTTCAGTCAGCATCATAGTTACACACACAGCCTCCCGACCACGAACAAACACGCTCTTTGTCATTTTAGATGCACTATACTCTCAGCCAATGCCGCGGAACACACAGCCCACCCGGAGACAAGGAGGGCTGGATGTCATTTAGCCAGAACTATCTGCCAGGGATGGAACCGGCAACTTCCCCGCCACGAGAGGATCTTCTCGGAAGGCTAATCTGAAGTGCCTAACTGCCTGGCAAATGCCTTTGGTCCCCCCACTTCTAGACGTGGGGTGGGTGGGGGGCGCGGGGCGGGGGGGGGCCGGGGCACCTCTGGAGCTGCCGGGGTTCTGAAGCACAGTGACTGAGAGTCCAGGAAGAGGGCCTGGGCCAGGGCCAAGCAGTTTACTGCAGCTACACTCATCCCCTCAGCTGAACTCTGAGGCCACAGCAACACAACCAAACACCCACATCACACCGGCCTGGCGACGGCACGCTCTGGGAAGAGATGGGTCTTCATGGAGACGTAGGTGGGGGGTAATCGACTGTTGAGTCAATTGAGTCTTTCATGAATAATTTGTGATTTTATAAACAACAATGTTTTACTGCAGTGGGCCACCCACATGTCTTAATGGAAACCACAGGATGTGTCAGTGACTGTACTCGGTTGCCAGGGTTACCAGGAGTAAACAAACAAGTATTCGAACACAAGGACATGTTTGTTCTAGATTGGCTCAAACTGGCATGGTGATAAGCAGTGATTACAATAGTGTGTTATACGCTGGGTTTGGCTGGAACCCAAAGAGACAGTAGTGTAGTCATATTCAGAACTACATAACCATGTGCTTGGAAGGGTTCGGATACATGGCATTAAAGGATAAACTCTGTGGGTCTAAGTGACTAATTCGGACCACAGTGTTTGAAGTTGGTCCACAGTGAGAGCACGGCCGCCATTGCAGTGGCAAAATGCCTCTGACATTTTGTTGTTGCAGGAACTTTCCCTGTTGTCATCACAATCTCAGTGCTCCTTCGACCAAAACCTTTAGATAACACTAAGCTACGCCTTCTGTAGTCCAACACAAAGAACTCTGGCCTGCACCGCTGTCTCCATCTCTCACTCCACCACTCTCTTCCTGGAACAACTCTACCAACGTGAGACTTCTCTTTGAGTGACACTTGGTTGGATGTGAATTCAGACACTTAGAAGAAGAATCAGAGCCTGTCAATGGCAGAAACGTTTTCGTTAACATTACTTGTGCAGCGGTTGACTAAAGTAGCATTGTCTTAGTCGTGGAATCAATCGTGTCTGAAAGTGGAAGTGGGGAGGGGTCTGGAATTAATGAGCCATCCTGAAGTATCACCAAACATTCCTCAGGAACACTGTGAAGGAAGGCCGCCAAGCAACAACCTTCGAGAGCGCTGGCCCTACTGTGTTCATTCAACACGGGCCAGAACTCTGCCTGTTCTCCCTGTGGAGGAGAGACAGTCTAACTGTGCTCTCTGTGGACGAGAGACAGCGAGAGACTTTCACCACTCGGGAGAGGGGGAGACAGCGAGGGGTTTTGAGCTCGCCGCTGAAACGCCTGGCGGCTGAACAAACAGCAACACCTCCCTGACTTCCCTCCAGCGTGGGAGGGGGAGAGGGGGAGGAGGAGCGGGGGGGGGGGGGAGGGAGGTAACGCAATGTGAGGAGGAGCGGGGGGGGGAGGTTATTCTACCTGAGGAGGAGCAGGGGGGGGGGGAGGTGAGAAGTGTGATGCGTCTGCGCTAACCGGGCTGGAGGACAACAGACCCATTGACTCCGGCAGCTGCGGGAGCAGGGAAGTCATTTGGAGGAACCTCGATAAATATTACACTTCCACCTGGCCCCGCCCCCCCCCCCCCCCCCCCCCTCGTTTGATTTACGCCTCCCTGGTCGACGGCTCTTCCCTGAGAGAGTCACGCTCTCTGCTGCGAGGGAGAGCGCTACATCAGCAGTATAGGATGACACCCAGGAGTTAAAGGTAAACTTCACTATGCGCTTTACGTGCCCCAGTCCCAGGAGGGGGGGGGGGGGGCACCTTGGTGAAGTGGGGGTCAAGACCGCGAGCAGGGGAAATGGAAACATGCACTTCAAAGGATTATAGACCACATGAAATGGGAGCTAAACTTTCTATTGCCGTGTTAGCTCACTTACTGAATTATCAAGTGACTCTGAAGTCCGTTTCAATCACTGTTCTTTCAAAAGATAAATACTTGTGCCGTTTCACACCAGTAATAACCTAGTAAAAACAAACCTACACACACACAAATGTATATTTATATATGAACAACTTAGAAACTAGGAGCTCGGTGTTGCCAGGACGACCGAGGCCGAGGAGCGTCCTGGACGGCTGGCTACTTGTGGTCTGACCTTCTCCCCCCGACACCAACGGCTGAAGGGGGAGCCGCCTCCTCCAGACCCCCGTCCTCAGCAGAGAGACGCTTGGCCTCCAAACCATCTGGAGAAGACATCTCTGGACCTGATACGCACCACTGAGGCCCAACGCTCGCCGCCTCTGAAGAACCACAAAGTCCAGGACTCTGCTTTTAAAAGCTTGAGGCTGTGCGTTTCAGTTCAAGGCTTTGATTTATTTTTCTTTGTTTGTATTTTTTTAATCTCGGACGATAACCCCAAATTGTAAAAGAGGCCTGAAGGGAAGGCCAGGCTGTCACAGCTTCTACTGCGCCACACGGGAACAAAGGTCGTGGGTTTGATTCCCAATGTGTGAAGTCTATCCGGAGGCATCCTTGAGCAAGAAGTGAAAGCAATGTTTCAAAATATAACGTTTTGGGAATCTTCAAGACAACAATACAAATTTTTATGATCAAAAAGACTGAACTAAAATGGGTCCCCGTCTCCAAACTACATAGTCACAGCAGCTTGGCATGCTCTCTCTTTAACACGATAATTCATGGCTCATTTCACGCTATAATGACGTCCATTTATTATTGTGACAAAACCAATCATGTATTTCTGGTGAGCCGTAAGGTCACCATCCCACAGCTCACACACATAGGGATGATGTTGAAGTGGCCCTCTGCATTAGAGTCCACTTTACAGTATAATGGATAAGACTAGAATAAGATAATCCTGACTATCTTTTTATGATGTATTTGTTATTCTTCTAACAGCAGGTGGTTTTACACAGTGCTTTTACATAATAATAAATTGTCTACTGTGGCTAAATGCACAGCCTTGACAAGAAAAGCCTCACATTCAGCCATTCACACACATGAACACAATACACCTAACACTAACTAGTGCTGCAGATGACAACTCTTCTACAATTAATAACTCTTTCATAAACTATCTGAAAGGTGATTAGGAGCCAGGCCAGGGACAGCAACCATAAGACCAGACAGGACTGGCATGTTTACATCTCTCTGCCTCTTGTTCAACACCATGCTTGTGTATTTAAATAAAGCACACTCAACAGTACTCTAAATATTTAGGGCCAGTCATAAAATATAGTGTGAACTACCATCATGACAGATGGCAAATAACGGTTTGGCATCAAACGCAAACCGTGTTAATTAAGGTGAACTCAACAAGTGAGTCACAGCCATGATTGATAATGTACAGTATATGCATGTTTGCATGATATTTTAAAACTAACATTTCACAAATATTATGATAATCAGTTTGTATTCATATTTAATGACTATGACAACAACCTATTACATTCTATCACAATATTCAATAGAGTATTATGTATTCCATACATATTGATATTTGGGAATATCTTACAGTATATACTTGAGTAGTTCATCATGTTTCATCCAAAGCTATATGACAAACCCCTTAACCGACCATGGTAAGTCACACCAAGGCCAGGGTGTCTCCGATAGCAGCGAGTGTGTCGGCACCCAGTTCTCATCAACACATCATACCGTTAGGAGAACTAAGGTCTGGGCCAGCAAGGGTGCTCATCACCAGGGTGCCCCTTCACAGCTCTGTGAAGGGGCACCACCAGCCTGGTGCCCCTTCACAGCGCTGTGTTCCTATTGGTCAGCAGGGCCGCTGAGACTCTCGGAGTTATAAAGCTGCAACACAACACTGCTGTGTTCCGTTACTGATGGACAAACAGGAGATACATGTCACAACACACGACACACGTTAGGGTGGCTGTAGAAGTGCATATAAGTTATTAGAATGAAGATAGCATCATTATCTACAAAGTGCAGATGGTCCTTCTGTCCTAACCGAACCAGTCGACTTGGTACAGTATCGCTGTGATAGGAGCGGACATACCATAAGGATCTTCACTCTCCTGGAGACTCGTTCAGACTGGAGCTGGCTTCAAGTACAAATCACTTATCCCTATCTGTCATCCCGAGGTCAACAACACGGTCCGTTATGACTGATAATCACTGAGGAAACACTCGGCAGCCGCGGAGGTTTTAAACACTTTTCCCCGTTTTTCACCAAGTCCCTTCTGACGGGGGAGGGGCTTAAGAGGGGGATAGTCTCTCTTCTCTCTCTCTCTCTCTCTCTCTCTCTCTCTCTCTCTCTCTCTCTCTCTCTCTCTCTCTCTCTCTCTCTCTCTCTCTCTCTCTCTCTCTCTCTCTCTCTCTCTCCTCTCTCTCTCTCTCTCTCTCTCTTGCTGTCTCTCTCTCAATTTTTCGACAGAGGCGTGTGTGCTTTGTAAGAATATGCTTGAATGAAGGAATCATTTAGAGAATCTTATGATAGGGTTAGGCTGGTTTTCTGTGTAGTGCCTACAGCATGTGGTACAGGCCTACCTGTAGGCCTACCTGTGGTGTGCAGCCACGGGTCTACAATGCTTTAACCCATTGTTAAAGCATTGTGGGAACCAACCCAATTTGTTCTGCTTACCCTTGATTCCCTGTGAAAGGAAACTAATAGTCAAGAGAAGTAGAGTCAGACGTGTGCATCATTTTAAATAGCTGATATGAAGGTCTGCACCACCATGACGGAATAAAACCTGGCATTTGTTTTTACATCACCGCAATGTCTTTAATCATTCTTGATATTGTGTGCTGTCGCCTGTCTGTATTTATATTAACATAAAAAAAATAATGTAGCCTATATATAAAAACATTCTACTTTACTACACATATAAACTATCACACGTCAAAGACTGATCTGGACATTTTTATAATTGACACATTTTTGTTGTACTTATTTTGTGTGTGTGTGTGTGTGTGTGTGTGTGTGTGTGTGTGTGTGTGTGTGTGTGTGTGTGTGTGTGTGTGTGTGTGTGTGTGTGTGTGTGTGTGTGTGCCTGTGTTTGTGCGTGTGTTTGTGCGTGTGTGTGCGTGTCTAACGACATGTGGAGTAGCAGTAACCCCCCTCAACACACAAAACCGAGGCATCAAACAAACAAACAAACAAACAAGTGATATCACTGCTCTGGTCTGAGGGGGCCTGACGGGAACGAAACAAAGCAGCCGTCTGATTGGCTGGGACGAGGCGCGGCGACAGGAAGGAGACAGATTCACAGAAGTGAAGAAGAGTGGATATGGTGTCTTTGAGGAGACAGGTTGACATGGAGACGCGGAGAGGGCTGTGATTATTTTACATCTCATCCATATGTATGCGCCTCGTCTGTTTGGGGCGTTCGGGAGGCTGAGTGGAAGTGATTTAAATCACACAAACCTCTTTAAACTCATTTTGGAAAACACTTTTTTTTGCTGACTTTAACAGATGTGTTGATATATTCTGCGTGTGCGTATTTGTGTACTAAATATATAAATAAAATACCTACAATAAAAAAGGGATGGTATTTTTGTACTATATCTTTGAAATTGTGGTACAAACAACGTTCCCATGTGTTCTTCCTCACAGCCAGACAGACAGGTTCATGTCGAGGGGGTAGACCTGGATACTGGCCCCCCCTAGTGGTTCCTTTGAGGAATGGTAATATACTTTCCTCAAACTGACTTTTTCAACTTGCATGTCCACATCTTTAATCAGTTTGAAGTGATAACCGAGCTGAAAAACACCAGTTTCTATGTATTTTGTTGTCATTACGGTGGTACCGACCCCCTCTCATAGTCCACCACCACACCAATGAACAACAGGTATGGGCCATAGGAAGTCCACAGGTTGAGCCCCCACCATTTGGTTGTGTGGTCTGTTCAGCTATATTGGGTGGCCAATATCGAGCGGTGACTGGGTCAAACGGTGGGGGTTTTGCGATACATTTTCAAGACATTGCAAATAGCAGAGATCCACTTACGTATCTACTGCTGGGGAGGTTTGCAGCCCTTTATTCGTAATTGGGAACAAAATCTAATAACTTTCAACTTCCTGTGAAGTTAAAACTGCCCGTAAGGACAGGACGGCCCGTATGGATATCACCAGGTGTGAAGGATCAACGCGGGAAACGATAGCGACAGCCCGGCATGGCAGAATGTTTGACGATCCATCTGAGGGGCGTTCAGCAGGTATGTGGTCCTGATGCTGCAGTGTATGATGATCCATCTGAGGGGCGTTCAGCACGTATGTGGTCCTGATGCTGCAGTGTATGATGATCCATCTGAGGGGCGTTCAGCAGGTATGTGGTCCTGATGCTGCAGTGTATGATCCACCTGAGGGGCGTTCAGCAGGTATGTGGTCCTGATGCTGCAGTGTATGATGATCCACCTGAGGGGCGTTCAGCAGGTATGTGGTCCTGATGCTGCAGTGTATGATGATCCACCTGAGGGGCGTTCAGCAGGTATGTGGTCCTGATGTGCAGTGTATGATGATACACCTGAGGGGCGTTCAGCAGGTATGTGGTCCTGATGCTGCAGTGTATGATGATCCACCTGAGGGGCGTTCAGCAGGTATGTGGTCCTGATGTTGCAGTGTATGATGATCCACCTGAGGGGCGTTCAGCAGGTATGTGGTCCTGATGCTGCAGTGTATGATGATCCACCTGAGGGGCGTTCAGCAGGTATGTGGTTCTGATGTTGCAGTGTATGATGATCCACCTGAGGGGCGTTCAGCAGGTATGTGGTCCTGATGTTGCAGTGTATGATGATCCACCTGAGGGGCGTTCAGCAGGTATGTGGTCCTGATGCTGCAGTGTATGATGATCCACCTGAGCGGCATTCAGCAGGTATGTGGTCCTAATGCTGCAGTGGGTTAATGGTACACAGAATAGAGGAGCCGGTACGACCTCCAACACGAGGACATCTCTTCCAAACTCTAGAGGCAGAACGCATGGGGGTTCATTGTGGAATTGGTTCATTCTGGTACATCTTATGCTTTTGGAAATTTTTGTTGATATAGAAGATCAAAATAATTTGAATGGACTGTAAATGGTTTGCAGTGGTTTGTCTTCCCTTCTAAATTGGTTGGTTGGTTGGACCATTATGTTAAACTGGTTTGAGATTCTACATGGTTTTGGACCATTATATATATCAACTGTTTAGATGACAATATTTACATGGTTTTGGATCATTACATTAACTGTTTAGATGACTATATTTACATGGTTTTGGACATTATGTTAGTAAGTTTTGGTCCAAACGTTCAAACACTTAGGCTAATTTATAAATGATATGTACGTGGATTCTGCGTCTAACTTAATTAATTTTATAGCTGGGATGTTCAGGACGCTTGGAAAATTGAAATGTTAGATAAAACAGTCCTTGAAGGTTTTGAGCATAACAATAAAACAATTAAACGAAGCCTTCTTAACTTGTTAGCCTTCTTTTTAGCTTGTTAGCCTTCTTAGTTTGTTGGCCTTCTTAGCTTGTTGGCCTCCTTAGCTTTGGATGTTAGCCTGTACAGACCGCTGCGCACGTGTGACCCTCCTCTAATCGGCTGTCAGGAGGAGACGCGGTGGCCAATCAGCGCTCAGACAGAAACACGGTAACGAATCCGTTTTCCGGGCGGTAGCGGACGCCATTACGTGGTTCAATCTCCAGAGTTGCCGTAGAAACGTCTCCAATTAAACGCAAACTTTCAACCAAGTCCGTTCATCGTTAATGTGATGAAGCCACGAAAGGTGAAGCGTTTGGGTCTATGCTAAACACGAGCTGAGGCTAGTGATGACACCAGGGAAAGTCAAAGGACGACTTGAAGTGTGAGCCCGTCCAGAAACACCTAAATCACACCGTCCGCAGGTAAACTAGTTTATATGAGGAACTCTTAACGATGAGAGTTAATATAAGAGGAGCTCTAAAGATGGAGGCTCGTGTTAGCTGACCTGGAGACGCCTACACCTGAGTATTATTTATTTAAATACATATAAATAATGTGTATGTGCCTACAGGTTAGCTTACCTGTAGACATCTCTACCTCATTAATGTTTACCTGTAGACACCTCCACCTTTTTGCTGTTTAATAAGGATGAGGTGTCTACAGGTTAGCTGACCTGTAGACAACCTTACCGTATTGATGTTTCCCTGGAGACACCTCCACCTTATTGATGTTTACCTGTACACGCCTCCACTTCATTGATGTTTATCTGTACACGCCTCTACCTTATTGATGTTTACCAGTAGACACTTCCACCTTATTGATATTTGATACCTTTACTCGACACCGGCATACATCCATCAGAAGGCTCCTTAATGAGGTGTCTCATTGAGTGCTTTTCCTTCACCTTGTAGGACATTATAAATGTTTCATTTCTTAGGAGCAAGTGTGTTTTATCTTTACCACAGAAGGCCCTCTGATGTTTAGATGTTCAAAAACACAAAATAGTTTGTTTCGCATTAAAAAGGAAACCGCAGCCGGACAAAATAACATCTAATGTATTTAATTTGATCTTTGCACTTGGATTGATCTTTTCCGGAGGAACCCTTGAGTGTACTGGCTCGGTCTGGTCCTACACGATGCATTTAATGCCTTGTTTGTTCAGCAGCTGACTCAGACTTTACTAGTGACTGGAAGATGTTCATATGTGCCCCATTTGGTGTGGAAGCCTATAAAATGTGTTCTCGTGGGTCTGTGCACACACATATGAAATTATAAGACAACTGGTACTTCAACTGCGTCAGTGTCAGACACAGTTGGGGTCTCAGACAATAACACTGGGACTAAGGCCTGACTACAACCTGAAGATCAAAAATCTTCAAATCGCGTCCTGGAAAAATGTTATATTTTAATGAGGCTGCTCTGTGCAGGTCACCGAGTGATCGCTGTAGAAGTCTGGCTGGAGAGGGGTGGTCTCTCGCCGACTCGCCGCCCGAGGAGGAAGACGCCATGTCCAACACAAAGCTGCCCCCCAGGAACCCCCCGCCCCCTCCGGTGCACCACACTCGGGGCCCTGGTCGGAGCAGTGCGGAGCTGCAGTACCTGGAGCGGGTGGTCCTGCGGGCCCTCTGCAGGCACCAGTTCTCCTGGCCCTTCCGCGAGCCTGTCGACGCCGCCGCACTTAACCTCCCTGTAAGTCACCAGCCCCCCCCCCGCCTTCTTGGAACCCTGGTGGTTCCTTTCTTTTCTGTTGTAGGACCCTGGGTTTTCTGGGACTGGAACCCTGGCTGTTCTGAAACTAGAGGGGTTCTATGAACAGTTCTTTGAACCCCTCTGGTTTTAGTACAGCCAGGCATGCACTAGTAGCCTACTGTCTGTATTGGTTTCTCGGTAACAAACAACTATAACCCGCAACTTGATTTGCAATAATCTTTACCGTTGCAACAATGTTTCCATGTGCATTCTATCTGTTCTTATCATGTTTTCTGGTAGGATTATTATACGATCATCAGCAGTCCCATGGACCTGAGCACCATTAAGCAGCGACTGCAGAACCGCTACTACTGGAAGACCATGGAGTGTGTGCAGGACTTCAACACCATGTTCACCAACTGCTACATGTATAACAAGGTACCTCCTCACTGGAACACTCTGAACAGGTTTTTCCAGTGTCCTACATGTGCAAAGGAAGAAGCTTGACCCCGTTATAACGCAATCAGGGTCTGCAGTCCTATGAACATTGAGTTATATCTCAGTGTGTTCAGCATGTTCAATTTAGTGTGCACTTTGTCCCCATCCTTGTACTTTGTGTCTGTGTGCGCACATAGTTTTGTATAGTTGTGGGCCATCTCTAGGTTAGTGGTATCCATGGTTGCTTGATTGTTCTGCATAGCCAGGAGATGACATCGTGCTGATGGCCCAGACCTTGGAGAAGGTGTTCTTGGAGAGATTGGCCCAGATGCCCCGTGAAGTGGAGGAGGAGAAAGAGGTCAAGGAGGAGATGGCGGAGGTGAAGAAGCAGGGCTCCACCAGACCTCCTGGTAGAGCCAAGAAGAGCAGCATCACAGGTGAGCCCCCACACGTACACCATGACACTAGAGTACCTACACCTACACTAGAGCCCCTAAATGGTTAGAACCACCACAACGTTAGAACAGCAGCTACTTAGAACCACAACGCCATTAGAACCACAACAGCTACATAGTTGGAACTGTGCATCGATGGCTAGAGGGAACAGACCTTCTAGCACTTCTTGGTGTACAAGCCCTGTCCACTGTAAGTCCCTGAGGATAAGAGCCTCATGTTGGAGGATGCCTAGCGTGAGGCTCTGGACGATAAGGATGGAACCCAGGAGCTCTGGGCCCTCAGCAGCAGCCTGTCCTCTCTGCTTGCAGGGGCCCTGAAGCGCCATGCCCCGCCCCCAGAATCTGAGGTGGTGGTCCAGCAGACTCTGACCGTCGTCCCTGGAGACGCCCCGCTCCGCCCCCTCCTGCCGGCCGCGCCGCCCACACGCGCTCAGTCAGAGGTGAACAGCGCCGGCAGGCATGCTCATGGTCAGCGGTGGCCGGCCGGCGGCCTCCTGTGTCATTTAGGCTGGAGCACTGATTTTTCAAAAAGAAGGATTTGAAGGGGTGGATACCTAATAATCATGTTCAACTGCATAGAAATGCAATGTGCAAAAAATGGAGAGAGAATTTCAGGCACTAATGGCCAACAAGTTACACCAAAAAAATAGCTGTTAAGTCATCCCTACAACACCCTTTAATAGTGCTAGTTTGTATATGTGTGTGTGTTCCTCCAGATTAAGCCCCTCCGGGACAAGAAGGGCATCAAAAGGAAAGCGGACACCACCACCACCGCCGCACCCCCACGCCCGGCCATCGCTCCCGGCAACCCGGCGCCATGCGAGAGGGCGGCCATGACGGCGGCCATGACGGCGCCCTCGGCGGTGGCCCCTCCCCCGGGCTGTGACGTGCCCTCGTCCGGGCGCGTGGGCGGGGCCAGGAGACCCATCAAGCCGCCCAGTAAGGAGCTCCCCGATTGGCCAGCTTCAGGGCGCCGGGCCAGGCCGCCGGAGCCACTGAGGCGCTGTGGGGGCCTGCTGAAGGAGCTGCTGTCCCGGAGACACGCGGCCTACGCCTGGCCCTTCTACAGCCCCGTGGACGTGGATGCCCTCGGTCTCCATGACTACCACCTCATCGTCACACAGCCCATGGACCTCGGCACCATCAAGGTTTCACTCTTGTGTATTGGTTTATCCAATGCTGTACCTGGTTCATGATGTACTCTGTACCTGGTCCATTGTTGTTGTTTACTGGTTTAAATAGTACTCTGTACCTGGTCCCCTGTTGTTGTTTACTGGTTTATATAGTACTCTGTACCTGGTCCCTTGTTGTTTACTTGTCGATTCTTGTGTTGCCTATCAACTCTAATGCGATGCAAATAAAATAATACTTGACTAAATGCAAATCAAAATTCAAAAGTGAGTTGTGTTCTGTTGTCTGCATGTGCTCTGTGTTGGCAGAGGAAGATGGACCGATGGGAGTACAGTGCCCCCCAGCAGTTTGCAGCGGACGTGCGGCTGATGTTCTCCAACTGCTACAAGTACAACCCCCCCACCCACGAGGTCGTTGGGATGGCCCGCAGGCTGCAGGTAAACCTGCCCCGCGCATCCCGTGGGCCCGCTGCAACGCAACCGCCCTCCGCTGGCCAAAAGACCTCACTGCACCCAGCAACAGCATCCATGAGACAGACAATGTGGCTTTATTAGTCCCACACAGGAAATTCAGGGTCACAGCAGAAAGTATGGTAATATGAATACAACTGAGGTAAAATGAGTAACAGATATCTACAATTCACTGCAGGGCGCATAAATAGGGAACTTGTAACAACAAGGACGTTGTGTGCCTCCATGTTGGTTTTTTTGCAAAGTTGCATTTAGCCGGCAGTGGAGCCGACCAGAGCGGGCAGGGGCAGGTCCAGTGTGGCTGGTCGGTATGATGCAGGGTGTTCCCCCCCCCCCCCCAGGATGTATTTGAAGCACAGTTCTCCAAGATGTCCAATGAGGAGAGCAGGATGCCGCCCGACAACGGCATCGTCAAGGTCAACAAAGGAGGAGGAGGAGGTGGAGGAGGGGAGAGAGGAGGAGGACAACAAAGCAAAGTGGAGCACAGCTCCAGCAGCAGCTCCTCCTCTTCATCATCTGAGAGCTCAGACGAGGAGGAGGAGGAGGAGGAGGAGGAGGAGAGGGCCCCCAGCTTGGCCAACCTGGAGGAACAGGTACGTTACCATGACGACGCAACACATTCTATACTTAAACTTGTATATCACAGTCTACTTTGTTAGACTACTTTGTAGTCTACATTCTAAAAGGCTGGTTACAGTGTAGTTATGGTAACTTGTGGTGGCAGACTGTCTGACTCAACAAATCCCCCTCATAACCTTTTTAAATTGTGATAAACTTTGAGCAAACAACATGGGACAGGAGGGCTGCTTCCAGTGTTCTGACTCCTCTTCCTGTCCAGCTGAAGGCGATGCGAGACCAGCTGCAGCTCTTCGTCCAGACACCCCTGAAGACCAAGAAGACGTCCAGGCGCAAGGAGAAGGGAAAGCACAAGTCCTCCAAGAACAAGGTCAAAGTTCAGAAGAGGAGTGCTGACAAGGGGTTCAAGCTGTACGTGAGCCCCCCCCACCCCAGCCCCCCTTATTCAGATGACTGTTGAAACGGTTTCTGTTGCATTTGATCAGCTCAAGAAAATGAAATACATTTAAGTTGATGTTGTCGTTTTTATTTTGGTGTATTTTAATTCTGCCACAGTGCTGTTCTTTCTGCTGTGACGCCCTCATGTCATCACCCTCTAAAAGCACGGCAGGCATAACGTGCGTAACCTCTGTAGGCATGGCAACCGACCCCGTTCCCCGTCCTCGGGGCCGTCGGCCTCCGAAGAGGAGGAGGTTCCCGTGGCCTACGAGGAGAAGAGGCAGCTGAGTCTGGACATCAACAGGCTGCCGGGTCAGCGTCTGGGCCGCCTGGTGAAGATCATCCAGCGGCGAGAGCCCCACCTGCAGGCCGCCGGCTGCCAGGAGATCGAGATCGACATCGAGACGCTGGCGCCCGCCACGCTGCGTTCCCTGCAGGCCTTCGTGGCCCGCTGTCTCCGCAAGCACGCCGGGAAGACCGGCGGTCTCGGTGAGTCCTCTCAGCTCCTCTGGGGTCCACGTCCACATGGAGCCACTCACACCGGTTGCCGCTGCGCGTCTGGTCTAGTCCTCTGGGCTCTCGGCCCGTCTCCAGGAGAACCGCGTGTCAATGGAGAAACGTATTTCAACTGTAGAGAACAAACGAGAAGCTGTCATGGAGAATTTTGAAATGACATAGCCTAGTTTTGATATAATAGTTCCTAGGGCGATGTGGACGTAGTGTCCACCGTCCACTGTGGCTGTACCTGGACGTTAATGCCTGAATGTTCTCCATTCATGGCTGACGTCACGTCCCCTGGCCCCGTGTAGTGAAGTGCACGCTTGTGGTTTACTGGTGTTCATGGTTCCTCTGGTTCACCTGGTTGACGTGTCGTCTCCCAGTGGCCAGGCCGGTGAAGCCCCGAGGCCAGGCGCCGGGGACGACGGGGCCCTGCGCTGTGGGAGAGGAGCTGCACTCAGCCACCAGGACCAAGAGGAGGAGGAAGAGGAAGCAGACGGGTAAGCGTTACATCACACCAACTTCAGCCAATCAGTCCGACCCAAAGACCCAAAGAGAGCTTCATGAGCTACATGTGTGTTAAACATCCGGAAAAAGTACTTGTTTGGAAGAATGCTGCCTGCTTAGAGGAGATCTGGAGATCAGGTCCAGCTGCATCTGTTGGCTCCCAAACCTCTGAGATGCAGTGCCGAGAAAAAAAGGGCATGCTCATCTGTGTTTATGCTGTTAAACAAAATTATGAAAGAGATGCAACAAAAACATTTCAGTCAGAATATGAAAACTACACGCAAAATGGATGGACATGCACCATAGTGTGTAGTAAATAAATAAATGTAAAAAATAAATATCAACGCAATGTGTGTATATGAAGAAATGACATAGAGGCTAACTAATTGATGTGTGTGTGTGTGGGGGGGGGGCGGCAGGCGACGACCTGGTTGCTCCTCTGGACCTGAGCCAGTCGGCCCGGCTTTCTGAGAGCAGCAACGCGTCCTGCTCCTCCTCCTCCACCTCTTCCTCATCCTCCTCCTCCTCCTCCTCCAGCACCACCGACTCCAGCTCCTCTTCTGAGAGCACTGACACAGAATCAGGTTAGAGGCTGATGGTCCCTTAAACTACACACTCCTAGCTCCCTCGCCCACCACCCCCTCCGAGTAGGACCACAACCACCACCATCACCTCCTCCTCCTCCCGGTACCACCACCGCCTCCCAGTACCACCAGCACCACCACCACTACCACCACTGCCTCTTCCCAGTAGGACCACCACCACCTCCTCTCAATAGGACCACCACCACCTCCTTCTCCCAGTACCACCATCACCTCCTCTACCGTTCAAAAGAAAGATCTACCGAGATCATTAAAGGGCTCTTTCATACGTTTGCTGGCTGTTTTTTGTTTGTATTATTTTCAAGCACTTGTTTCTACTCGTTATTCCATAAACGCTATGTTTCAGTGCATTATATTTAGTATTTAGTAGCTTGTTCAATGTTTTATGGTTCTAAGGTGACTGATCTGAAGATATGTGTTGAAGTCATGATGTTTTTGCAAAGTTGTATTAAATGACGTGGTATTGTTATTGGCTTTTTAATGGGGTTTTTTACGTGTGCTATATCAAAGGGGAACCATCCATGACAAAAACTGTGGAAAAGTTGGACTATTGACATCACTCTCTGGGTCTGAGTTTTCAGTCTGATTGTGAGAACCCAACAGAGTTGATGTTGGACTGTGAAGTGGTCCTCTGAGCTGAGACAGTGGAGCCACGGCTCCTTTAAGCACTCTGCTCAGTTCTACTAGACCAGGTTTTTGTGGTTAAAGTTGCTCATGGGTTCTGTGACGGTCTAACAAACCCAAACTCTTGTGGAAGGTTAGAGTAGGGAGTAAACCAATGGCACACTTGGAGACATCCCAGCTTCTGTAGCGCCACCCACATCCCACATACAGTTCAATCTAACGCACCCACCCAACATGTACAGGACGGGCAAATGTTGGAATATTGTTTTTCTCTTTTAAGAAGAATGTTTCCTAGATGGTGGTTCGTTATGATAGGTGGATGTTGTATACTATTAGTATAGTTGCTGTTTCACCCTCAATCATTTCTCTGGTTTGTTTGTTGTGATCATGTAGATGGAGTGAAGATAAATGAGTTCATATCGTTTGGGTATCTGCATGTACTACAGTTGTCTATAACTTGTCCTCCTGAACTGGTATACTATCTAGTGGCTGTGGAAGCTGTGACTCAGGGCTGTTGCTTTGCCTCCCCCCCCCACCAGTGCTGGAACCCCAGAAGCAGACCCCCGGAGGTCCGGGCCGGAAGGCACAGAGGAAGGTAGTACTGTGCTGTTGTGAGCTTACTGTGAGAGTTAGGCTCTAGGCTCTAGTCGTGCCATGGCTGACCTCTCTCCCCACCCCGCCCAAAGGTGAAGGCGGGTGCTCAGAGGAAGACCGTCTCTGGGACCAAAGACCTGCTGAGGGCCTCCATAAGGACCTATCGCTCTGCACCTGCCCTGCGACACCCGGCCACACAGCCCATCAGAACCCACCCTCCGCTGCCTATCAGAAGCCTGTCGTCTGAGCCAATCAGACACCGGCTACCTCTGCCAATCAGAAGCCTGTCTTCAGAGCCAATCACGAGCCAGTCTTGGGAGCAACATATGCTCTCTCCTCCAGGTAATATCTGTAATATCTGTTTTTAAATGGTATGTAAAAAAATTATTATTACAATGTTACAAATTATTACAATTATTATTACAATATTATTACAATGTATATGGGTTAGAAAGTTTTACGTTTTTTTTTACATTTCCTTTCTTGTATTCCAGACTTACCTCTGCTCTTATCCCCTCTGACATCCCCGCCGCATTGTCTGGACTCCAGCACTTCCAGACTGGAGGCACGTATTTAAATATTGTGAGCCATGAAATGATAATCGATGTGCAGTTTGACCTGAGAGGGTTCCCCAGCTGGACTGAATGAGGACAGAGTGGATCCACTGTGGGAAGAACTCCTGGTCATCCTACTCTCCTTCATTATGTCACATTGGTTTCCACTTTGTTACCTGTGTTATATGTTGTGTCTTATATGTTGTTTGTATTTGTTATATGTTGTACTTAAATGGGTAGCCCAATGTTTCCAATGAAATTGCGCACACATTACATCACATTGCACATCACATTACATGTTACATTAGTATTGAACTGTCCTGTCCTGTCCTCAGCAGTGTCCTCTGCTGTCCCCGCTCCAGGACAGCCCCTTCCACCCCACGGACGCCAGGGCGGCCGGTGGGTGCCGTGTTTAACCTCTGACCTCCTTTTCACCTGGCAGAGCTTCAACACAACAAGCTCACGTTTGACACTGTGTTGTAGGTTCCAGACCCGACTCAGCCGGGTCTGACTGCAAACGCGACGTCTCCACTCCGGACGGGAAGCTCCGAGCTGTCAAAAAGGTTTCTACTTTGCTACAATTTTTTTTGTAGGGTACCACATGTTTCTACCGACTGGTGTCCTGTTGCTTAGCCATTCCAAGCCATATCGAAATCCATCCAAAATGGTAACCTGCCTTGGCGATTACCTTGACGATGAACCTAGATGTGTTTAGTCATTTTATTGTCTTTGCACAGGAAGTGGTTCTGAAGAATGTGGAGTCGTGGGCCGGGCTGGTGAAGTGGTCCATGGGCCCTGGAGCAGTGGCCCCCAGCGCCCGTTCCTCCAGGGAGAGCTTCCAGCAGTTCAGGAGGGCCGCACTGCAGAAGGAGGAGCGGGAGAAGGCCCTCAGGGGCCCCGAGGGGATTAGGTACTGACGCTGAAGAAGCCATGTCATTAAGCTGTTGGTAGAACGTTTAGCGCGCTTACATGCATTTCGGTAAACTGATCTTCATCTTATAAAGGCAGTCAGTCTTAGTTTTAACGGTCATGTAAAAACCTGTGGTTCAGCTAGACCATCAGTCAGAGAGCATAATGCGATGAAGACCTCCCAGGAAGATTACGACCTCCAAGAAGATGATTATTCGCCTCCTCGTGTCCTCCAACGTTTTGTGATGATCGGTGATTGATTATGAAAAAGCAGTAGATGTCAGAGATTAACTGCTAAAACATAAACAAGAGCATGTTCTGTGTTCACGTTACTGACTTACGATGGTCCACTGTCCAAATGACCGACGAAGAAGCATATCTATGCTAACATACATAGTTCAGAATAGTGGTTGTTTTATCCTAACATACATAGTTCAGAGTAGTGGTTGTTTTATCCTAACATACGTAGTTCAGATTAGTGGTTGTTTTATCCTGACATACTGTACATAGTTGAGAGTAGTGGTTGTTTTATCCTCAAGTACTGTACATAGTTCAGAGTAGTGGTTGTTTTATCCTCAAGTACTTTACATAGTTCAGAGAAGTGGTTGTTTTATCCTCAAGTACTGTACATAGTTCAGAGTAGTGGTTGTTTTATCCTCAAGTACTTTACATAGTTCAGAGAAGTGGTTGCTTTATCCTAACATACTGTACGTAGTTCAGAGTAGTGGTTGTTTTATCCTGACATACTGTACATAGTTCATAGTGGTTGTTTTATCCTGAAGTACTGTACATAGTTCAGAGAAGTGGTTGTTTTATCCTGAAGTACTGTACATAGTTCAGAGAAGTGGTTGTTTTATCCTGACATACTGTACATAGTTCAGAGTGGTTGTTTTATCCTGAAGTACTGTACATAGTTCAGAGTAGTGGTTGGTTTATCCTGACATACTGTACATAGTTCAGAGTGGTTGTTTTATCCTGACATACTGTACATAGTTCAGAGAAGTGGTTGGTTTATGCTGACATACTGTACATAGTTCAGAGTAGTGGTTGTTTTATCCTGACATACTGTACATAGTTCAGGGTAGTGGTTGTTTTATCCTGACATACTGTACATAGTTCAGAGTAGTGGTTGGTTTATCTTGACATACTGTACATAGTTCAGAGAAGTGGTTGTGTGGTTCTGTCTTAGTGTACAGGTTCCCCCCAACCTACCGGAGACCCCCGTGTCTCCTTTCCCTTTGGACACCATCTTGGACACTCCCAAACCATCGGACACGTCGGTGACCAAGTCTCCGTCGCCAACGGCAACGCAGCCGACATCCTGCGGGACTCATCTGGATGGAGAGAGGGAGATGGCTCGCAGGAAGGAGCAGGAGAGACGCAGACGCCAGGCAGTATGTCACGTGTGGTGACACTCAACACATTGTCATAATATATCATTATTATGTAACATATCACACATTTTATATTACACACTAACATATACAATTTGATAATGACTATGTAAATATATGCACACTATCAGTCTGCATGTTGTAGCCCCCTGGCCCGAATGCGTTCAGTAAAAGTCCTGACCTCCTGAATCCGTTTTACCACAGTAAAAACCCTGAGGTACTGAAGCATAAAGTTCCTGATGATGTGATGTCATTTCCTGTTCCTTTCCAGATGTGCAGCATCGACATGACGATGCAGAGTGACATCATGTCCACGTTTGAGAAGAACCTGGACTGAAACAATATAGGAGCTTTAGACTCCACATTGAAAACTTCTGGATTTCTGTGTTGGCTTTACGTGGAGAAGAGTCCAAAGAAAATGGCTTTCTTGTTTCCACTTGTGATGGTTTTGGATGTTCTCACTGCAGCACTGTGAGGCTCTACTGGCAGTCCAGTAGATGCTAGTGTCCAGTTCTCTACTCACCCACCTTATGTACAGATCCTGTATTTATGTTGTTGTGTGACTTATGACTTGTTGTGTTAAAATGCTAAATGTTTACAGGCGAGCACTATTATTTTCTGTCTCCAAATACTCGACGTCTGTGACTTGGGACTTCTTGGAAACATGTTTTTGTGAAAAAAAAAGAAAGAAAAAGAAATCTCCATTTGAGAGCCTATTTTTGTTGTATTTAGAGTCGTTTTGTACGTTGAATGAGGTTTAGTACTTGCAAAGTGTTTAAGCACTGGAAAAGAATTAAATATACCTAAGTTGATTTAACTTTTTCAAATGTGCAGTAGTCCTTTATTTATGTACAGAATTATTCATCCAGAACCCTAGATTGGAGATATTTGTCTAAAATAATAGGCATCTTGAAAGTGACTTTGGTGAATTTGACAATGCAGTTATGTTTCCTTCAATTTAACCCTTTTTTTGCAGTTATCTAGTAAAACCAGCCGGTGAAGTCAGACGGATCCCAAACCAACTGTAGGATCAGATATATACGGAGGCTGCATTGATCTGTCATCAGACTGACGTCACAACACGCCCACGTGATGAGACGCTGCGGGGAGTCAACATCAACATGAGGGATGCTGGACGCGCATGCGCATTGATCGCGCTGTCATTCCCGAGTCCCCCAGACCGTGGAGGTGACGGTCATCACGGGGGGTTGAGGTCATTCAGAGCCGCGTTGCATTAATATTTGTGACATCTTAACCATGACAGATTACACCTATATTTGTTAACCATAATATAGTAGGCGTGGTTTGTGGTTTGCGGTTTGGCGGTCGGGGTCGTGGTGGTCGCGACGTGTTTCGCATCAGTGTGACGCCAGACACCGGGGGAGGGCGTTACAGACACAGCCGGTGGACTAGTTGTTATGTGGCGTGGTCTCGTGCTCCCCAGCAGACGCCCCCCACAGCATCCCTCCTTCACACAGGCGTGGATTCTGTCCTCCTCCTGCTCCTCTCCACTCGCTCCCCGGGACCCTCCTCTGCAGACGCTCGTGTTAATTACCTGCCCGTTCACCGACACCACGACCACCAGAGGACCGGAGCCCACTCACCGACACCACGACCACCGGAGGACCGGAGCCCGCTCACTGACACCACGAGCACCAGAAGACCGGAGCCCACTCACCGACACCACGACCACCAGAGGACCGGAGCCCACCCACCCGGTAGAAGGAATCCCGACACATCGACCAACAACCTGACCTCCATCGATTGAGTTTTTTTTTTGTTTTTACTGCGGCAATGTAAAGATGGCGAGGGTGCTCCCCACCCTGGTGTCGTTCCTCAGCAGCCTCCCGCTGCGCGTCCGGGGTCTGGGCTACTGGTCCCTGGTCTATTGGTACTGCCTGCTGTGCGCCGCCGCGGCACTGCTCAGACTTTGGTGGAACGTCTTCCTCAGGCCCACCAGCACGTTCCAGTGGGGGGTCCGGGACACCCCGCCGGCCTGCCTCAACGACACGTCGCTGGGGACCCACTGCTATGTCAGGATCAAGGTAAGACATGTTATGTTATGTCAGGATCAAGGTACGACACGGTGTTATGTGAGGATCAAGGTAATACATGTTATGTTATGACAGGATCTAGGTAAGACATGTGATGTCAAGATCAAGGGAATATGTTATGCTATGTCAGGATCAAGGTAATACACGTTATTTTCTGTCAGGATAAACGTAAGACTCATTAAAGGTAATATTATTATGTTGGAATCAATAACAGCATGTGTTAGAATGGGTTAAAGGTGAGGATGAAACGCTGTGTGTTAGAACCATAGAACCTTAGAACCAGCCCATTGTTGTGCTGGCTGGAGTACGTGCGTGTGTTCGCTAATGCTGGCATCGCAGCATCACAACACCTTGGTGTGTGTGTGTGTGTGTGTGTGTGTGTGTGTGTGTGTGTGTGTGTGTGTGTGTGTGTGTGTGTGTGTGGGCCTACTGGTGTCTCGTTTAAGGCTTATGAATTCCAGTCGTTCTCAGTGGAAACAGGATTAATAAACGGAGCACGTCTGGTTCTCCGTGGTGCTGAGGGGACAGCTGCTGTCAGAGCATACAGTATAGAACAGATATGATAGAGCTTACAGTGTAGAACATAAGATAGAATATGGAAGAGAATAGAACTTACATTAAAGAACAGATACAATAGACTATAGAGACAGATCAAATATAACTTACAATGTAGAACACAATATTACATTACAATATTATTATAATAATATTACAATATTATACAATTTTAATTTTAAGACTATAGAAAATATACAATAGACTATAGAATGCTGAAGATAGAAAATAGAAATGATGCAATAGACTACATGATACAATATAGAACAGAAGATGGAACTTACAGGATAGAAAGTGGCAGCATACTCCAGGGGTCAGGGTGTCTGACACTCAGAACTAAGGTTCTGGGTTTGATCCAAGCCCAAAGTCTTCCTTGAACCAAATGCCTAACCCCTGCCTGCTCCTTAATGACATGTATCTGAATCCACTGAGGGGTCTATTGGATGACAAAATAGAAATGGATAGAATATAGAACATAGAAGCTACAGTTTGTCATACCGCCTGACTAAAAATAAAATAAATAAATGCTAAAATAGCCCCACTGTGCTGATTATGTAATTAGAAAACAAAAGCATGTGACTTAGTTTTCATGAACTCTTCAGTGATTGGCATAGAGCCTAGACACTGGATGAAAGTCCTACTTTTAACAGAACTGCACATTTGACATTAACTTGATTTATTGTGTCTCATAAAATATGCAGTTCGATTGTAAACGGCTTAAGATTCATGACTTGATCAGAACGTGTTCAGAATATAAGTGAATGTGTTAAGTAAATGCTCTTTCCTCCTCAAGTGTCTGGTACTTCACAGACTATACTGCTCTCTCTGTCCCCTAAGGAGTCTGAGGTTCCACTGCTAATATTCTCCTCTCTCTGTCCCCTAAGGAGTCTGAGGTTCCACTGCTAATATTCTCCTCTCTCTGTCCCCTCAGGAGTCTGAGGTTCCACTGCTAATATTCTCCTCTCTTTGCCCCCTCAGAAGTCTGAGGTTCCACTGCTAATATTCTCCACTCTGTCCCCTCAGGAGTCTGGTCTGAGGTTCCACTATGTTGCGGCAGGAGAGCGAGGGAAACCTCTTATGCTGTTCCTCCATGGCTTCCCAGAGTTCTGGTAGGTCAAACTACACACAGAGAGAAGCTCTCGTGGCGTCTTCACCTTATACAACCTCCATGTTGGCTCCACAAACATTTGATGTAATCTTTGGTTCGAAGAAGTGGCTTATCAGTTCATATTCCCTATCTAGAGAGCCCCAGTCTGTGTGGAGACTCCCAGTCTGTCTGAAGGGTCACAACGCTGTACCGCAACCGTTAACTTGACGGATATCACATGTGATCAGCAGTCCACAAACTAGGACAGTACAAGTGGTGTAGTTGAAGACAGCCATGACATGTTGACCTGTTCACATCCTAACAACGGCCAGATTTACATGAGGTGTCTTCAATCAAATTTTCATTTCTTGGTGGTGGCCAGCTGGGGATATGGCCCCTTACCCACCTGACCCCTGAATTATTGATTGTGTATATTTTAGAGTATCTGCCCTCTAAATGATAGATGGCTAAACTGGCCAACGTTGAATCACAGATTTATATCTTGAAAACTAGACAAAGAAATCATTGCTCTTATGATGGGAGGTCTAATCTATACCTTCAATAAAAACAGAGTTGTATTTTAGGCTCCTCTTACATCATACATTTTGATACAATGTTAAACTGGTCCTGAAAGTAGGGAGGGTGTGGTTTTATAGAGCAACTAGCATTAAATAATCATTTATATTGTAAACGCAAAAGTACTTGAAGCAGCATTTGAGGCAGTATTTGAAGGAGTATTCGAGGAGTGTTTCTCCCTGTATTTGAGCCAGTATTTCAGTATTAGTTTGGCCGACAGTGAGGTTTCTGGGACACCAAACAAAGTTCCCAGGGAGTCTTTCTTCATGTGAATGTGTCTTCAGGGAGACGCTGTGAGGCTCAGGATCTAGTGGGCGCGCGGTGCGACAGGCGAGTGCTAGAGAGGGAATCCAGGCCAACAGAGACGCTTCCTCAGACCTCACCGAACCCCACCGTTAATTAAAGATGTCTGGAGCACTGGACTCTCTCTCTCTCTCTCTCTCTGTTTCTCTCTCTCTCTCTCTCTCTCTCTCTCTCTGTTTCTCTCTCTCTCTCTCTCTCTCTCTCTCTCTGTTTCTCTCTCTCTCTCTGTCTCTCTCTCTCTCTCTCTCTCTCTCTCTCTCTCTCTCTCTCTCTCTCTCTCTCTCTCTCCCTCTGCTCTCTCTCTCTCTCTCTCTCTCGCTCTCTCTCTCTCTCCCCCTCTCTCTCTCTCTCTCTCTCTCTCTCTCTCTCTCTCTCTCTCTCTCTCTCTCTCTCTCTCTCTCTCTCTCTCTCCCTCTGTCTCTCTCTCTCTCGCTCTCTCTCTCTCTCTCTCTCTCTCTCTCTCTCTCTCTCCCCCTCTCTCTCTCTCTCTGTGTCTGTGTCTGCTCTGGTTAAGACTGAGTTTAGTAAGCAGAGATTCAGCCCATTAGTTGGTGCTGGTGACTGTGTGTGTGGGTGTATATTCTGCAGCTCATATATATTCTAAGATCTGAGCTTCAGTCCTGACTCATCGAAACTCACCTACTCCTCTTCACTCAGGAGGTGGGTGTGTGTGTGTGTGTGTGTGTGTTGGTTGATTAGGAGCTGCAGTTTGAGTGAGTGTGTTTTCGTGGTCTGATGACGAGGCTGCACAAGGTGCGTGTGTGTGTGTGTGTGTGTGTGTGTGTGTGTTGTTTGATCAGAGTCCAGGCCATGAGTGGGCAGTTCTAGAGGTCACTGACTCACCGCCTCTCCACCTCCTCTCCCCACCTCGTCCTCCCACCACCTCCTCTCTATACACCAGATTAACTCCTCAGGAATCCAACCACTTTCTTATTGAAAAGCCCCAGTTTTTATAATTTCATGCTTTTATCCAAAGAGACTACAGTGCATTCAGAGACAGCTCATAAAAGAGCAGGTAGAGGTTAGACAGTACAGAGACAGGTCATGAAGGAGCAGATAGGAGTTAGACAATTTAGAGACAGGTCATTAAGGACCAGGTAAGTGTTAGACAGTACAGAGACAGGTCATTAAGGAGCAGGTAGGGGTTAGACAGTACAGAGACAGGTCATTAAGGAGCAGGTAGGGGTTAGACAGTACAGAGACAGGTCATTAAGGAGCAGGTAAGTGTTAGACAGTACAGAGACAGGTCATTAAGGAGCAGGTAAGTGTTAGACAGTACAGAGACAGGTCATTAAGGAGCAGATAGGGGTTGGACAGTACGTAGACAGGTCATTAAGGAGCAGGTAGGGGTTACACAGTACATAGACAGGTCATTAAGGAGCAGGTAAGGGTTGGACAGTATTGAGACAGATCACTAAGGAGCAGGTAGGTTGCTCTTGGAGAGCCTACAAGTGGACTGTGAATATTGGGGATCGAACCCAGAATCTTCAGGTTGTGTTGCAGGTCTGAGAGAGTCTGGGTTCCGGGTCACCCTGGCGGCGCTCCATTAACCTTGTTTGTATTGGTGGTGTTGAGAACACACACGAGATAAAAATAGCCAACGTACACACACAAACACACACGCACACACACACAGACACACACACTCTCTCTGGCTCCAGCAGAAACATCCAGAGCCTTTAAGTACCTCGTGTTGTAACAGCAGCAGAAATGACATGATGCTATGATAGCGATGCTGCACCACTAGGTACATATGGGTTAGCTTTAGCTTCTCAGCTGTTTCTCTTCCTATCGATGGCACTGTAGTCCTCATCTAGCTCTTAATTACTAGTTCTTGTACATTCTATATTGCTATAGCTATATATCGCTGTGTCGCTGTATCTATCTCTCTCTATGTACATTTCTATATGTCCATATCTGTAATATAATTATTTCTAAAGTAGCCCTATAGGTAGGTAGCCCTATAGCTCTACATCGCTATAGTTGAAATAGATGCCAGTGTTGGCAGGTAGAGTACATCGTCCGTAGTACCCTTGAGCAGCAGGCATCTGACCTTGCAGGTTCCTGTGAAGCCAATTGGCGTACCTTCTCCTGACAGCTCGGTGTGTGTGTGTGTGTGCGTGTGTGTGTGTGCGTGCCTGCGTGCGTATTGCAGAGTTTTGCTGCATTTCAGGGTTTGTGGACAGGATTAAAGGTTTAGAGGTCAGGGTTAGAGGTCAGGGTAAGGGGTCAGGGTTAAGTGGTATGGAGGCATGTGGATCCCTGTGACACCCTAACTGTGACGAATGGGATAATAAAAATATATCAATAAAGTTTGATTTGATTTGACAACATACTCAACCAGTGTCCTTGAAGCAAGCCAGGTGTGAATATGAACACAACACTATGAATACAATGGTATTCCCTCAGGTTCTCGGTGTCGGTGCAGTCCTTAAAGGGATGTACTAACAGAGTGGCGCTGGTTCCCCTCAGGTTCTCATGGCGGTACCAGCTGCGGGAGTTTAAGAGCGAGTTCCGCGTGGTGGCGGTGGACATGCGAGGCTACGGGGAGTCTGACGTCCCGCTATCCACCGAGAGCTATCGCTTCGAGTACCTGGTGACGGACGTCCGGGACATCGTGGAGTACCTCGGTGAGCCCGCCGCCGAAAGTGAATCAACCTTTATTTAAAACGGGGTCAACAACGACACAAAACATTCCCATCATTCAAAAGATACAAACGTAGTCTCATCGTAGAATGTGATAGTGTCGCCTTTAAAATCTTTACCAATCACGGCTTTGTTTAGATAGCCATGATCCATGATGATTTGTTTAGAAAGCCATGTTTATTAAAGATTTTAAAGATTTTACATCCATTACATCTGCAGAACTAACTCCTACAGGATGACATCATTGTTGGCCCATGTGACAGAACAGATAGAAGACAAGCTTTTCCCTCAGCGAGTCGGGGGGGCGGAGTCCCCCGTCCCGATGTTTATTAAGTGCAGCTGGATCAATAGGTATCCGTGGTGATATGAGAACCTCTGAGACATCCTGCGCTAACCTCTTAACTCATGACTTTCCTCTCCTCCCTCCCTGGTGGTTCCCTCTGGGAGTCATTCTGAAGATAAAATGATAATAACACATTTCACATCGTTAACACATCACATCAAATAACCCGTGCTCTTATAATACAAAATTGTGAGATTACAAAATGAGGGAAGACATTCTTCAGAAATGCAAACAGACTAAAACCAAGAGCAGAGCCGAACGATGACCATGTTTTCTACATGTCTGTTTGTCGCCAGGCTACAACCGCTGCTGTGTGGTGGGCCATGACTGGGGTGGCACCGTGGCCTGGCTGTTCTCCATCCACTACCCAGAGATGGTCACCAAACTTATCGTCCTCAACTCGCCCCACCCCTCTGTCTACGCAGGTAGGCCTCACGCGCGCACACACGCACACACACGCACACACACACACACACACACACACACACACACACACACACACACACACACACACACACAATGATAACAGTGAGACATCTTCCTGCTCATAGGGCTGGAAGGGGTTCTGCAATGGCTCTAGGCACAATTACTAATGAGAAGTGTTAATTAGTGGGGTTAACGAGGAGCGATGGCTGCTCCTCCTGCGTGTTTATCTCCCATCTGGAGGAGCTGGAGGACGGAGGAGGTGATTAGAGGAGGTGATTAAAGGAGGTTATTAGAGGAGGTGAGTAGAGGAGGTGATTAGAGGATCCTAATGTCTGGATGGGAGGCTGTTGACCATCACCCACGTCATCTCCACCCCTTCCTCCTCCTCTCTGTTGTCGTCTTGCTGTACAGGCTTTTTGTGGTGGTGATTCAGATCTAGAAGGCTATTTTCGTCCCAATAGTTTTCTTAGTTGTTTTGTTTGTTGTTGTCATATTTTAATATATGATGTATATTTTGCTTATCGTCTTACTCCTCCTGATCTTCTGTTCTCCTCCTGGTCTCTTGGCCTCCTCCTGGTCTGCTGGTCTCTCCTGTTCTCCTCCTGGTCTCTTGGTGTCTTCCTGGTCTCTTGGTGTCCTCCTGGTCTCCTGGTTCTCTTGGTTCTCCTCCTGGTTCTCCTCCTGTTCAGACTACGCCCTGCGCCACCCCAGCCAGCTTCTCAAGTGCAGCTGCTTCTTCTTCTTCCAGTTGCCTCGCCTCCCAGAGCTCATGCTGTCCATCAACGACTTCAAGGTGACCCAAGGGCGTCGTAGCGGGGGCGTTTATGAGTGCATGCGTGTCAGCATCTGTTGGGGTCCATGATGTGGGAATACAAACGTCTTCAAGAGATCCTCCACACGTGACAGGATCCTGGATAGTGGATATATACTACTTTACACAATGCATGGGAGTCATATTAAATAATATCAATTTAAATCATATATTTAGAAATACATAATCAATATGAATAAATAATATGAGTTACGATCATTTTTTAGATCTGGGATAAAAGTACACTCTGTACAGTAGATAATGATGATGAATGTAGAGCGCGTGTCAAAGAGACAGACTGATGCAGCTCGGTCCAGTGATTCTCAGCCTCCTCACTGGGGCGGGGCCGTGCTGTCTCCTCCAGGCCCTCAAGGCTCTCTTCACCAGCCGGAGCACTGGTATCGGGAGGAAGGGCCGCTGGCTGACCTCAGAGGACTTGGAAGCTTACCTGTACGCCATGTCCCAGCCCGGGGCCCTCACTGGGGCCCTCAACTACTACAGGAACGTCTTCAGGTAGGACACACTAATACACACTGCTCTACTACAGGAACGTCTTCAGGTAGGACACACTAATACACACTGCTCTACTACAGGAAGGTCTTCTGGTAGGACACACTAATACACACTGCTCTACTACAGGAAGGTCTTCTGGTAGGACACACTAATACACACTGCTCTACTACAGGAAGGTCTTCTGGTAGGACACACTAATACACACTGCTCTACTACAGGAAGGTCTTCTGGTAGGACACACTAATACACACTGCTCTACTACAGGAAGGTCTTCTGGTAGGACACACTAATACACACTGCTCTACTACAGGAAGGTCTTCTGGTAGGACACACTAATACACACTGCTCTACTACAGGAAGGTCTTCTGGTAGGACACACTAATACACACTGCTCTACTACAGGAAGGTCTTCTGGTAGGACACACTAATACACACTGCTCTACTACAGGAAGGTCTTCTGGTAGGACACACTAATACACACTGCTCTACTACAGGAAGGTCTTCTGGTAGGACACACTAATACACACTGCTCTACTACAGGAAGGTCTTCTGGTAGGACACACTAATACACACTGCTCTACTACAGGAAGGTCTTCTGGTAGGACACACTAATACACACTGCTCTACTACAGGAAGGTCTTCTGGTAGGACACACTAATACACACTGCTCTACTACAGGAAGGTCTTCTGGTAGGACACACTAATACACACTGCTCTACTACTACAGGAAGCTCTTCAAGTAGGACACACCACTACACTAACCCTACTACACACTACTCAACTACTACAGGAAGGTCTTCAGGCAGGACACACCACTACACTAACACTACTACACACTACTCAACTACTACAGGAATGTCTTCAGGTAGGACACACCACTACACTAACACTACACTACTCAACTACTCCAGTAAGGTCTTCAGGTAGGACACACCACTACACTAACACTACTACAGGAAGGTCTTCAGGTAGGACACACCACTACACTAACACTACTACCTTAGTGCACACTGCTCAACCATAGGAGCATCTAGTGCTGAACGATTATCATTCCACTGTAGTTGTCAGGGCAGCGCAGTTTCCCCCTGAGAGAAAACACAGCAGATGGTTCTGTGGTGAGTGGAAAATACAGGTTAATAATGTCCTGAGAGGACACGGCTACAGTACAGTACATTTAAAAAAAAAAAAAAAAAACTGTTATATGAAAATACAAAAAGTGATATACGTTTGTTCTGGTGAGTCAAATTTAATGTATAAAATATGATCATAACTTTTGTTATGGTAAGTTTTTTGTTTTTGTCCGGCAGTGTATTAGCCAATGGTAATATTATCTTTGTGTAAAGTGTAGCCTACTCCCAAACCATTAACACAAAGAATGTTAATCATATGCCAGAAGATAGCAGTAGCACCTCCCCACGGCCGCCTATAGAACAGCAGGCGCCGCTCACTTCACATGCGATGTTATTCTACAGTCTGGGGGCAGGCGAGCTCAGATCTGGGTGGTCCGGCGTTGATCTTTCTTTGCTCCACATTTATTTTGACCAATCGTGTAGCTGAAAATGGGGATCTGCGTGTAATTGGCTGATTGACAGCAATCCACAACCCAAGCAGTAGTGAACAATACAAAGTGCCCGTAAAGGTTTCAGATCAACACCGTGTAGACTGGCCACTGTAGAACAACACTTACTGCGCTCTACATTTCTGTTACGTAGAATATCTCTGTAACGAAACAAGAAGCAAGGCATGGCTTCACCCCTTCAATTCGTGGTGTCCAACCCAGGCTCTGTCTGAGCTCCTCCCACCAGAAGCTCTGCTATCACAGTAGGACCGCCGGGTCCTCCATTACTTAATAGCTTCCTCTCGTGTAATGAGTCCTACGCTTCCATGAAGCTACGAAGTTAAATGTCAGATTATCCAGTTGGCTGGAGAACAAAGAGGCCATCACAGAACATCATCCATATGTTCATTTCATTTCAAGTCCTATCCAACATGCGTGGCTGCCCACGCCATCTGGCTCAGCTCTCAGAATAGCTCATATGCATTGTGTGTAAAGTAACTCTGTGTGTAAAGTAACTCTGTGTGTGTGTGTGTGTGTGTGTGTGTGTGTGTGTGTGTGTGTGTGTGTGTGTGTGTGTGTGTGTGTGTGTGTGTGTGTGTGTGTGTGTGTGTGTGTGTGTGTGTGTGTGTGTGTGGGTGGGTGGGTGGGTGGGTGGGTGGGTGGGTGGGTGGGTGGGTGTGTGTGTGTGTGAAAGACCCATCCCTGCTGAGTCCTCACACTGCCTCCCCACCCTTTAGACAACATGGAAACAAATGGAAACTTCATGCAAAATCATTTCAAATCATGTAAAACCCGGCGTAACAGAGGCAGAGGCCAACTCAAAATGTCCTCCCTCATCTACACAAATGTACAAATATACCCAAACCAACATGTACCAGCCTGTGTTTGCTGAACAGGCACTGTGTCCCCTGCTTTCACCACACATTTGCTTTTTAAGGCACTGACAGTGCTTTACATACTGTGTGTGAGGGCTGATATCATCCACTGCCAGTGGTAGGATGCCCCTGGGTGATGCCCGCCACAGTGCCAGAGTCCTTAGATAACGTAGATCACGTGTGACGTGTCACACACGTGTGACCTGGCGGGAGACCTGAGTGTTGAGGTCACCCGCTCACACATTATCATGTATATAATGTATTTGATATATGGTAATATGCTGTATATATCATATTTAAAATGTACATAATGTATATAATATATGGTAATGCGTGTGCCGTATATCTAATATTTATGTTGTACATAATGTATATAATATATGGTAATGCTTGTGCCCTATATCTAGTATTTATGTTGTACATAATGTATATAATATATGGTAATGCATGTGCCGTATATCTAATATTAATAATGTGTATTTAATGCACGGCCTTGTGTGCTCCCAGCTCCCTGCCCCTGACCCAGCAGAGTGTGCGCTCCCCAGTGCTGCTCCTGTGGGGGGAGTGTGATGCGTTCCTGGAGCAGGGCATGGCGGAGGCCTGCCGGCTCTACATCCGGAACCACTTCCGCCTCAACATCATCTCGGGGGCGGGCCACTGGCTGCAGCAGGACCAGCCCGACATCGTCAACACCCTCATGTGGACCTTCATCAAGGAGGGGGAGGGGCGCAAGAGCCACCGGAACTGAATGCACGCACACGCACACGCAGCCACGCACGCACGCACACGCGCGCACACACACACACACGCAGCCACGCACTAACTCACACTTACACACATACAAACACACACACACACACACACACAGAGCCATGCACACACACACACACACACACACACACGGAGGCATACTTCTCCTCGCCTGTGACATCAGCCTACGTTATAATAATGCAATCATTCTTTCTTAGATTTTGGCACATTTGCGTATTTTTGCGTATTTTTAAAGATGTCAGCAGTACAGCGAAAAGAACAAAAGCACAGGAGAGCAGAGGGCACCAGGTCGTATTTTTGACACATATATTTAAAACGTTTTTTGCACATTTTGACATCCGCCTTAAAGTGTGTTGGTTACAAACATGCGTGGCAAAGTCTTTTCTGTGGGTCGTGTTGTGGTGCCTTTTGATCTTCTACGTAATGTTTGGCGATGTAACGCTCGTTTGCTCTCCAGTATGTATCACTGAGTTATCAATGAGTTATTAATGAGTTATCAATGAGTTGTCAGTGAGCTGCACCCCGGCCCACTAGAGGGCGCTGTGTAACTCCTATCAGGTAGTGTTGTGAAATGAATTTCTTTTTTGTATTTATCTATTTTTTTGATGATATCAGCTCAAATATAGAGAATGTGGTTAGCCTTGCTCTTCCTCTACAGAACAAACGCGAGAACGGCATCAATGGTTGAATATTGTTCGTTTTTGTATCTCTTCCTAGACACTGCATTCTGAAGTTTCACTGAGCCAGATCGACTTCATTCAGTTTTATAATAAAGTCAATTAATGTCAATATATGGTTTATGTCTTACTTCTTTTGTTTTACTGATACTGATGCTGCACAACGGTGTCACAGCAGGGTATGGATGTTGATGGCACTTCAACTCAAAATTAGTGTCATTTAGATAATATGGACTTTGTATTATTACATTTCTATATATTAAAATGGTACCGAACAGAACATTCTGGTCATTACGGTAACATGAGATGTTACCGTAATGACCAAAGAGTACAGGAGGAGACACTGACGTCATGATCCAGCCGGTATGATGCAGTGCGCATGCGTAGTTCCCACCTGCTGCGTTCAAGCCATTGCAGTTACCGTAATTACCAACATCCAACTGGTAATTCCAACGATGACATTCGGTGTCGTTCCGATAGATATATCTGACTAGGTGGAACATTAATGTCCAGAAGTGACTGAGGCTACCAAAAGGCACTAAAATGGACACCTCACGTCATCTGATGCCCAACATTCACCGCCAACGCTCCACATCCCACAGGACGTGAATGCACCGCGCGGAGCAGCGTGGTGCTGATGTCAACAGAACCAGAAGACTGACGGACTGCTGGTCCAGGAACGAGGCCTCCTGGTACGGACTGGTCCAGGAACGAGGCGTCCTGGTATGGACCCACTTGGTATGACTGGTTTTGATTCTATATCTGACTTCTTTCTTTGCAACACATATTATGTTAGCTTGTAAAAACCTTCATATGTCAAAACACATAGCAACTGCGATGCGTTCGGGTGCATTGGGATGGTAGAGGGACAGGTGGGTGGGAACAGTCCTGTCTCACAACGTCCCCTGTCTCACTACCTCCCTTTTTCACTGCGTCCCTATCTCACTAGGTCCCATGTCTCATTACGTCCCCTGTCTCTCTTCGTCCCTGTTTAACTTCGTCCCTGGTTAACTACGTCCCCTGTCTCTCTACGTCCCTGTTTCACAATGTCCCCTGTCTCACTACGCTAGCAGTCAGACAATGTGTCGATAGAGACCATCCGTTTAACGGGACTGGTTTAGTTTTTCTGCCGGTATCTTTGTATAGGACATCGATTATAAACCAACTACTGATCCACCTGGAAGTGGAGAGGGACCACAGATGATACAGGACTGTTCCTGTCTGTATGGTGGACATCGTGAATCATCTGCTCCTGATTGTTTGGACACCCTGAATCATCTGCTCTTCAGGAGGACTCTTCCTGACTGTGTTGGTGGACACCCTGAATCATCTGCTCTTCAGGAGGACTGTTCCTGACTGTTGGCAGACAGCCTGAATCATCTGCTGGTTAGGAGGACTGTTCCTGACTGTATGGTGGACATGCAGCCGGAATCATCTCTGGTCTGCTCTTCAGGAGGATGAGGATATACTCACAGTGACCAACAGGGACCAGCTGGAGGTGTTAATTAAGGTAAGCATGTTGTCTGCTCATCACGGCTGTATTATATACCACCTAGTCGGATGCATCCACAGATGTGTCATACGAACAGATTCTAACATTTATTAAGATACTAAGTTCCAAGCTGTAATAGTGTTTTGAAGAGTGTCCGAATTGCATTAATCTGGCGTTGGTAAGGACGGTCAATCATGTATGACCTAAACGCAGAATACTGCAGTGTACCTTGAGCTAATCAGGGCGAGGCAATCACTCACCTGTCTGTGGCCCTGTGCAGATAAGTCTTTGTATAGGTTTCACTGATGTACTGAATTATTGGTAGGTGTTGTTCAAACTGAAATGTAGTATAACCTGTTCACGTTATCTGCTCCATGTTTTCTGTCTCTCCATCCAGACCAGCTGACTTTTTCAGAATCCCAGCCTGAGTGTTCTACAGGTCAGGCGTCTTGACCTTTGGACCTCTCGCGGTGTTGTTGAGATGAAACAATGCTGACCTCGGAGGCTACGAGGGAGTTCCAGGCCAAAGAGCGAAAATACAAGGGCCAGCTGAAGAAATGTCTGTCTGCTGCTCTGTCCCAAGACCTCCACAGGTAAACGCATTCACCCCAGAGTCCCTGGAGATGAGGTCAAAGGTTAAAGTTTGCTTTACAAAAGCCGGGTTGGAGAAACAGGGATGGTCCATTACCGCATTGGTGAATTCTGTAGACATATTGAATATCACCCATACCTTCCTCCAATCCAAACACCAAGTTACCTTGGCAACCAGAAAGGGTCCAGTGTACATTCCTACAGAGATGTGTTCTGTCAAGTCACACTTGTTTACTAGTTAAGTGCTGACTCTTTCTAGATGATTAGTCAGCACTGGCACTCACACGCCACAACTTGAATGTACAGCTAGCTTAGCACGGTTCTGCTAATTTAGCACAGTTCTGATATACCCTTTAGCTCTGTATGCTACGTGCTAGCGTGCTCTTTAGCTGCATGCTACACCTTGGTCTCATGCTCTCAGCTGGATAGCTGATGGAGTTCTGTGGTATAGTGGAAGTCTTATGGTGATGACCCAGTTCCCTGATGAGAAGAGGGGACGAGGCTAACAGGAGTGGTGGTCACCGGACCTGGCTGGTTCTGGCTGCAGGCTAGCTGTTTCTAGGTCAGCCCGGCCCAGTTGTCAGATCATGGAAAGATGGTCTTCTAGAGATGCTTCATCTGGGATGACATCCAGTTACAACATACACATGAGAAGGTTGACGTACTGGAGTAGCTGCACTGCTTTTGTCATATGTTATATAACTGGATGGATGGATAGATAGATATATAGTTATATAACATATAACAAAAGCAGTCATTTAGTAGTCATTTGTGGTTTAGAATAGCATAGAGTACTTGGTAGTTTACTGAAGTGTATTGTAGTAGTAAATTATAGTAATGTACTATAGTATATTACAGTTATATATTATAATGTTCTGTTCTGTAATATGTTCTGGAGTGTATTGCACTAGTATACCATAGTAATGTGTACTGTTGTGTATTACACTAGTGTACTACAGTAATGTGTACTGTTGTGTATTACACTAGTATACTATAGTAATGTGGTCTGTAGTGTGTTGCACTAGTATACTATAGTAATGTGTACTGTAGTGTATTACACTAGTATATGACAGTACTGTGTTTCCCAGGCTCCTGCAGGAGGAGCTGGAGTCTGACGTGTGTCTGTGGAGCGGCCCCTGTTCCCTGAAGGCTCACAGAGCTCTGCTATTGGCCAGAGCTCCTCACCTCCTCTCAGCACCTCCCCAGCTCCTCCCCGGACCAAAGGGAGACACAGAGAACATCCATGTGTCAGGCCTGGACCCCGCCCAGCTCACACACCTGCTCAGGTACGCTGATGGCATCATACCTGCCTTCAGTCAAGGCCATGTGATGTGCCCTGAATCACAGTGCATTGTCTTCACAGGCCGCATATTTATGACACCCCCTAACACAAGCCCCCCACAGGGAAAGAAACGACTCCCTTAATAATCCAGAAGGAAATCCTCAGGAGGACATGGAGGGGGCTCCCCCCTTCCAGGGATGGTGCAGGAGTGCAGGAGTGGAAGAACAAGCAGTTTGTAGGGCTGTTGGATAGAAAAATTGCTGACTATGCAAGGGCAGGACCGGTTCCAGCCTGTTAAAGTATGTGTAAAGCAACAAACGCTGAGTTAGTAAAGTATTTGTAAGATGCTGTAAGATGCTTAATTTAAAGTAGAATTGGTTTGGTAGTTTGTCTAAATGTCGATAGAGGGCGCCATATCCACAGTAGTCAGCCTCGATGTTTGGAAGCTGCTGCCAGCCGCTCTGGTTTAGAAAAGCTTCATGTTCAGAACAAAACCACACCATTGTTTCAATGTTGTGGTGATACGGAAAGCAGAGATAATTTATTAAACATGCAAGCCATGGACACACAGCTTCCTGGATTCTCAGAGTTCTGTCTCTCATTGAACATGTTTGCTAGTGCTAATTGGCAATTAGCAGCAAGACTGCAGGAGAGTCAGACTGAGCCTGTGCAAACAAGCCCTCATTTGCATGTGGAAGGAATTACTGGATAGAGTGAATGTATTCAAGCTGGTCTATTGGAGGATTCTGCTAAAGCTAGCATGAGTAGTGTGCCTGTGTGTACGTGTGTGTATGCAAATGGGTGTGTGTGCGTGCGTGCATGCGCATGTCCACTGCAGAGCTCATGGCTGCACCATAAATGATAATAATCCATATGATAACCGTGTTATTGAGCGATGATGTGATTATGTTGTCATTACATCGAGTCTCTACATCAGCAGCAAAGCCCGCGGGTCTATGGCAGCAAAGTCACCAGTACATGAACCTTCAGGGAAGGACTGTACACTCCCTAAGACTCTAGGGATCACGTTGATCTGACTGTAATACCCCCCTGCAGGACAGTGTACACGTCAGAGCAGAGCCTGGGTCCCTCTGGTCCTGGGTCGGACACCACCATCCCTGAATCCCCAGGGACCACATCGCCTGATGTGGAAGCCCTCAGGACCAGCTCACCTGGTGTGGATGCAGCAGCAGAATCGAACGGCCACCCTGAAGCAGGTGACAAGACGATGAGCAGCCAGAGATGTACCTGGACTCACCTGATCCAACCTCAGACTGCGCTCTGTCTGTCAGTCTGTCAGTCTGCCTGTCTGCCTGTAATCCACTGAGTAGTTAATCCCTCATCCACTCTTCTGACAGACCAGCTCCTGCAGCAGCTGCATGTTTGTTCACTCCATGTTAAGTTGACTTAATGGATTCATGTTTGATTCGCACCTAACTTTCCTCTTCTCGTGTGTGTTTGTGTGTGTGTGTGTGTGTGTATATAAAGGTGTGTGTGGTCTGCAGCCGGCCTGTGGTCTGGGGTCTGACCTGCTGTCCCTGTACCAGAGGGCGGAGCAGTGTGACATCACCATCAGAGTGGGTGGGAATGTCTTCCCCTGTCACAGGTCATACCCCGCTATTATTCTTCTTATTATTATTATTATGACCAATATCAACGACTTCATCTTTACTGTGCAGTACAGTGAGAGGTACAATCTAAGTGGTGATACTTCTGAATTATACATGAGTAAAACAAGACAAGAAGACAAGATCAAGTGAAATGAGTTCAAACATTGAGGGAGAGTGAAAGATGGAGAGCGAGACGAAGAGTAAGTTAGAGAGCTGTTCCACTGGTCGTTGGGTGATGCTGGTTACCATGGCGACCGGCCTCTCCCTGACTCGGCGCGGTGAGCCAGTGGAATGCAGAGGACGGTAACTCCTTTTATGGTCACAGCAGGAAGTCTTACTGCAGCGTCTCAGTCAGTGGGCTGGGACACACAAGAAGGGTAGGGATCAAATGAATACATTAGGATTGTTCAGACAAGGTCATTTTGTCTCCATCCTCTAGAGGTGCCACAGTAGTGGAAGTACAGAGGAGAGAGTAACGTCTTGATGAAATTAAATTCCTGAATTCCTGTAAATCACTATGGTTCTGTATTTAAGATTTATGAGCTATTATTTTATTTGATTTGTACAAACTAGCCTAGCAATCTGTCAGCTATTTGTGAGTGAAATTCCCTGGGAGAATATCTGTTCTGGTTCACTGTGCCTGACTCTGTGTGAGACAACATTGATCCTGGCTCATTTCTGACCAATCAGGGCAGCTCTTTCCTGATTCGTTCTGGGCATCCATCTTACCTGTCAATCACAGGTGTGAGAAATGCAACACTTCTCAATGGAGGAGAAATGTAGGGAGGGAAAAGGGAGGAAGCAGAGAGGGAGGGGACATCATTTTGGTTGTTCTGTCAAAATCTTGCTTTCTTCTGCTCTTCTCTGCTCCCTGTCTCCCACTCCACCATGTTACCTGCCTCAGCTTCAATGCTGTTCTTCAGAGATGCATTAAGTGTTGGGCTGTCCTTGAGACCGACCCCAACCACTCAGCGAGCTGTGTGTTGGCGTGTGAATGTGTGTGTGTGGGTGATTGTGTATGCGTGTATGAATGTGCCTGCGTGGGAGAATGTGAGGCATTCATTATAAAAGATCTGAGTGGTCACAGTCACAGAGAAAACAGCTGCAGGAATGCAGTTCTGCCTGAAATACGTCATTCATATTTCGGCAATTGCAATTTGTTCTTATAGACCTAAAGTTATGGTTTAAAAAGTTTAATTCTGAGCCACGGCTATGTATTTGGGCCTTGAAATGTACAGTATATTCTCTAAACATATAGTTGTGATTCAAGACTACTACTTGTTGAAATCAGTGTTTCAGAGAATACTGCAGTACAACCTAACACCCAGTGTTTAATGTCCACCTCAAGCTTTGTGTCTTTATTAGCTTCTCGTCACAAAGCAGCTGCTGCTCAGTCAAGTTGATCACAGGATTATTTAGAGCAAACGTCACGTTCTAGCCTCTTCAATGACCCAGGATAGGCCTACTAGAGCACTAACGCATGGTTAGAGTATTAGCAGTATGTAGGTTGTATTGTTGGAGTATTAACAAACAGTATGTACTATTGTTGGAGTATTAACAGACGGTATGCAGTATTAGAGCATTAACAGACAGTATGTAGTATTGTTAGTGTTTAGACAGTATGTAGTATTGTTTGAGTATTTAGACAGTATGCAGTGTTGCTCTAGTTAAGACTTGAAAGCTGTAAAGAGAGAGAGACAGGGAGCAGAAGATTGTGAAAGCAACCAAGATAAATTAGAAGAGCTGTGGTCTAAAGTCTAATGTGGAGGAAGATGCAGCCAACAGAGGAAGGCACAGTAAACAGCTATTACAGCAACAGATATTATCACAGAGCATTTCCCCAGTAGCTGATGGATGGGTCTGCCATTTCTTACAAATTGCAAACACATTATTACTCTTAAATCTTACTTACAGCAGCTTTGAATAGAGAGGCTGTAGTCTCTCTGTTGCCAGCCTGCAGGCTGATTTCTGTTATGTTTGAACTGGGACAGTTTCGCCAGGATAGCATTTATTGATGATCATATGAGTATCATCTTCATAGTTCCAACAGGCTGCAGTTCACTTAGGGGCCAGAGGGGGCAGTAATGAGTAGGTCCTTCTGATTCTTACAAATCGTACCCTCAACAAACGATAAGTTGTATTGACAGTCTGTTGTTTCCAGGGCAATCCTGTGCGCCAGATCTCAGTACTTCAGGGCCATGCTGAGTGGCAGCTGGATGGAGAGCTCCACCCAAGACATCACACTGCAGGGGTGAGTCTGATGGTTGGTTGAAAAATAGAGAAACCTTTCATGGTTTTTGGTATTATTTCTTTCATGTTTCGATGACGATACAATGATGCTCCCCCGCCGTCATTGTGGACGCAGTTCTGCCGGGTTTTGCGTTGCCGTGGTAACGTGGTCCTCTCCTCCTTCCTCCAGCCTGGGTCCGGAGGAAATGGAGGTTCTGCTGCAGTTCATGTACGGCGCCATCGCCGACCTGCCACCTGGAGCAAGCGCCAGGTACCACCTTTCACGGGTCCACAACCTCCCAGAACCAGAACCACCGAAACAGCTCACCTAGCAGCCATCTTGGTTCTAGCCACGAGCTGGGTGGGGAAACTGAATGGGGAATACCACATTCTTTGATGAAGGGGTGTGCTAATAAAGTTGTTTCTCCCCAGTCAGGTGATGCTGGCGGCAGACATGTTGGGCCTGGAGGGGCTGAAGGACGTGGTGGAGATGGTCCTTACTCGGGACTACTGCCGCTTCTTCCCCAAGGTCAGCCCGGGTCATGAGATCAGTTGTGGTGCTGTCTCAGAGAAACATAGTCAGTTTTCTAGTTTAACATTCTACGTAACTGACCGCCATCAGCTGGTCAGTTCAAGTAAGGTCATTGACCTTACATTTGGTGGACTCTAACAACCCCTAACCGTGTGTTAATGCCTACCAGTGTATCTCGACCCCTCCAGCACCCTGGTAGTGGGATGGTATTGTTAGGGTCCTGGTCTAGGTAGTGGATGGGGTCCAGGTCTTTGTTAGTGTGATCGTGTTGTGATGGTTCTGGTTCTGGTCTAGGTGGTGGATGGGGTCCAGAAGAGCATCGTGGAGTGTCTGTCCCTCACCAGTGCTCTGGGTCTTCTCAAACTGCACGGCACCTGCAGGAGGTGAGAGACAAGACTTGATTTATCAGGGTATGTTAAGTTATGGTGGAATAGTAACAGTAATGGTAACATGTCTGCTGGTTATAGTTAAGTTACACATTAGATTGTCTCATTCTGTCCTCCTGAACTGAGACTGTCCCTCTGTCTCTCTGTCTCTCTGCTCTCCACTTGCTCTTCACTTGGCACGTCTCCTCTCATCTCTTCTCCTTTCATCTGCTCCTCTCCTCTCATCTCTTCTCCTTTCATCTCCTCTCCTCGCATCTCTCCTCCTTTCATGTCCTCCTCTCCTCCCCCTCTTCTCCCCTTCTCTCTCCTCTTTGCTTGGCACATTTCTCCTCTGCCCTCTCTTCTCCTTTTCTCTCCTCTTGGCCCATGGCTGTATTTAGACTCTCACCTCCCCCTCTGTCTCCCCCACAGGGACTAACATCCACTGCCCTATAATCACCTGCTTGGCCCCTGCTTTTCTGTCACAGTCACATCGTATTTCTGCGTTTCATGTTGTCACCACGGATTCAGAAATCAATGATGAATATAAACATGAAATAGTCTATAGCGGTGTTAAATCAATAACGGACGCCTTTTCATGAATATTACATAAATATACACTCCAACGGCAGATTTCTCAATATAAATCACATCAAGTAAAATAAATATTCAGGTTAACAGGCTCTGCTTGAATGCCAGGGAACAGTTGGAAATGCCAACCGAATCCAGCCTTCCAGGGGCTTCCATCAGTATTGCGTTAGCCTGCCGTTATGTATATGCTCCAAAGGGCAGCATGAGCATCAGAGCAAAGAATCCAAGTACAAAGAATGCTGTCTTTGTTTCTGAGTGAAAGGTCTGTTAATGCTGGAAGAGGAGAGCTCTCCAGTGGTTATTACGGCAGCCCAGCTCTTGGTGCAAGTGAAGTTCCATGGCTCCAGTGAGAGCCAGTCTCTAGTTTAGACCCGTCGGTCCTCCAGAGCCAAGGAGAGAGTGCTCCACTGCACACTGACCTCCACCCGAGAGCCCTCTGGCCCAGTTGGAGCTGCAGCTGTGTTTTTGGAGCAGGGACTAGAGCTTGTAGGTCAGACTGAGGCTGGGTGATGGGGTTCAACGTGACTCTGGGGTCTCTGGTCTCAGAGATGGATCATTCCCTCCCTCCCTCATGTATCTTCACACATCTCAATGCTCCTCAACACGACCGCTACACCGCCCCAGAAGGAGTCACAACGCGGGGCTAGACTGAGCCTTGTCTTGATCCCGGCTTGATGCGTGGTGTGGTGTGTATTATGTTGTGCTGCAGGTGGGTGGCTGAACACTTTGTGAAGAGCTGGGCAGAGAGGAACTTCTCCCTGCTGCCGGTGGAGCTGCAGCGGGCGTGTCTCAGTGACGTAGCCGCCGGCATGGTAGGTGCCCTCTCCATGATCACTGTTCCCCTGTAACCTATGTCCCCCATGTCCAGATCTCCTCTGTGACTCCGCCCCCACATCCGGCTGCATGAAGCAGTGGAACATCATCCAATTAGAAGCGTTGTTATTAGATTGTCCTCATTAAAAGACCGCTCTGGCAGGGGGAGTGTTGAGGACTAATGACACTTGTCATTGAGAACAAAGCTTCTGTTCTCTCTCTCTGTTCTCTGTCTCTATCCCTGCGTCTCTCTCTCTCTGTCCCAGTGTCTCTCTCTCTCTCTCTCTCTCTCTCTCTCTCTCTCTCTCTCTGTGCGGGTCATCTATCTAACGCTGTCTCATTTGGATGGTGTGTCAGAGTGGTGGTGGTCCTGGTGCTGTGGGACTGTGGCCCAGTGTGTGATTGTTCTGTTGTCCCTCGGCTGTGTTCCCACAGACGGTCCACAGCTCAGTGAGCGTGCTCTGTGCCACGGAGCAGTTGATTGGCTGCCTGCCCGAGGTGAAGTGGGCCAAGCAGGTGCTGAGTCTGGCCAATGAGCTGCAGGAGGAGAGTCTACGTGTCATTGTCCAGAACCTGCCCAGGGTGGTCCGCACCCCAGCCTTCCACAGCCTGCTCAGGGTGAGGCCCTCACTACGGGACCCCCCCCCTCACCACTACACTGAATATGAGAGACAGGTCATTTAGAAGGACATAGGGGTTAGACAGTACAGAGACAGGTCATTAAGGAGCATGTAGGGGTTAGACAATACAGAGACGGGACATTAAAGGAAAACGCCACCGTTTGTCCTGTCCAGACTGACCATCCTTGATACATACCTCTTTCGCTTTCGTGCGTGCACTCGATCGCTCTGGCGTGCAGTGCTACTTTGATAGCATGTAGCTTGGCCCAGTATATTCCTTAGGATCCAAACGGGGGTGAAGTTAGAAGCGACCAAGCACTTCCAGGTATTCCCTACGTGACATGCACGACCTGTAGTAGTAGAAGTAAAAAGTCACGTTGGTTCTATTGACGGAAGTAACAGGGGGAGGGGGAGAGGATCTTTTAGGAGTGATGATATTACTGTGCCGACGTCGAAGTGCTTCCAGGTGTTATTTCGCAATTATCCTTTTTATCCGCTTAGAAAATTGCCATGTTTCATTTTGTGTAACCATACTTGGGTCATGTAACTACTCACGTAACCGTATTTAAATAGGGAAAACGTGGAAGTGCTTGGTTGCTTCTAACTTCACCCCTGTTTGGATCCTAAAGAATATACTGGGCAAAGCTACATGCTATCGAAGTAGCGCTGTGCGCCAGAGCGATCGAGTGCACGCACGAAAGTGAGAGAGGTATGCATCAACTCATCTAAGATCAGGGAAGAACGTAGTTCAGTATGGACAAACGGTGGCGTTTTCCTTTAAGGAACAGGTAGGGGTTAAGTTGGGGATGCCCACAGGTGGATTACAGGACATCGGGGATCGAACCCGAGAACCTTTTGGCTGGCAAGTTGGAGCACCACGGTGGTGCTCCCAAGATGGTGAGCAGAATGTAGGCCCTCAGTGTAGCGTGAGGGAGTGGGTTGGACAGTCCTGTCCAGACTGTCCTCCCGTGGACCTTGCTGGGCTTCAGGTGGGTCTGTGTGTGATCAGAGGGAGGAGGTGACCCGTGAGCCAGCCCTGCTGAAGAAGCTGTGCGCGGCGGTCAGAGAAGGAGTGAACGTGGAGAACTGCTGCTCCCTGTTCTCCGCCGTGGACGCTCTGCAGGCTGAGGATCTGGAGGAGGAGAACGGAACCCGGGTGGAGAACGGACCGCACAGAGAGGAGGTGGAGGTACACACACACACACACACACACACACACACACACACACACACACACACACACACACCTACACACACACACACACACACACCTACACACACACACACACACACACACACACCTACACACACACACACACACACACACACCTACACACACACACACACACACACACACACACACACACACACACACACACATACACACACACTCACTCACTCACTCACTCACTCACTCACTCACTCACTCACTCACTCACACACCATCCAGACATCCCCTACGCCTCGCATCCACCAAGAATACAGATCCACCAAGAATTCATGTCCTCCAAAGGGTGTCTAGGGGATTTATGATCACTTGATTATTGATCGGGGACATTGGGGATTTAAAACATGATTAATAGAAATACTAGAGCAGACTGATGTATTGGTTGGCCCATTTTATTGGCCGGTTTTGACCCATCTCAGATATATTGTGTTGGCGTTAATAATGTTTGCCGATATGAAGCACACCCACTTGGACTGTTTACATCCTGCTCTGAAGGTTAGGACCCCCAGGTCATTGGATCCTTCAGCTCAGTGTCTTAATGTGATGTGGCTCTGGCCTGAACCACTGCTGGAGGATGAGCAGCAGTTCCAAGGAGCTGCTCCACCCCCAGGATACCATGACATATATATACAGTATATATATATTTTGAATATCGACCGATATCCTTCATTGTGGACTCCCTGATATGGGTGTCAGCATCTGCCCCTCTAGTCCAACATCGATGGGCTCTAATAAGTACTGTCAATGCTAATGCTGTGCAGTAAACAACAACAGACACCTGAAGCCGTGTGGGAAACAGATTAGCTCTTTAGCTAGCAGCCTCTCCGTGTGGACGCGTCCGCATAAGGCGTGTGTTAGCTGGAGTGTGCAGTTCACCAGCCTCTGGATTAGCCTGGGGGGGTGGGGGGGGGGGGGGGGGCGGGCTGTCCGTCTGTCCCGAAGGCCGTCTCTCAGGCCGCTAATCTGCTCTCTCCCAGGTCCTGCACACGCACAGAGAGATCTAGGCATGGGAGCGAGTGAGAGAGCATTACAAGTAGAGGGAGAGAGATAGGCAGGGGTTGGCCTCTGCTGATGACATCACTGATTCAGAGCTCAGGGGGAGCCTGCTGGGGAGGGAGGGAAGAGGTGGGTGGGTGTGTTGGTTACCATAGTGACCGCTCTTAAAGCAGCTGCTGATTCGTTGTTCCTGGGCGCACTGTTTTTCTTTTTTTTCATTCTCCCTCCCTCCCTCCCTCTCTCCCTCTCTGTGCCTCTCCCTCCCTCTCTCCATCTCTGCCTCTCTCCCTCGCTCTCTGCGCTTCCCTCCCCCCCCCCCCTTCTCTCTCTCTCTTTCTCTCTCTCCCTCAGCCGCTGCGAGCAGAGCTCTCTTCCCTGAGAGCTCGTCTCTGGTCCTTCCTCCGCCAGTCGTTCTTCGCAGTCCGCCACACACAGGGATGGGAAGCCCTGTTGCCCCGTCACAGAGAGCTGCTGCTGGAAGGTAGGGCTGCGTGCGTGCGTGCGTGCATGTGTGTCTGTGTGTGTGTGTCTGTATCTGTGTGTGTGTGTGTGCGTGTGCGTGCGCGTGTACCAGAGCATTGCCCCAAGAACGTGAGCCAGTGTGCTGATGTGTCGCACGGTGCCCTGCATGTGTGTGTGTGTTTGTTTGCTCTGCTGCGCTCCTGTTGCGTGATGAAGACGAGATGGTGCACCGGAGAGGAGGAAGCGAGCAGGGGTCTGGGGCGGGGGGGGGGGGGGGGGCGGATCTGGGATAGCGTATGTTGTGATCTCGGACGAAGCTGGTCTTTTTTTAGCCGCGCTGTCCGGTAATCCCTTCATTGTGTTTCTCACTGGCTCCTCCGTCTGCCTGGTGGTTTGTGGGCGGCGGACGTGACGGCGGTGGCCATGAGGCCCTGCTTCGTCTCGTTACGGACTCATGCGTTCATGATCCCGGTGGAGGGGTGAAGGGGGTGATGATGGGGTGATGGGGGTGGCGGGGGGAGGGGCGTGTGCGGCAGGATGGCGGCTGACTGAGAGGACGTGTGACGGCGTGCTGTGAATAATGTATCGCTGCCGCGCTGTTGCATGTACGCGCCTCAGCCGCGCGTGGTGCAGCGCACAGACAATGGAGCTGAGCCTTCACACACGCACGCACGCACGCACACACACACACACACACACATATATACATATACTCACACACACACACACACACACACACACACATAGACATATACTCACACACACACACATACAAACACGCATACAAACACACACCACAGAACGTCACAATTACACACACACCGCAGAACGACACAAACAAATCACATGCGCACACACCACAGAACATCAGGCCTACACACACACGCACACACACACACACACACACACACATCACAGAATGACACACCCACCACAGCCCTGTTTGTTGTCCATTTTATGTGAGGATAAACAGATGTGTGGTTGTGTTGCAGACCAGATGTTGCTGACTAACAGGTTATCTCACTTGGTTCAGCTGCTTGGTTCAGGGCTCTGTGTTTACCGTGTCCATGGCGACGGCATCTTTAGCCTCTAGGACCTGAAGGATGCTGTGAAGGACACGGGGTTGATTTTGGAATGATCCAAATAAGACTGTATGCCATGGTAAAGCTCATTATTAATTTCCTCATGTTTCTGTTTTCATCTGAAGCTGCCCTTGATAAAGGAGACAACAGACGACTTGGAAAGAAGCCAGTTTTCACCAGTTCACAGGTAACTCTCACTTATTCATACTCATGGGTCCATAAAGTCATGTTTTCTTCAGACTGTGATATGTGACATGCATCTAATCAGGAGGAGATATGTGTCACATATGAGGCATTAATCACAGGGATAGAAGATAGAAACACGTAGAAGATGTAACTTCAACAACAATTGCCACCACAGCGTTGTTGAATACTTGATCCTGATTGGTCAATAACATTCCAAGGGTATGCATTATTTTGCAAGAACAGGACACCTCTGCCTTTCTGAACTGTTCTGAATCAATGAGCCTACGAACCTAACGCCAACAACAACAGTCCAACACAACTGTCCACCAGACCACACAGAAACAGGACGCTCAAAGCACCCTGAACAACACGTGTCAGCTGATTCAGTCGATAAAACTCTAATGTTCCAGAGGACAATAAGCTCTATCTCCTCTTGGCTGTTAACTGGTCGCAGCAGAACAACAGGACTGGTGTCCAGTGATTGGAGGGTAAAGTCTGAGAGTGATGACGTCTCCAGGTCTAGCCCCCCCTGGTGGTGGTCATGGCTCAACACACACACGTCTCCGCCTTACCAAACATTCCCCACCGGGACAAATGAAGAATCCATCCTCTGAGTGGCTTCAACACAGCAACAACATGTCATTCGGTTCGCCAGGTGTGGTGCTGATGCTGATGGTTGCTATTGGTTACCTGATGGTCTCTCCCTTACCTGCAGCCCAGGGTGCAGAGATGCCCCACTTCCTCCTCCTCCTCTGAGGCTCCCGCTGTGACCCAAGCCCGGCGGACCCCCAGCTCCCCTCGCCCCCCCGCACGCCGCACGGCGCCGGCAACCATGAAGTCGGACGGCTTGGCCACGGACCGCCCATCGGGAGAGGCTCCCCGCGGAGCCAAGCCCGCCAAACCCAGACCCGCGGCACCCAGAACCAAGCCCGGCACCACAGGCTCGCCCCTGCTCAACGGGTCCACTCCCGCCGGCAGCCCTGCGTCCAGACGAGACCCCGCTAATGCTAACGGAGCTAACGCTAATGGTACTCGTGGACCAGTGGGCGGCGCCAAGGACCAGGAGAAGAGACCGGCCTCGGGGGCCCGGCCCACCTGGTCTACGGCCGGACAGGCCAAGGTGGGCCCGAGGAGCGGCGCGGGGCGAGCTAACGGTAGCGTGGCTAACGGCGGCGTGGCTAGCGGCCATGCGCGGCCTGGGACCTCCACGTCGGGCAGCGCCTCACCTGAAACCGCCGCAAGCCCACCCACCAACAGCCTTCCTGCCCCAGGTACGCACCTCCTGTCTGCAGGTACACACCTCCTGTTGGTCTGCAGGAAGACCATCCTTTTAGGAGCTTCTAATGTCAGCATTCTAGATAAAGGGCGTAAAGGGATTATTTCATTCATTCATCGATCATCATTTCACTCGGTGTTAAAGACAACGTTGAACGTGCATTCCAAATGTATCACCACGTCAACAACCCCAGACCATCAGTCTTCTGCCTCAGACTTCTGGGTGCTGGTCCATCCACACCGCACACACATTTCAAATTTCAAGCCTTGTTCTGAATATTGTGTTTAAAACATGTTTCCATCTTTTTGGATTACCTTGTGTGTTGGGTGTTGCGTCGCTACTCAGACACTGCTAGCTGTGTTGGCGCTCTGCTAGCCGTGTTGGTTCTCTGCTAGCCGTTTTGGCGCTCTGCTAGCCGTGTTGGCGCTCTGCTAGCCATACTGGCGCTCTGCTCGACGTGTTTGTGCTCTGCTAGCCGCGTTTGAACTGTGTTGACACAGATGGCTAGGTGTGTGCGGTGTGATCAGGTGGCTAGGTGTGTGCGGGGTGTGATCAGATGGCTAGGTGTGTGTGGGGTGGTCAGATGGCTAGGTGTGTGTAGGGTGGTCAGATGGCTAGGTGTGTGGGGTGTGATCAGAAGGCTAGGTGTATGGGGTGTGATCAGGTGGCTAGGTGTGTGTGGGGTGATCAGATGGCTAGGTGTGTGTGGGGTGATGAGATGGCTAGGTGTGTGGGATGTGATCAGATGGCTAGGTGTGTGTGGGATGTGATCAGATGGCTAGGTGTGTGTGGGATGTGATCAGATGGCTAGCAGCACTACTGGCAGTGAGGGTCATTCGCTTCTGATGCCAAACCTCAATAAGTAAAAGACAATAGGATGGATAATGATATAGTATGCAGAGTTCATGATGAATTTGAGTGAAGATGTTTCTTGACTGTGAGGTACTTTACAGTTCAGAAGTTTGTCTGTCGAGTATTTGGTCATTCCATCTTCATAAACACTTCGATGAAATACTGCTTTTTGACGTAGGTTCAAAACCCAAACACCCGACCAAGGTGACGAGCAAACCCTCTGGGACCAAAGCAGTCCAGAAATCAGAGCCAGCCAAGACCAGCAGGTCAGCCTCTTCCTCCTCCTCCTCCTCCTCTTCCATTCAGTTTAACTGCAGAAACTCTCTGCTGCCCCCTGCTGGCACTATGACTTCCATTCATGATGCCATTTAAAGTCGCAGTGTGTTAGATTGAGCCCCTCCCAGTCAGTGGGAGACCTTTAGAGCTCATGAACAGGAGCAGAGTTGTGTCCCCTCTGGCTGTGGGAGGGGAGCCAGCGTAGCTCGCTGACTGGGTGGGCCGATGGTCAGAATCTTGTAAATAAACAGAGCCCAGATTTATCAGTTACAGGATGTGATTTTATTGACAACATTAGATCACATTGAGATCACTATAGATCAGAATTGTCTACTACAGATATTTCCAGGTCAATATTAGCTACAAGTTAGTTGAAATTACACATTGCGACTTCAGTGTCATCTTATGTGATTCACATGTGTTTACATTGTATGTTATGTACAGTGAATCAAGGTTAACAGATACATGTTACTTTTATTGACGTAATGTATCTGAATGTAATCTCTTCTACGAAGTCTATAATGTTTGCATACCTGCTACTCCTCATCTTTATAGATATGCCTTTTGTATATTATTCTACTGTCCTACTGTGCTGTGACACTCAAATCCTATCTCATAAAATGTGTCAAAATATAACCCAGCATATGGTTAATATTAATTTAGAAGTCCAGAGTCTGTGTTTGTGTCGTGTTATCATTTGATGTTCACACTAAGCCTGCTATTCTCTCAGTCCGACCAACAAGCCCACCCCTAAAGAGGCCGGGAAGACCAAGACCAGCGCGGCCCAGAAACCCCCTGGAACAGCCAGAGCAGAAGCCAAGACCAGGAGCAGTGCTGCTGGTCCCACAGAAGCCAGCGGTGAGATGCAGTCCTTTATGTCCACATTAGTCGTGATGTCAACATTATGTTTCATGGTGCGCAGGACAATATACGAGGTCATGACCCGCCATGTGTAAAGGCTGTGAGGAACTCTGCAGCATGCTCCTGTAGTGTTTGTTTCCATCGGTAAGTCATCCGAGCTTCAGGTCAGTAACGCACGCGTTGTTCCCAGGTTCGAGACCCGGGACAGGGGTTAAAAAGACGGCCTCCTTTAAGAGGGAGGAGCCTAAGGACCCGGGGAGGCAGCCCACGGCAGCCGAACCAATCAGAAAGAAGACCAAACCTCTCGAGAAAACCAGCTCTAAACCCTCCAAGAGCCCCAGCCTGACCTCCAAGCAGCCGTCCAGCTCCCCCAGACCGGGACCCAGACCCCGGCCCAGCAGCACCATGACCACCCCGCACGCCTCTCCCAAGGCCGGGGGAGGAGCCAAGAGCTCCACCGCCCTCTCCTCGTCCAAGAAGCCAGGACCCAAAGAAGGGGAGTCTGCTCCTCTACAGCAGACCTCCACAGGATCGCCAGCATCGGCCAATCAGAACGTAGCACAAGGCAGCGCCGGGGGCGGGCTTTGCCTCCCGCTGAGCTCCAGTCCGCGGCGCTCGGCCCAAAAGAGCAAAGGCCCGGCGGGGGAGCCCGGGGCGGCGGGACCCCGGACCGGGCCGGAGCAGACCAGACCCCCACCGCTAACAGCAGGAGCTCCAGGGCCCGGGAGCGGAGATTCCCCTCAGAGCTCCGCCCCTCTCCACGGGGCCCCGCGCCCCGGCGAGGCCCGCCCCCCAGCACATGACCCCGGGGGGCCCACGGACACGCCCTGCAGCGCGGGCAGCGGCGAGACCCCCCCGGAGGACTCGTGGAGGGGCGGGGTCCACCTCCAGGTGACCCCCGAGTCGGAGACCGGCAGCAACAGCACCTCCTCGGACGACATCAAGCCGCGGTCGGAGGACTACGACGCGGGGGGCTCCCAGGACGACGACTGCTCCCACGAGCGGGCAGGCGGCGGAGGCGGGGCCGGGGCCGGCGGCGGCACCATGCGCTGCTCGGACTTCCTGGGCCGCAGCAGCAGTGACACCAGCACCCCGGAGGAGCTGAAGCTGTACGACGCGGGCACCGGGCTCCGCGTGGAGGTGCGGCTCCGGGGACGCGACACGGCCGAGACCACCAGCGAAGAGGAGGCCGGGAAGAGGCGCCCGCGCTCCTGGCTGCACCGCGACGAGCTGCTGGCCCGCGAGGAGGAGGCGGAGGCGGCGGCGGCGCCCGCCACCTCCCTCACACCGAAGGACGACCCTGAGGACCACACACCCCCCTCCTCCGACGAAGAGGAAGAGGAGGATGAGGAGACAGAGGAGGAGGACGAGACGTCGGAGGTGGAGGTGATACCGGGGGACGCCCCCTCCGCTGCTCCCTCTGACTCCGCCCCCTTCCAGGGGATCGTCAACCTGGCGTTCGACGACGACGCCGGAGAGCAGGAGAACCAGCCGCCTCCCACCACCACCACCTCCTCGGGGTTCCGGCGCTCCGTGCTCCTCTCCGTGGACGAGTGGGAGGAGCTGGGCTCCGAGGAGCCCCCTGACAGCTCCTCCTCTGCCGCTCCTCCCCCCCCGCAGGAGAACGGGAGCGACGCTGCGGCCGCAGACGTCTTCGAGGGCGACTCCCCCTCGCCTCACCCCCCTGCACCGGGGAGCCAGCCGGAGAAACAGAGCCAGGAGGAGGACGAGGAGGATGGGCCTCCTCAGGAGCGGCCCTGCCACCTGGACCTGCGGCCCAGCAGGGGGGGAGGGTGCGACGCCATGAGGTCCGGGCTGCGTCTGGACTTGAGTGACGCGGCGCCGGCCGGCCAGAACTCTGCCAGTCAGGACCCACAACCCCCTGCAGGTAAAGTATGATCCCTCAGGACCCCCGGTTGTCATAGAGACCCCAGACCCTGCCCCCTAACCCTGACTCTACCCATGAAGGCCCCCCCCACCCCAAACCCCCCAGGATAACAAGGGTATTCCTAAGGTTGCTAGTTGAAAGCTCCAGCTAGCTGGTGCTGGTATAAGGCACACAACCAAAAGCCTCATTCTGTCTGTGAGAATGTTCTTCACTCATGTGGAACCTCGCTGTCCTTTTATAAATAGAGGTGGGTTCCTTCAATCTAAGATTCATTCATTCAATTTAAGAGATGTGGTCTGGATGTGAAGCTCCAGAGTAGAGGTCCTCGCTTGGAAGGGTCTTCTTTAGGAAGGCTCCTTTCTAGGATGGGTCCTCTCTAGGAATGGTCATCTCATCACTGCATGTTCTTTCATGCAGTGATGTTGAGCATTTAACCTTTCAGATGCAAAAAAAAAAAAAAGTAATCTCAAGCACCTTCTGAGTAAACTGAGTTTCATTAAACAATAAACATTAAACACTAAACATGCACACTGAACCAACCGGCCAATCAGATCCAACATCCTTGGAGAACCGCCCGGTGAGATCCCTCCCATGACAGAACCCTTCGGTTCTTGGGTGTTCCAGGGCATGCATGCTAGTCTGGGACGTGTGTGTCATCCTCGAGTCTTCTCCCGTTCTCCTGGTTTGTTTCTTTTTGTTCTCCGTTGCCCACGTGCTCTCATCCAGTTTTCTAGACGTCGTAGAAGCTAGTGAAGTGTTCATCCTCTGTTGGCTAGAGTGTCCTGTTCATCAGAGGGGTCCCGACTCCTGCCTTCCTGAGATCTGTCTCTTGTCTCCGAATCCACGTGCAGCAAAACACGTCAATAGAGTTGGGGATATTGTGTGGTGTCTGTCCCGGGACCAACAATAGATCTGAATTCAACGTGTCGCCTGTTCTATCGAACGCTCCATATCCAAAATGTACAAAAAGAAAAGCCCAAGTTGTTCTGTGCTCCTTGGTAGCTGTGGCTTGCTCTCGGCTTGTTCTGTTCTTGTGTTTTGTATGATTTGTCAGGTTTGTTTAATGGCTAATGAAATATGAATGCAGATCTCTGTGGTGGCCACGCATGACTTAGTGGTATGTTTAAGGTGTCAGTCAGAGGGAGGGTCCTAAACCCGCCAGGCTCCAGTCTATGAGACGTTGGGGGGGCTGGCGTTTACTGTGTTTAAACATTGGGGAGCAGCCACGGACAGCGAGCATTAAGGGCAAGCGGATCACACACAGCCTTTCGTTTCATCTGTCTCCACCTCTCAGAATACCTCTGAATGAATAAATGAATTTAAAAAAAAAACCCTCAGAGGAATGAATCATGTTGTCATTTAGCGTGTTGTTGGTTGCTTTTAGGAGACACAAGTTGTGACTCAGTGGATGACAGTGGAGCCCCCCGGCACAGGCAGCCAGCCCTGTCCCCCATATACGAACACCAGGGGGGCGTCGCCGAGCGAGGCCTGGGCGGGGGTCTGGACGCGGGGCGCACTGTCGCACCGCAGGAGGCTGAAGAGGAGGAGGAGGAGGAGGAGGAGGAGGAGTTCGCCGAGCAGGACTGGTCTCTCCTCCACCAGCTCCTGTCAGAACAGGAGTCCAGTCTGGGCCTGATGAACCCGGTCCCGGAGGAGCTGAACCTGGCCCAGTACCTCATCAAACAGACGCTGTCTCTGGCGCGGGACGGCCCCGAGGCCTGCCCCGCCCCGCCCCGGGAGAGGGAGACGTTCAAGCGCTGGGCGGAGTTGATCTCCCCCGCCGACGACTCCCCCACCAGCATCACGGTCACCAGCTTCTCCCCCGAGGACGCGGCGTCTCCCCAGGGGGAGTGGACCATCCTGGAGCTGGAGACGCACCACTGACTAACCGCCAGCCCAACCTTCCCATCGGCAACGCAGCTCGCCCCCCGCTTGACGGCCCCCTGCTGTCGATGCGGGGGCTCTGCGGCCGCGGGTCAAGAGTTTCCCCACCCTGCAGGACGCCGCTGGGGGACTGGAGCGACGAGGCTGTGCATGTGGACCTTTTTGTACATTTGTGTTACGGTCAGAGCTCTTTAAAAGAGAAGAAGAACGTGATGTTTATTTCTTTATGTCCCTCTTCTGAACAATTGGCCGAGGGAAGCGCGGGGTGTATTACTGTCAGAAACTGAAGATAAGATGCATTTGTACATAAATAATATTAATATTAAACTTTCTTATTTATGACTCGGCAACAATGGCTTCAGAAGATGTTCCCTCATCCCGCCCCCTTCCAGCCTGATAGAGAGAGCCACGTTAGTAGGAATATAGCAGCTAGCAGTGTGATGTGCGGATTCTATCAGTGGTATCTGAAGTCACTTCAGTTTAAACTTAAAGGGAGCCTATTTCAACACTAGGTGTGATGTTGGTTAGCAACAATCAACGTTCAGCTGGAAGGGGGGTCTACCCATCATGCATCTGGCTGGACACTCCCACCACTCGTGATGTCACTAGTGGGTACATTTTTTTAAAATGTTGTGATTGCCAATCGACATTTCGAGGAGAATGCATCACTACAATATACTGCAGCATGCAATTTAATGCACATATGAACACATATGAATACATGTGATTAAACTGGAAGAAATTCATGTCATGTCTTCAAAATCAGTAATTTATTATTCACTTGCTGCATAGTTAAACATGGGTGCACTACATACATTCATAAAGAAGGATTAGAAAAATAAATGTTCTGGGTTGAACACAAGGATGATGACATATAAAACATGAATTCAACTATTACAATATATTTGCAATAATTTATAAAAACCGAAATTTATTTTATTTTGAAGAATTGTAATAGAATTATAGATGTCCTTAATATTCATCCTAACCCTGTGGGAGTATTGTTAATAGTTCATATGTAGTAACAAATCATATAAATCTAGAAATAATTTCTTTACATAAATTCATTAAAATATTTAGACATTTTCAGGAGTTCTTTTCAACAACTTTCCAAATCATAAAAAAAGTTTTTATTTCGCCCTCAAGGTGTGGCCATTAATACAATATTAATAATAATTTATCATCATCATCAAACCTACAATCTGAAATTTATGCACATATTAAATAAAATCTTCAAATTTTCCAAATTAAATATGCTGTTTTTTTTTGCAAAAGTTGAACAGCTTGATCAATAGTCAAATTTACTTGAATTAAGGTTCTGTAGTCAACTAAGGTTCTGTAGTCAACTAAGGTTCTGTAATGAACTAAGGTTCTGTAGTCAACTAAGGTTCTGTAGTGAACTCAGGTTCTGTGCTGTCTGGTGAACGAATGAATAATAAATGTTTCCAGAATGACTCTGGTGCAGCAGACAGAGGGGCATCGGTCCCTGGCCCGTTGGCTCCATCTAGTGGTAAGGACCATAACTGCACCCATTGAACCTCCACGGCTGAAACCGTTTGAGTTCAACGAGACATCATGTCACCTCCAAACACACACGACTCAACACCAGACTGGACTGAAGGTAAGATGACACGTTTCAAAACAACCACCTTGGCAAAGATAATGGCAATATCCTCATGATAAATAATAATAATAATAGTATGATAAACACTTGGGTAATGGTTCAACCTGTAAGTCGATGAAGTGCTCGTGTTGGAGTGGCGTAGGCATCACAGATTGTAGGTTTAAATAAAGTTGAATGTATGGTTTAACAGCAACATGGCACATCCTTGACACCACCCACAGTAGATGTAATACTATGACTTTTATCATTATAAAGACCCCCCAGGTAGAGACCTCTTGAGTTGGCGCCCCTCAGAGGGAGTGACATGAGAACTAGAAAACATGGCACTTCTGCTCCAAACATAACATTGAGCACATGACTTTGTGTGTGTTGGCCACATGATGCTAAATCTTCAGATTGTAATTCAAAATACTGAACTAATGGATAGAGTAACAGCAGAGACAGCAGAGTTAACGTTGGAGCCAGCATGTTTTCTAACTTACAGCATGCATGTTGCTAGGTACATGAAGCATGTAGTAAGATATATGTGGTAACGTGCTATATGTTCTACCATGTTATAACGTGCTATAACATGACGCAGCAGAGGTGGGCGTGGTCTAAGCAGCAACAGCATGCAGGACGACAGCATCATCAGCGATGACAGCCAATCAGTACACAGGCACGTTAAAGAACTCAAGACGGGGCTGGGGGAGGAGAACAGCGTTAGGGAGACACGGGCTGAAGGGTTTAAGGGTCGGGGGTTACGTTGTGGTCCAAGGAAGGCCCTGAGTTAAGTTTCCCAGCACTGGAAAAGTCTGTCGTGACTGCAAATGTTCAGGGAATGCTCAGGGAAACAGCATGCAGACTTCCACTCAAGGTTTGAACTTGGGAGTGAAAGTGGGTTATTAAGGGTGCTATTGCTGGCCCTAAATGTAATGCAATTGCATGGGAAACATGAAGCTGGTGACAATTGTTAGGAAAAGTTGCACATAAAAGGAAAACTATCAAGACACTCCGGCTGGGAGACTTTTTATGACAAACACCACATGCCCCCCCTGAGGTGAGCAATGTGGCGTCTGAACAAACGGTGGGATGGACCGGACCGGACCAGACCAGACCAGGTGTGACTAGGGCAGGCAGAGAGGAGGGGGGGGGGGGGGGTCCTACAACCACACACACAGTATTCACCTCAGAGGTCTAATTCTGGAAAAGACCTGAGGATTCAGAGGCCATATTTGGCACCAGGACACCTGTGACGAGACAGACAGACATGAGCTAAGTGATGCACCGCCCGGTTATCTTCACCCTGTAAGCTCTGACAAACGCACCCAAACATCTCCCAGTGTCCAGCCCCTTGTGGACAGCCAGCCCCACTAACTCGCAGGCTGGCGGGGCCTATATTCAGACTTGCCTCCTCTGGGAGCCAAAGCAGCACCACAGAGGGATTATTAAATCATTTGGGGTAAATCTCCTGCGGTATGCGTCCCCCAGAATGCCCTGCTCCCTCGTGCGAGCTCCAGGGATGTTTAAACATTTCTGATCAGTAGTCAGATGTTTTGGGTCCAGGAATTTAACATTCATCAGCTAAAGGAGAATAGTTCTGAAGTTTCTTAGTAGGAGCTTTTGCTCTAAACGTAGTGTGTTTGTTTCATAAATAATCAGTTCAATGTTCTTCAATCTAAAAATATATTTGTACATAATATCCAATGGCAAGTACAGACAGTAAATAATGCATTCAATGATTCAGTACTCAAGCAATGTTAAATCATTGTGTTAAAATCATAAGTGAAAATCTGAATGAACAGTATGGAAAAGTTAGTAGGTAAGAAAATGCACTGTAGTCTAGCAGAGGGACAAAAAAACGTACACATGCAGTTAGGATGCAGTGGTCATTAGCTCCATGCTAACAGTCCTGCATTTACCAGTTAAAATACACAGCGGCCATTAGCACCATGCTAACAGTCCTGTATTTACCAGTAAAAATACACATTGGTCATTAGCTCCATGCTAACAGTCCCGCTTTTACCAGTAAGAATACACAGCGGCCATTAGCTCCATGCTAACAGTCCTGCATTTACCAGTTAATATACACAGCGGTCATTAGATCCATGCTAACAGCCCTGTATTTACCAGTTAATATCTACAGCACTCATTAGCTTCATCTTGTATTTACCAATTAAAACAGACAGCAGTCCTTGGCATCATGCTAACAGTTCTGCATTTACCAGTTTAAAAACACAGCACTCGTAGCATCATGCTAGCAGTATTTACCAGTCGCCTTGTGGAGCTGTGACCTCTGACCTTTACAAGATCTCATCATTGGCCAGACCTCCCCAGTCATCGTTCTGTTTTACAAATACAGAACAGCCAATCAGAGAGCTCCCTGGCTCTACACAAACAGAGCCGACCAATCGTCTGTCACCTCAGACAGCTGCGCCCACAAGGTCAGTTGCTCCCCAGAGAAACACGAAGGTGCTTCTGCACCGAGGCCACGGGTCATCATAAAGATGAGTCAGCCAGGGTTGCTCTTTTAAAGAGCACAGGCCGCTGGCGTTCTAGCGTTGGCGTCCTGTGAAGAACAGCCCTGCCGTGGGACAAGCCTGGCCACAGGAGAAGGGAAGTGGCTCAGGGCTCAACCAGAGGGAGTCTGGGAGGTTGAAAGAGACTGACTTTAGATAAGTCTTTTGTTGGCTGTCTTCCGGCACTCCCTGGGAAACCAGCAGGGGGTCTCCAGGATTTACCAACAATGCACAATCCAACATATTACAATACATGAACCCAAACACACGCTTTGTATTTCCAGCTTGTCCAGTCTGTTTATTTGCAAAGCTTCACCGCGGAGGAAGCTCACTAGGAGACTGACTCTTCTATCCAGACCACAGCAAGTCAACCCTGGCCAGTGTTACAGCAGTACTTCAGTAGTACCACAGTAGTAACTGTAGAACCAGTTTACCAGGAGAACTCCACTGGTCACACTGGGGCTCATGGCCTGTTTATGCCTAATAGGATTATTTGCCTAACAAAGGGGTTCTGCTGTGTTAATAAGGGGACTCTCAGACAATAGGCTCTCTGTTCCCCGCTCCACGCCGACACCACTCACAAGGCCCAAGGTTCTCCGTCACTCCTGCAACTTAAATGACTCATCTTCCAGACATCATGGCCGGCCGCCACGGCGCTGTCCTTGTTTAAACTCAATATCGGGAGCCGGAGATCCAGCGAGGCTTTAATGAAACCTAGCAGTATGAGTACCAACCACTCGTCAGCTCATCCCTGAGGAGGACACAAGACTCTCAGACACAGAGTGGAGGAGGAGGAGGACGCTGCTCCTCTGAGCCTCAGACGTGCCTGAACAGTGACTCCATTGTGCAACGCTGTCTTATTACAAAAAAAATCCAGCAGAATTCCACTTAAGGATTATCGGACCTGCTTGATGAAGATTAGAGAACGCTCAAAAGCTTAGGTTACTTGGGTTAATCCCCGGTTTTATAAAGATACAAACGCATTGTATCAGCTACCAGGATAACTCTTCTCGTTCTGCTGACTGGCGTTGACCTGTGTATTGTTTGATAAATACAATGAAGTCAATCTAGCGGGAGCGTTAGTGTGTCTAAGGGTCAGGGTTCGTGGTTTGAGGGTTTGTTAGGAGGTAGAGGGGGAACTCTAGCATAGCAGCACTATCAACATGTATTAAACATTACCAGTAAGCATGAAGCATGTTCGTAACATGTTGATGTTCTGGTGTGTTCTAGTTGAAGCATGGTCATAACATGTTGATGTACTGGTGTGTTCTAGGTGAAGGATGGTCATAACTTGTTGATGTTCTTGTGTGTTCTAGGTGAGGCATGTTCATAACATGTCGATGTTCTGGGTGAAGCATCTCCGTAACATGTTGATGTACTGTTGTGTTCTTGGGGAAGCGTGGTCATAACATGTTGATGTACTGGTATGTTCTTGGGGAAAGCATGGTCAAAACATGTTGATGTACTGGTATGGCCCATGTCTACAGAGTGATTCTAAAGCTAGGGTGAGGGTTGAGTCGGGGCTCGTGTTGTCAAACCGGGGGTTCAGTTAGCTACTGTACCTGGAAAGAGACGCATCTGAAAGTCTATGTTCTGTGAGTCACGAGAGGGGGTGAAGGGAGACAGAGGAGAGCACGGACAGAGAACACACATCACAGTCAACATGTTCAAGTATCATCCCCTCTTACTCAGAACGCCAAGCTGTCACAGGGATAAGAGATCTACGGTTTTAACGTAGAAAAGATTAATACCAATCGCTTAATACCAATCAACCACCAGGAGGCTTGTCTCAAACAGGAAATAAAAGAAATACTAGCTTTTCATTTGTGGCAGTTGTAAGATGCTATTTCACCACAAAAGGCATCAAGGTCATAATGCAATCAATACGAGCAGAATGACAACTGTGCAATATACACCTCAAAAGCAATCTAGCTGTTAGTCCAAACGTATGAAGATTACAATATGATTTACAATATGATTTATTGCATATTTCCTATCAATTGTTTGCCATCGCTGCCAAGTCCTGAATACATTTTTAATTTTCAGAATTTGGAGCAATATTGAACATAAGACGGCCATCATTTGGTTTATATCAATATGTCTCTATATATATCTGTTAATCTAGTTAACCTGTTAATCTAGTTAACCCTGGGTCCATAGAGAAGACAGACCAGACAGACTCACCTCCTGCAGGAGGTCTGCCTGTTCGATGGCCTTCAGCACACTCTTCTTGGACGTTTCCTGTGCCTCCCCGCCCAGCAGGAACTCGTCCAGAATGAAGTAGGCCTTCTCAAAGTTAAAGATGATGTCCAGCTCACACACCTGCTCCAGAGAAACATCCAAACATCCACCATGTCCTGTTACACTGTACACAATGTCCTGTTACACTGTACACATTGTCCTGTTACACTGTACACAATGTCCTGTTACACTGTACACATTGTCCTGTTACACTGTACACAATGTCCTGTTACACTGTACACCTTGTCCTGTTACACTGTACACCATGTCCTGTTACACTGTACACCTTGTCCTGTTACACTGTACACAATGTCCTGTTACACTGTACACATTGTCCTGTTAAACTGTACGCAATGTCCTGTTACACTGTACACATTGTCCTGTTACACTGTACACCATGTCCTGTTACACTGTACACCTTGTCCTGTTACACTGTACACCATGTCCTGTTACACTGTACACCTTCTCCTGTTACACTGTACACCATGTCCTGTTACACTGTACACCATGTCCTGTTACACTGTACACCTTGTCCTGTTACACTGTACACCTTGTCCTGTTACACTGTACACCATGTCCTGTTACACTGTACACAATGTCCTGTTACACTGTACACCTTGTCCTGTTACACTGTACACCATGTCCTGTTACACGTTACACAATGTCCTGATACACCTTGTCCTGTTACACTGTACACTTTGTCCTTTTACACTGTACACCTTGTCCCGTTACACTGTACACTTTGTCCTGTTACACTGAACACAATGTCCTGTTACACAATGTCCTGTTACACCTTGTCCTGTTACATTGTACACTTTGTCCTGTTACACTGTACACCTTGTCCTGTTACACTGTACACTTTGTCCTGTTACACTGTACACAATGTCCTGTTACATCTTGTTCTGTTACACTGTACAGCTTTTCCTCTTACATTGTACACAGTGTCCTGTTACACTGTACACCTTAACATTAGTATTAGTACTGCTATAGTATACACTTTCACATTAGTAGTACTACTAGTATAGTATACACCGTGACATTAGTAGTAGTAGTAGTAGTAGTAGTAGTATTAGTCCTCCTCGATGTTATGCTGTGTTAGTGTGTGTCGAGGATGGAGGGGGAGTAGATTAAGTCCCACTCACACTGCCAAAGTACTTATCCAGCAGCTCCACATATCGGTGGATGATCTCCAGGGCGATCAGCTCGTTGTCCTGTTCCTCGATGGCACAGCAGAAGTACAGACTGGCGTATCTATGGCAACCAAAACACACCAGCCAATCACATCACCATGAATACCAATACAGAGCTCTGAACATGGAGGAAGGGGTTTGAGTCCCCTGAATCTCCACCTCTTGTTTTCATCTCGTCCACCCAACAGTGGGCCTTGTTCTCGCCACTAAGTTCACGCACCGTTTGTAGACCACCTTCAGGTCCCTCCACTCCAGGAAGCTGCACATCTTGGCCTTCCTGGCGAGGATGGTCTGTACCAACTCCCTGCCGATCCTCCTCTTCTCCTTGTCGCAGAGCGGCACATACCACTTCTGCAGCCGCAGCTTGCCTTGTCTGCTGAACAGCAGCATGAACTGCATCTGAGGGCCACATGGGGAGGTGAGCAGCACGTCTCTGTGACTCAGGCTGGTCTCTTACTCAAAGTGTCTTATGGAAAATATTTACATCTTTCAAAGATGAAATAAGAGATGAATAAACCACGTCAGGGTTCTTTAAAGTCATTTCAGCTTTGACTTATGGGTCAGACTCATGGGCTCATGAACAGCCATTTGAGACTCACACATATTGCCTACATTACATTGTGTGTGTGTGTGTGTGTGTGTGTGTGTGTGTGTGTGTGTGTGTGTGTGTGTGTGTGTGTGTGTGTGTGTGTGTGTGTATACTCGCGGATTAGAAAACACTTGAGCAGAATACCAGACCTCTGGAGTACATCGCAGTCTATCATAACTATATAACTATATAACAGTATACCAATATAACTATATAACATAACAGTATAACTGTGTAACTATATAAGTGTATAACAGTATAACTATATAAGGTGAATAACAGTATAACTATATAACAGTATAACTAAGGTGAATAACAGTATAACAATATAAGAGCATAACTATATAAGGTGAATAACCTCAGTGTGTGTGTCTATTAATAAGACCGTTTAACCCGCAGGGGACGGAAGTGTGGAGCGGTCAACGCCACAATATTCATGGCTACTAATAGATACTAATCCGCTTCAACCGACCACGGGTTCGAGTGCTCTATGAAGTGAAGAAGACATTAGTGTGATGAAGATCTCTTACCTTGGTGGTCAAGCTGGAGTCACTGCCAGGGAATTCAACTCACGCACCAGGACTCCGCTCACTCCTCCTGCCGCCATTGGCTAATGGCTTTCAGACGGACGTCGCTTATTGGCCGCACGCCTCTGTTTGTCCCGCCCATCTTGTGCTTATCATCGGTCCGGAGCGTGTGATTGGCTGTTGCGTCCGTCGATAAAAGAAAAGGATTTAGAGGATTCCTGGACGCTTTGACGAAAAAGAATCACAAACGCTGAACGATTTATGTTAATGTTTGATTCGAATAATTATTTATTGTTCATATTGATTATTCTCATGTCTATTTAGTGGTATAGAAACAGCACTTGTATTTATTAACTTATTTCGGGTAGACACAGAACACTTTACCATAACTACGCTCCAGTAGTATCAAACACACTGACGTCACGGAATATGATGGAGTGATAAAGTGATGAGTCCTCGTGGAGGGCCTCGTGGGACCACCGTGTCCACTAAACGTTGTGTTTGTCATCCTGAAAGAGTGACTGAAATTGAATGAGTGAAGTGACTGTATAAGAGGGTGAACTGGTTTGGTCCCTGGCCAGGGGACAGCATTACGCAGACTAACGTTGAATTACAGTAATCCTGTCCTCTGCTTCATCTGGGAGAAGACACTTTTCACTTGCCGAGACCAAGCATGGAGCTCCCGGTTCAAGTCCTGGCCGTCCTCAGCGTCCTGCTGCTGTCCCAGGGTGAGCTGTCCCCTATGGACCAGGACTCGTGGACCATCATGAGCTGATGATTGTGCTCATTGAGAAAAGAAGCGCATTTGAGACGTGGTTTCATCAGTAGGCTACATGATGATGTTGGCTGTAGACGTGCATACTTCTGAATGTACATTTTTAATGTGAATGTCCATTTTTCATGCGTTCGTTTCCAGTCCTCATCTGCGTCTCTCAGGAGGTAAGAGGAGCTCACGAGAAGTAGGTGTTAAAAGACAGAAAAATGGTCTCTCTCTCTGTCTGTGTGTCTTTCTCCCTCTCCCCCTCCATCATCATCATTATCATCATCATCATCATCATCATCATAATCACTTCCTAAACCTCACTCCCTCTCCCCCCAGGAGGAAGAACAGCTCCTGCAGCAGGAGGAGGAAGAGCAGCTCCTGCAGCAGGAGGTAGAGGAGGTAGAGGAGGTGCAGGAGACGTGGACGAGGGCAGTGAAGGCGTGCACGTGTGACTGTGAGGCAGCGGACTCTGTTACCACGGGTCCCTCGGTCTCCCCCCCTGCGCTGACTCCCGCCCCCCGGCTGAGCAAACGGCTGGACTGCATGCCAGGTGATCCCCTCTGACACTTTGACACTAAACCACTAAACCTTCTGATGTCAGCGCTCTTTAATTCAGATTTAATCCGCCACCTGAATGTGGGGGGTTTCCCCATTGTTATGATGTAAACTAACCGCACACACGGTAGGAGTCTGCATGTCCCAAGAGGGACAGGAGGGAGTCGATGAGATCCTCTCATCTCAGATCAGTTTATCTGTCAGAAGTCAGTTGATTGGCCGTCTGATCCCAGGCAGACAGACGCCCCTCCCCTGGTGCCTGGCTCACCAAATCGATTCTTATGTCCAGGAAATGATTGTCCACAACTTTGTGCTTTTTTGTGTATCATCTGCCCACACATTGTTTCAACCGTGCTATCAGTGTCCCAGTGAAGTTATAGTAGTTTTATCTCATGACTCTGAATCAAGAGGCAGTCTGTTCATGTAGGAGGGACCCTTCCGAACTGTGCTGTAGAAACTGTTAGATGAAAGAATGTTACATTAAATATCCTTATACCTCGTGACCCTAAACGTTTCCCTGGTGACCCTACGGTTGAGATGATAACCCAGACCCACCTCCAGCCCTCTGGACATCTGTGGACCGTGGGCCGTAGGAGTCGCTGGTCCTACCAGACCAGGAAACAGAACAAGACAGCGGTTCTGTGTTGGGATTATCCAGAACTGACCAGTGTTGGATAATCCCATTACTGGACGGCTGGTGGAGCAGTGAGGAGATTACAAGGAGCAGGAAGTAGGGCGCGTCCTTTATATACACGAGGTGGTGGTCCGCAAGCCTTACAGCACGCAAGGCTGAGCAGTCAAACACAGATCTGTAAGAACAAGGACGTCCACTCCAGACCACCCAACACCCTCAGGGCGGCCGCGTTCCCAACCTTTTGGGCCTGTGACACAATTTGACAGTCTGAAGATTACAGCAAGGCCATCAACCATCCCAACACTTTGAACCCCAGCAGTATCCGTTGAGCTGTGTGGATGTGTGTGTTGACCAGAGTCTGTATGAGTGTGTGTGTGTGTGTGTGTGTGTGTGTGTGTGTGTGTGTGTGTGTGTGTGTGTGTGTGTCTGTGTGTCTGTGTGTCTGTGTGTGTTTGTGTGTGTGTTTATTGACCAGAGTGTGTGTGTGTGTTGACCAGAGTGCCCGTACCACCGGCCACTGGGCTTTGAGTCCGGTTCCGTGGCGTCGGCCCAGATCAGCTCCTCCAACCAGGCCCAGTACTCGGGCTGGTACGCGTCCTGGGTCCCCAACAAGGCCCGGCTCAACAACCAGGGCTTCGGGTGCGTGTTCTACAGAATCACATTCTGATTATGGAAAACACAACACACACACACACACACACACACACACACACACTCACACACCTCAGTGTTCTGTAGAATGAGGACTGTAGTGTGTGTTTGTGTGTGTGTGTGTGTGTGTGTGTGTGTGCGCACGCGTGCAGGTGTGCGTGGCTTTCCAAGTACAATGACCAGCACCAGTGGATCCAGATCGACCTCGGGGAAGTGATGGTGGTCTCGGGCCTCCTGACCCAGGGCCGGTGCGACGCAGACGAGTGGGTGACCAAGTACAGCGTGCAGCACCGTTCGGTGGACAGCCTCAACTGGGTCTACTACAAGGACCAGAGCGGCAACAACAGGGTGAGTCACGATGCCCTGAGTCACGGTGATGCAGCCTCCCCTCAGGAGAAACACGCAGAGCCGCAGGGAACAGCAGAAACACTAAATACGAAATGTGCTTGCTCACTCGTTTAAATACCCCAGTTGCTTCTGCGAAAGTGTCTTTAAAACAAGTCCGCTCACTCCCAGCTTCAACCCAACTAGATCGGCTACACCACCACCCAAAACCACATCAGCTCCCCTGGGTGAACCCCACCACCCAGACCACTTCAGTTCCCTAGTGTGAACCCCACCACCCAGACCAGCTGTGTGTGTGTGGGCGGAGTGGTGCTGTAGCAAGAGTCACCATTTGCTCTTTTCAACGTCCTGCACAGCAGCGTCTGACTATTAACCAACAAAAATTGAAAGAAACATCCAACATTGTGGTTTGGTGTGGATGAAGGGGCTGAGCCGGACTGGTGGATGTAATTTGCTTTTGATCAAAATGACTCGCAGCAAGTGCAGACTTGCAGTGAGTGCAGAGTTCATTACGGAGCAAGTAGGGGTTATGAGAAATCTTGCTCGAGGATGCCTACAGGTTAGGGTGGGGACATTTGGGGTTCAAACCTAGAACCTTTCCATTTTGTTGTTTGAACCCAACCCACCTTCTAGCTGGTAGGCAAATCCCCTGACCACTACCCTTCCCTGCCCCCAGCCCTCCCAAAGCAACCCAGAAGCCGTCATCCCTAAGATAAGATAAGATAAGATATTCCTTTATTAATCCCCCTTAGGAGAAATTCACATTGACCAGCAGTACAGAGGGATAAATGAGTGCACTAAAAGACCAGAATATAAACAATAAACAATAAATAGATTCACCTAAATTAAGATAAAATTATATGAGAGCTCTTAGAATCAGATCAAATGAAAAAATGAAAACCTATATACAGTACATACATAGATAGTAATCATCCTATTGAAGATGAACAGTGCAATTGGTCGATGAGTCTGACTGAGGTGCAAATATAGAAATAGATGTGCAGATATAAATTGTGCAAGTAGATGTGCAAATGTGCAAAATGTGCAAAAGTACAGGATTTCACTGGTAAATTAAGAACATGTAGGGAGGCATAAATAACAACAGTTTAGGCAACAGTCCAGAGGTGTGGGGTGTGGTGTATCCCTGTAGTAGTGGTTTCCCCTGCTCGGGGCGAGAAGGGCTTTGCATGAACAGCATGTTGACCCGTGGACCCCCCCCCCCACCCTCCCACAGGTGTTCTATGGGAATGCAGACCGGTCCTCCACGGTTCAGAATCTGCTGCGCCCCCCCATCGTGGCGCGCTACGTGCGTCTGCTGCCCCTGGGCTGGCACACACGCATCGCCATGCGCATGGAGCTGCTCATGTGCATGAACAAGTGCAGCTGAAGCACACCTGGAACACACCTGGGGAGCACTGGCCACGCCCACCTTCTAACCACGGCCACTCACCACTGAGCGGTGCAACTTGAAGGAACTCCCTGGGGTTAGGGTTAGATTTTTAGAGGACGGCAAATCACATCAATTCAGTTTCCAGTCTGGGATTAATAGAGAACATCTTATCTCTGAACTCTGCTTCATGCCAACACTACGCCCTCTCACCGCTAATGTTAAAAATGACAACATCGGTTGAATCAAAGTCAGTTTTATTCCAGATTGACTGTTACATTTGTAAACATGAAGATCCTAAAATAGTTAAGTGTCATCACTAGGGGGTTATCATTACACGGACTATGCTACTCAGTTGTGTCTGTAATAAAATAATAAAAACAAATCAAAATACTTCATTTGAATGCTTGATGAACATCTGTTAAATAGCACTCCCCAGTATTAATGTAATACTGTGTAGCGTGCATTACAATACTTGATGATAAAATCCTCCTTGATGGGAGAGGTGTGGAGAGTCCCCGTATCTCCTCTGTTCAGACGACACGTCACGCAGACTCCACACAGAGGAAGATCAATATCTAGCATTATTATTACTCATATCAATATCGCAATGCCACGCAGCCTCTTCAAAGTGCAACGTTTAAAAAAATAAAAATTCAAGATGTTTCTCCCCCCAGGCTCGTCCATGGCACCTGAAAACCTGTCCGAGTTCTGTTCAGCGTTTAGTCATTGTCCCTCCTGAAGGTCTGGCTCCAAACGTTCCTCGCATGTGGTTATCGACAACAGAACAACAGAACCCTGCTATAAAAATCACATTCAGTAAAAAACAAATGTTTATGCAAGTGGTACATTAGTACGTCGTATGTGTTTCTTATCGTCCTACATCCCAGTAGCCTACTGATTTTACATGTACTACCAGTTGAAATGTTATTTGATCAACTTAAAGCTAAACACAACAAAAGGTTTATCTGCCTTAAAAGAACAGACATATCCTCCGTTTTTATAAATACTCAGCATCAATTGATTTTCAGGGCATCATAACTACTAATATCAGCAGCTAAGAGCTGCAATACCTCAATATTATCCTACAGGGGGTGCAATCAGCATTTTAGCTTTATAAATAACTTTTTAATAGGACAAATTACAGGCTTGCTTGGACATCAACGCTGATTGTCATGCCAACTGACATCAATGATGTTGGTTGAAGGCGTTAAGTTATGAACACATTACTGGCATCCTGACAGTGGTACAAGACAGGGTAGGTTGAACACATGACTCGAATGAACGCATGAGCTCCTTGTGTAACAGTTAATAAACAGTTAATAAACTACCATTTGATAGTCATTACTTTGACAGGTTTCTATAGGAAGAAGCACAGACATAACTGCATTCATTTCTCTTAAATAGAAACAAAAAAATACACTTAAAACCTACACTTCATATAGATTTTGATTTATTCTATGTATAGCAAAATTATAATAGTGTATATATAATAATATAAATTCTATCAAACACGAAAGCTTTATAAAAACGAAGAGTGAAGCGTGAAGCGTCGGGGATGGAAGGTTTGGTTGTTGCACGCATGTTTTGATCGTCGACAGTCTGCCGTTTTTGGGGGCAGGCAGCCTACAGGGCGGTCTCCTTCAGGTCGTTGAGGTTGGGCATGCGTGGGCGGGGCTGACGCGCGAAGCCGTGTCCGTTCTGCCCGCCCTTGGCGGCCATCTGCTCGGGGTAGGGGTTTCCCTCGGAGCGGCCCAGGGGTGCGCCGTGGCTGGCCCAGTTGGCGTCCAGCACGGGGGCCGCGAGCGGGTAGCCCTGCTGCTGCCGGCTCTTCAGCTGGGGTGTGGCCACCCCCGCGTGACCCCGCCCCTCGGTGAACACTCCTTTAGAGGGGGCGGGGTTAGGGACGGGGAGGGGCTGGTAGCGCAGGTCGGCCGTCTGATTGGACTGGGAAGACGAGAGGTGGAGCAGCTTCCTCAGAGACCTCAGGGGCTGGCTCTGGGGGAGGGGAACATGTCAGAACCCCATGACAGAGCATCATCACAACAGAGGCGCCACGACAACACGATCAGACGACAGAACATTGTGCAAAACACCAGCGACAGAAACCAGTCAGGCTCGGTTGTCATGGATACCTGACTGTGTTCTGTGGCTGTTATGGTTACCTGAGTGTTCTGTAGTTGTCATGGATACCTGACCGTGTTCTGTTGTTGTCATGGTTACCTGGGTGTGTTCTGTGGTCGTCATGGTTACCTGGGCATGTGCGTCCGCCAGCTTGTCGTGGGGCCAGTCGTCCCTCTCCTGGTCTCGCTCCCTGCTCTTGTCCCGGGAGCGGTGCCGGGCACTCTGGTGGCCGGAGGAGCGGGAAGACTTCTGGAGGACACCGCGGTCCTGCCCATCGTTCGCCTGTTTCCACGGCAACAGACGTGTTAGCGTCATGGTCATGTGACGGTACGTTGCCGGGCGTGTAGTGTGTATGCGGCGGAGCAGCCATGCGAGTCATTCCCTCTGCTATGAGACATGCGTTAGTGAGGGCTGATCAGCCAGCACAACCACCCATTGATTAGAACAGCTGTTAGTGAATCAGCACAACCAGCTAGCTTGTTACTGGGTTCAATCCCCAACATCTGCAGCCTACCTAGAGGCATCCTCAACCATGCCTGCTTCTTAACCACACTAACCACCCAAAAAGTCGCTTTGGATAAAAGCGACTGCTAAATGACCTAAAATAGGATGGTTAGCTCAGTGATTTTGTCTGGTAGGGGGTTAGTTCTCAGCTGGATGAATCTGCTTTTGGTGCTCAACCAGCTGGTCGTTATGCACCGAAAGGGCTGCGAGGACAAACAAGAGGCAGATGAGTGGCGATGGGTTAATGGATGGGTGGAGCTGGTACCATGGAAGGGACAGGCTGATTAGTGATGATAGGGTGATGGAGGGAGGGAGAGCTGTACCATGGGAGGAGACCGGGCGGTCTTTAAGCTAGTCTTTGAGTTAAAGAGAGGGAGGAGACAGCTCTTGATCAGAGGAGGTCTTCCAGCCTGAAGCTCCGTCTGCAGTACAGAGGAAGGCGGCTGGGGGGGAGGGAGGGGGGGGGGGGGGGGGGGGGGGGGGGAGAACGATGTCAACAACAGCAGCAATGAAAAGCAGGGGCCATGGGTCCCGGAGAACCTGGACCTCAAAAAGGTGTTTTCCACGACTGGAGAACAACGTTTAAAAATCCAGGTTTTTCAGGACGCGCGGGAACCCTGAACCACAGCACGACCAACCCGGCAGCTTCAGAAGCTCATTGGGTGCGAGACGCGGCGGGGTGGAAGACGTTTGCATTGCGTCGAGCTCAACAAAGACATCGCCATGGAAGCCCGCACGGTGAGGGATGCTGCTGGGAGCTGTGTTACTGGTCTGACTGGTCCTGACATCACAACACACACACAAGAGCCCACAACTCACCTGCTGGGACTTTTTCTTCTTCTTCTTTATTGCTCTGAAGAAGCCCTGCTTCTCCTTCTCCTTGGGCTCCACGGGGTTCATCACAGCCTCGTGGCCCGTCCTTCAGGGGTGACATCATCGTTAAAGGTGCTGGAGGTCAGATTTATCGGCTATACTTTGAGCGTAGCTTGTTGAAAATGGTCTAGCCATCCAGTCGGCTGTTAGTGAGTGAAATGCGATATGAGAATATGGATGGTGGAGAAACTTGGGAGGGAGGGATCAGAGAAGGAACATTTTTTTGGGTTGTTTTGTAAAAAAAAAAAAAAAATCTAAATTTTGGTTCCCCAAAATCAGATTTTGAGCGTCCACCCTGAAGTATGATGAGTGACAAGAGACAGAGCATGTTTACATCGGGTCGCTGTCAGTCTTAGTGTGTATGGGCTCTCTTAGAGGGTGTGTTTACCAGGGGTCAAAGGTCGTCTGGCGTTTGGAGTGGTTAGACCCCGTGCTGCCCTCCCCCGACAGCCCGGGACCCCGACCCTGACTCCGGCTCTGACCCCGGCCCTCGTGGAAGGAGTTCTCTGGGCGCGGGGATGGGACTGCACAGAAGGGGAGACATGGTGCAGTCAGGGGAAACTCGGTTAGTGCACCAGAAGGCCGTGTCCTATTGCTGACGTCAACGGGAATGATTCTCGTGTTTCGTCATCGCAGTAGATTTGCACCTCCACCCAGAGAGCTCTGACCTCTGTAGAAGCTGCCCACCCTCCTGGGCATGGACTCGCTGTAGAGGATGCGATTCTCTTTAGACGAGTCCTCCGGCTGCTCGTGGAACATCCCACCCACCTGCCACACAACGCAACCAACAGTCACATCCACCCCTGCCTTTCACACAACGCACAGTCACCACCCTGACCAGGTGGAACTCAGCTCACCTGGCTAGGGGTCAACAACCTGACCAGGTGGAACTTAGTTCACCTGGCTAGGGGGTCACCAACCTGACCAGGTAGAGCTTAGTTCACCTGGCTAGAGGTTACTATCCTGACAAGGTAGAACGTAGCTCACCTGGCTAGAGATTACCAACCTGACCAGGTAGAACTTAGCTCACCTGGCTAGGGTTCACCAACCTGACCAGGTATAACTTGACTAACCTGGCTAGATATGATTAACCAGACCAGGTGTAACTTGGCCTACCTGGTTAGTTACTGAGCTGTTGTGATGTTGTAAAACAGAAGGTTATATATAGAGAGACAGAGGAAGAGACAGAGGGAGAGACACAGGCAGAGAGAGGGGGAGCTATTCTATCTCTGATCTGCAGTCTCATCATAGAGAAGCAAAGCTCACAGTACAAATGAGGCGGCTGAGAGAGAGAAAATAAAGAGAGCAGCATCCACCCACACCCTCAGTCTGTGTGCACAGGGCTAGCTGAACGGCTAGCTGTGTGCACAGGGCTAGCTGAACGGCTAGTCATGGGCGCTAGCTGTTAGCCATTAGCTGTTAGCCGTGGTTACGGGATCATGGGTAACGGGCAGCAGGTCGGACCTCGCTTTTCTGCCGCTGAATGTGAAAGGAGGCGGAGTTATCCCGGGTGGAGTCCCTGATTGGAGGCCTGGCCGAGTGGGCGGAGTCCAGGGGCGCCTGCTCGCTCTGTTGATGGAGACGAGGTGTGAAGACGACACCATGACAACAGGGACGCGTGCACACACACACACACACACAGTGTGTTTCTCACACCAACACTCGCGTGTACACAAACATATAGGACAGCATGACTCAGGAACACGCCCACACAGAGCAACATACATAGCATGCACGGAGCATATGCTGTGCACCTCGCAGCTCTACTGCGTGTGTGTTGTGTCGCTTCGCTCGTGAACGCTGAGCCTCATGACCAACATGAGGCTGCGGTCGCTTACAGGCTTCTTTAGGGCCGAGGTTTTTCTGTTACATTAGCAAACACGCCAACATATAGCATATTTACGATGAACATCCTCCAAAATACCTCCGAGACCAGACCCCCCAGAGCCTGCACCCTGAGCGGGGGGGGGGGGGGGGGGGGGGGGGGGGGGCGCCTGGCGACCAGAGAGACCACTAACCCTGCTGGACTCCTCCTCCGGCCTCGCCCCAGGGTGCCGGGGCAGCGAGCGGTGCTGCAGCTGCGGGGAGAGCATCTGCAGGCTGCCGGCCCGGTTGGCCAGGCCCTGGCCGGGCGCCAGGCCCTCCTCCGCCCCGTGAGGTCTCTGGTGGTCCCGCCGCACGTACATGGAGTGGCGATGGGGGCGCTGCTGCGAGGAGAAGGGGCTGGTGTAGCCCTGGCCGTAGACCAGCGGGTCGTGGGGAGCAGAGAGGGAGTGGCCGTGGCTCCCTCCTCCTCCTCCTCCTCCTCCTCCTCCCCCTCCCCCGTCCCCGGGGTCCAGGGCGTCCGGGGACCGCCCCTCCTCTGCGGCCTTGTGGCGGGAGGAGGCGCGGCGGTAGGCCGAGTCCAGCGTGTTGCTCTCGCGCTCGGAGCGCGTGCTGCCGCGGCCGCCGTGGGCCAGACGGTCGCTGCGGCGGGTCAGCGGGCTGCCCGGCGCCGTCAGGTCCAGGCAGGACGAGGGGAAGTAGCGCGGGGACGGCTCGTCGGGGAGCAGGTGCACCTCGTTCAGGTTGCCCACCGACTTGGCGTCGCTCAGCGTGCCGTGGCTCTTGGACAGGTTGAGGAAGGCGAAGCGCGAGGAGGAGGCGGGGGGCAGCAGGCCGTGCGCCTCCTTGTAGCCGTGGCGGCCGTGCTTCTCCTGCAGGGTGCTGCCGCTCTTGCCCTCCACCAGCGAGTGGCGGTTCTGCTGGAGGCGGGAGTTGGACTTGAGGTACTTGGCCCCGGGGCCGTCCGAGGCCTTCAGGCCCAGGTTAGAGGCCTCGAAGTCGGGCTTGGTGCGCGACTCCCCGGGGGTCAGCAGGTGGGGCAGCTCGGCGGGGGGGCCGTAGCCCTGGGACTGCTGGTAGCTCTTGGGGTGCAGGGTGGGGCTGAGGCTGGCGGAGGCGCTGCCGTTGTGGAAGTCGGCGTTGGGGTGGAGCTCCTCGTGTCGGGGGAGGCTCGAACACTCCCTGCTGCTGGACCGGTGGTGGCTCCTGGAGGAGGAGGAGGAGGAGAAGGAGAAGGAAGATAAGGAGAGATGAGGAGGGGGAGGAGGACTAACGGGTTAGATTGGTTGATTGTGTTCTCCTTACCCATCAGATAATGCGTGTATGATAAGTAATACAGCAACACTACTAAACCACCCCCCCTGGTCCCATCACTGGATGCTACATCCGTTGGGTCAGAACTTGAATGCAGCGTTATGTTTATCCAGTGAACTACGCTGAGTCACCTGCTGGGGGTGCTGTTGTCTCCGTGGTGAGGCTTCCTCTTGGAGGAGCGGGCGGGGGTGGGGGTGGAGGGGGCGGGGCGCTCCACAGGCCGCTGGCTCTGGAAGGTGTGGTGGTTGAGACTCTGCTCCGTCAGGAACCTCTCCGTCGGACTCAGCAAGAGGAGATTCTGGTACGCAACACACACACACACACACACACACACAGACACAGACATGCACCCACACAGATGCACACATGCATGCACCCACAAACACACAGGCATGCACCCAACCACACACGCCCACATGCATGCCCACACACAAACACACACACACATACACATAGCCTTGAGATTCTCTCAGCATACAGGAAGGCTAGCTAACAAAACATTATGAGTCATCATGGTTATCACACTAGTCAGGCTGCTGAACCACTGCCCACACACACTGACGCCTCCCCTCCCTCCCTCCTCTCTCCCTCCTCCCTCCAAACGCACACTAACCAAAGCCACACGCCAGCCTCTCTCTATCCCTCTACACACAGATGGAGCTAATTGGCATAAGAGCAACGAGGGAGGGAGCAGGCTACTCCTGGTAGCTAACGAGGTTGCAGGCTACTCCTGGTAGCGGACTTCTCCTGCTAGCTAGCGAGGTGGCAGGCTACTCCTGGGAGCAGACTACTCTTGGTGGCTAACGAAGGAGGTAGCAGTCCACTTCCAGTAGCTAGCGCGGCACAGTGCCACCCCAGCCAGGCCCAACAGGATGTCTCTAGGGTCACTTGAATCCACTCGGCTCTGGTGCCAACCATCCCTTTACAAATGAGCAGCAGGACGTGGCCCCATCTGCTGCTGCTAGAAGAGGGAGGCACTGCTGCTCCAGCAGGGCGCTCAAGCATCACTGGAGGAGAAATGCGTTGCGCACGCATTTCTCCTCCAGACCCCTCCAGACCGACTGGTTCCACGGACCCAGCCGTGGAACCAGTCGTGGACCCCGTCGTGGAGCCCTACATGTGCAAACCCCCCCCCCGCGCTGGTTCCTGGGCGCTACACCCTGACTGACTGACTGCCCTGTAGTGGAAGAGGAGGGTGGCTCACCTTCATCAGGTCCAGCAGTGCTCCACTGATCAGGCCCAGGTACCTCCTCTCTAGGGTCTGGGGGTGGTTCACTGCAGGGAACTACAGCACACACACACACACACACACACACGCACACGCACACACACACCATTAGGGGAATTATACATACACAAACAATTAGAGCAGACACACACCATTAAGAGTATAACACACACACACACACACACACACACACACTCACCAACACAACAGAGGAAGACGCGCTGGGACAGTTGTCAAGGCACTCAGGCGCTTATAAAAAGATGTTTTAATTAGTTAAAAAGAGCTATTCTATTCTCAGAGCTGTCGTGTGGCTCCCCAGCACCTACTCTATGTCACTCCATGTTTGGATGGAAGGGGCTGGATGCCAACGTATTTCCTGTCCATGTTAATGTAACATTGTTAATGTCGATGTAGAGTTGATTCCCTGTTCCTTCTGCTGTGACAGCCTGGTGCGTGTCTGGGAGCCGTAAAGGACATCTCACAAGCCTTAGGGGCCGCTCCTCTACCAGGGAGGACCAGACAGACTGGAGGAGGAGGAAGAGGTGCAGGAGGAGAGGGAGGTGGAGTAGTGGACCCCCAACAGGACACAACCACCTGAAGAGTGACGGGGGTCCTACCCTGAGTCCGTGGAAGCGGGGGTTGCTGTAGAAGAGCTTCATCTGCTCGGGGGGCAGAGGTCCCAGGACCTTCTGAATGGTGAACAGCTGGTCTATCTCGCTCTCCCCGGGGAACAGCGGCTGGCCGTCACTCAGCTCCCCCAGGATGCAGCCCACCGACCACATGTCCACCGCCTTGCCGTACGGAGCGCTGGCACACAGCAGGAGGTCCACCACTTATCATCCATACTGTAGATATGTATACTGTACATATAAAGTACATGTATACTGTATGTACAGTACACATGGATACTGTGTATGTACAGTATGCATGCATGGATACTATAGATATACATCCATACTGTACATTCAGATGTACAGAGTATACATCCATATGTATACTGTACATATAAAGTACATGTATACTGTATGTACAGTACACATGGATACTGTGTATGTACAGTATGCATGCATGGATACTATAGATATACAGTATACATCCATACTGTACATTCAGATGTACACAGTATACATCCATATTATAAAAATATGCATAGTTTACAACCATACGTTTGTACATATATAAAAACAGTAAATCCATAGTAAGTCCATAGTATACTGTAAAGATACATCTGTAGTCATTCTGCAGATGCTATTCACGAGATACAAAAAATTACTAACATTTTTTGATACACCTCAATATGTATGGTTTTTAAATGAATTAATATTTAAAATTTGAAATCCAAAAAGTGAGTGCTATTCCACAGTGTTTGTATTATCTATATCTGTAGATGTCCAGTATATCCGGTGTGTTCATATCGCCACGACGGTAGTCCGGTTCTGGCTGAGTCCAAGCGATGCTGCAGCCTACCGGACCTACCCCAGCAGCCTACCGGACCTACCCCAGCAGCCTACCAGACTTACCCCAGCAGCAGCTCCGGGGAGCGGTACCAGCGTGTTGCCACATACTCTGTGTAGTTGGCGTCGGTGCCCTCCGACAGGTCGCGGGCGAAGCCTGGTGGTGGGGAAAGAGAGGAGACCATGACACACAGAGAGGATGCTGCCGACCGCGGCCTCAAACTGTTATTGACTGCTATTGTGTTGCTTGGAATAGAGATGGTGAAGGTCAATGAGCGCTACCTGTTGAATCAATACATGAAAGAGAATCGGGGGCCTTTCGCATGGCTGGTTTGTCTGAACTAATCAATCAATTAGTCGAAACCAGAAGAACGAGAAAGCCTATTTTCCATCTTGGGTTGAGTCATGGTATTTGTCTCAATCAGGTCGTAAAACACTCATCTTCATCAGGTCATAAAACAACAGACTCATCTCAATCAGGTTGTAAAACAATCGGTGACATGATGACATCTAATAGACAAATCGGGCACATTATTAATAACACTGATCAGTAATCAGTGAAGTACCGTCGATTGTTCGACATTTTGATCATGGCAACTACTGAACACAAAGACAGCAAAATGTCTTGGGTTCTCCTTCAGTTTTATCGATGATGTAATGACCAGACATGCTCTTACTGGGAAGCAGCCCTGACGTGGTAGAACCGCGCTGTGTGTTAAATAACACCAGTGACTGGGGTTTGGACTTGCGTAAACACGCCTGACGTGAAATCCCCTCGTGGACCAGGTCCTCCAGATGCCTGCGGTCTACTGAAGACCAAAGAAACCAAACTGTGCTACACCACCACCGCACTAGTTAAGATAATTGGTGAAGCACTTCTTCCTCACCCACCCCTGACCTGATGAATCACATCATGAAGGTGAAATCACTTCTGTAGGAGCAGCAGCAATGATAAGGTCCATTAGAACTCAAAGACAAGAGGGAGCTCAACTTCCTCCTCCCCATCCTCTACTTCAGTCACATGTTTGGCATTCAGGTTACTTTATTGATCCAACTCAACATAATGTAGCCCTAGAGACCCCAGCGGCTCCACTCTCCTACTGGAGGTGCCTAGCACCTCCTGCTGTGTGTCTGGAGGTGAGTAGCACTTCCTGCTGTGTTCCTGGAGGTGAGTAGCACCTCCTGCTGTGTGTCTGGAGGTGGGAAACACCTCCTGCTGTCTGACTGGAGGAGGGTAGCACCTCCTGCTGAGTGTCTGGAGGTGGCTAGCATCTCCTGCTGTGTGATTGGAGGAGGGTAGCATCTCCTGCTGTGTGACTGGAGGAGGGTAGCATCTCCTGCTGAGTGACTGGAGGAGGGTAGCACCTCCTGCTGTGTGACTGGAGGAGGGTAGCACCTCCTGCTGTGTGACTGGAGGAGGGTAGCACCTCCTGCTGTGTATCTAGAGGAGGGTAGCACCTCCTGCTGAGTGTCTGGAGGTAGCTACCACCTCCTGCTGTGTGTCTGGAGGTAGCTACCACCTCCTGCTGTGTGCCTGGAGGTGAGTAGCACCTCCTGCTGTGTGTCAGGAGGTGAGTAGCACCTGCTGCTGTGTGTCAGAAGGTGGCTACCAGAGAGCAGATTGGATCCCAGCTCCACTGGCCCCATGCCTGTTTCTCAATGAACAGGGATCAGAGGATGTACTGTATGTGGTTGACACACGCAGAGAGTAGAACACAGATAGATACACCCTACACACACTGCTTCCTGGCCGGTCTCGCCCTGCCGCTACGGTCTGATGTGAGGGGGGGGGGGGGGGGGGGTGCATCATACCCAGCGTGGTAAAGGTGGAGAAAGTGTTGCTCACCAAAGTCACACAGTTTGAGGACGTCTTCAGAGCTGATGAGGAGATTCTCTGGTTTAATATCTGAGAGGGACAGGAGAGTGGATGGAGTGTGGAGGAAGAGTGGGTGATGAGGATGGGAAGGAAAGGAGGGTAAGAGGACAGAGAAAGAAAAGGAAGTCATTGGGATTGGGACACAATGGGATTAATGTGACACATTAACCTTCGGACACGCAGGGCCGACGGTAGCTGATGATTAAGAGACGTGTACTCTGTTATTGTCCCCCGTCAGGGCGTACAGTCATCCATCTGCGGGCGTGATCTGGGTGTAGCTCCTCTGCCAAGAGGAGCTACACGGACCATCTGCCTCATCTCCGCCCTGCCAACGGAGATCTGCAGAGGGCTGACACGTTCTGAATAACAACCCAGCCCGCTTGCAGTTCAGTGTGAAAAGCTATTTCAGAGGCAGGGGACATTTTTAGAATCAGGGTGTGGTGTCTGAAGATGGGGAGCAGGTGAGGAGTCAGGGGGGGGCTGGCTCAGCAGGGGTTAAGAAGGGTGCCCCGGCAGGAGATCTTCTGCAGGGTCAGCAGAGAGCTGGCTGCCCTTGTAGCGGACATTCTGCCGTCCTGGCCAGGCCAGCCGGTACTATTTCGGGAGCTGTGGTGTCCACGGGGAGCACCATTAACATTATGGGATGTTAACTGTTGAGAAAACGGCAGAGTCTGCTGCCTGTTCTTAAAATGTAGTCAGCACTGCGATGTTAAGTCCACACTTAACACAAACCACTCTTAAAAGACTCCTCTCCTTTTAAACTACTCCTTTTCCTCCTCCACCAATACTCCTCATTTTACTCCTCCTCCACTACTCCTGCTTCCCCTCCTCCCCTGGTGTACCTGAGACCAGACGATGAAGAACAGGCAGGGTAGGTGATGATGTCATGATGAGATGACATCATTACCTCTGTGGACGATGTCGTTCTTATGGCACCAGTGGATGGCTTTGATGAGCTGGTAGATGTAGCTCCTGACCTTCTCTGATGGGACGCCATTGGGCAGCTCCTCCAACAGCTCCAGCATGTTCTACAACAACAACAACAACAACAAACACACTTGGTAGACTCATACTTAGGACTAGTGACAGCTATATTTGGCTAATGCTGGCTAGTATTTGGACATTTGCTTGTTTCATTGTGTCGTTTGCTTCATTCTTGGCTAGTTTTGTGTCGTGTTCTGGTCGCGCTGGTTTTTTCCGATCTGAATAGTTTCAGCCAGTTTCATGGATGGTGTTGCCAGTGTGGGCCTGGTCCTTTGGGTGATTTGTGATGATGGTTACTGGAGGGTCGATAAGCCAGGAGCAGTGGCTGGAAAGTGGACCTACCTTCTCCACATACTCGAAGACGAGGTAGAGTTTCCCGCGGCGTCGGAACGCCTCCTTCAGCTCCACGATGTTCTCCTGCTTCAGGGTGCGGAGCATCTTCAGCTCCCGAAGCGTCGTCTCCTTGACCTCCTCATTCTCTGAAGGTCAGACAGGAGGAGAAACACAGAAAGAGGAGGTCACAGAGGGGGAGAAGATCATCGGGAGAGGAGGAGGAATATTGGCTACGCATTAGTCTGAAGTGAATTGGTTTGATGATTAGGATGATGGCCTCACCTTCGCTGTCCTTGAACTTCTTAATTGCCACGATTTCATTGGTCTCCTTAATGTGTGAGAGAGACAGGAGAACCAATCAGATACCAGTGTTGTGCTTGTTTAGTACAGATCACTGCCAATGTTATCGCCGCTCATGCTACTTCTGCTAATTCTATTGGTTGTTAATATCTGTCACCATTACTGCTATTAACCATACTATGGACCTCAGTGGTTATGGCATGAACAGGCTCAACTGTGATAGCCTAGTAAATGATAAGCAGTCCACAGTAAAGACAGTGTCCTATGGTGGATCTCTGAGAACTTGGTGAGAGGCGTGACATCACTGGCCTGCTTCTCTACCCTGCCCTAGTTAGGCTGAGGTATTTCTGCCCCGCAGCGCACAGCCCTGCCCTACATTCATCAATGGAGCGAGGGGCTAGCATGATGCATAGCATGAGGGCTAGCATCGGGGACAGCATCATGGCTAGTATAATGGCTAACATAATAACTAACACGATGGCTAACATGTTGCTAACACAATGGCAAGCATGATGGCAACAATTGTGGCTAGCACAGCTGGCTAACATGATGGCCAGTACGATGGCTAAGGTCATGACCAGGAGCCTCTACACATACTATACACCTGACCGTAGTTTCTTAACTAGTTATGACTTGTTATACATTGTTATGACTCACTTAAGGCTTGTTTAGACCTGTTATACCATGTTATGACTCGTGAAGCCTGTTAAAACTTGTTATTGTTTTATGACTCGTAAAGGCTTGTCAAGACGTATACCTCATTATGATTCAATCAGGCTTGGTAAGATGTGTTATACCTCATTATGACTTGTTCAGGCTTCTTGTATCACGTTATGACCACACATTCTTTCTACAGGCCCCAGTGCCTCTCTGCTGAGCAGGTGTTTTGCGTAACACGTTATTTTAAGTAATTCCCCAGTGCGGCGTTGGCCCCGGGAAGATGTGGGAGATATCTCTGAGGTGAGCAAATGATTCACTGGGGCTGGTTCCTGGCATATGGCCCCTCACACTACCTGAACTCTGTAGCTGGGGCTGGGGTGGTATCACGCATAACAAGTACTGCATGTATTAGTATCTCCTAGAACAGATACTAAGTGTACTAGCATTATGTCTCCCAGAACAAGTACTGGGTTTATTAGCGTAGTATTTCCCAGAACGGATCCTAGTATACAGATAGAGTACAAGCATAGTATCTCCCAGTATAATTACGTGCTGTACTAACATGGAATCTCCAAGAACAAGCACTGGTTGTTCTCGGAGAGATGGATGGATTCTGTGGAAACATGCCTTCCCGTCGATCCTCTGACTGAAAAAGGCCGACCTCCGAGCTGTCAATGGGCAGCTCAGCAATGTGGGCTCAGGTCAATCATTGGAGAGCTCTGCTGTGGTTCTGTGTGACCTTTGACCTCTTCCCAAGGGAATAAAGGGAGCTCTGGACATCATGAGAAGTGGTTTACTTTTGCAGTGAACGGGGGGGGGGGGACCTTCAGTTTGGATTAGTCACTTTGAAGAATGTTGTTGTGCACAAACTGAACACAGAATTCAGATCTGTAATACTCCTTCAGGAGTGGGTTTTTGAGCAGTCGTCTGCGTCTGTGGCTGGGGGCCCGGCAGCGATACGTTCGGGAATGGTGTGTTCTGATGCATTTGTCCTGATCGTACGCATTCGGATATTTGAACACCAAAATACTCCAGCTCGTGAAAAAACAACAACTCAATCGTGAAATACTAGAAGACACTCCGGGAGCCTTCTGAGTCCAGGATTAGTGAATTCCACATTCCTGTCTCACCCTGCTCTCTGGGCAGCTCTGTCTGGATGTTCAGATAGATTCACTTTAAAACTGGTGTTTGTACCTTCAACACAATACTAAACATGAGTGTGACTGTCAGAACCACAATAGTCTCACAGAGCAGGACAGACTAACGTGTATTCTACATGTTCACATGGTTAGCATAGCATGCTAGCAGTAACACTAGCGAGCCATTAGCTGTGTGTACCTGCTACCAGTGAAACATAGTGTGTCTGTCTCACTCTATGTCTGTCTGTCTGTTTGGGACAGAGACACAGACAGTGATTGAGACAGAGACAGACAAACAAACAGTCAGAGAGAGATTGAGACAGCAAAAGCGGCAGGGAAGCGACAAGCTGTTGAGCCCAGACTGTATGACAAGACTTTAGAAAGATCCATAAATATCCTGGATCTACCAGGGGACCTAGAGGAGAGCATGGTGGTGGGAGGCAGGCAGTCTCCTCCTCCTCCTGCTCCTCCTCCTGCTCCTTCTCCTCTTCCTCTTCCTCCTTCAGTATGATTAGGTGAGGTAGGCAGGCACTGGGCTCAAGGTGACCTGCTTACCACGGCCAGGTATTTACTGTCCCAATTCCTGCCCTGCCGTTTAAAATATCTGCTCCTTTCAAGGCCATCACTCTGATGTCCAGAGGAACAGAGAGGTACTGTAGGAACAGATGTGTTCCACCTTAACTGAGAGGTCTCTGTGTCCTGGAAGGCCAATGCAGTGGCTCGCTCTAACAGAGATATGATTCACTCTGTTTACTCTGGTCTAGTATGGCTCAGTACAGCCCAGAAGGGCCCAGTATAGAGCAGTACAGTCCAGTAGGACTGGAGTCCAGTATAGTTCAGTACAGTTCAATATAGTCCAGTATATTCCAGTAGGACTGGAGTTCAATGTAGTCCATTATAGTCCAGTTTTGTTTAATATAGTCCAGTGTAGTATAGTCCAGTAGGATTAGAGTCCAGTATATTACAGTCCAGTAGCACTAGAGTCTAGTATAGTTCAGTAGGAATACAGTCCAGTATAGTCCAGTAGGACTAGAGTCCAGTATGGTCCAGTATAGTATGGTATAGTCCAGTAGGACTAGACTCGAGTATGGTCCAGGATACTTTTGTAGGCCTTTCGTAGGTTTAAATCTTTACATCTGTTGTTTAAGATGAAGAATTCTTCTTGTTGACTTGGAACTCAACAAGAGGTTAAGTATGCGAAGAAGGTCCAACTATTTTGTAACGGAAACAAGTCCACCATGTTTTCTCCTGACCCATCCATCATTTGGTGGTGATGGAGGGTCGACGGCCGTGTCCAGCCACAAGGGTGAAGCCAGGCTTCAGCCTGATTCACAACAGTTATTGATCGCTTGTTTTTCTCAAAAATAAACAATCGTTGGCAAAAGAAAACTAGAGAACAGAAAGCATGCAGAATGCTGATGGGGGTATAGATCTGGTGGGCCTCGCTCACACAGGAAGGGAGAAGGCATTTATCACAGAGGTGCTGTTCTCCGCATGGAGTCTGGGAGATTTATTAATAACCTGCTTTCTTCTCACCCCTTCGTTGACTTTTATAGCACTTGTGGTCTGAGAGCTTTATGGCTGTAGGATGTAAACATCCATCGACTTCAGCCTGTTACTAAATATTAACTCTCTCACTCCCACCAATAACTGGAACCAAGGACATTGTAGTGGGTTCAAGCCCCATCTGAACCCACCCCTGGTTCTGGGACCGATCCCCCAATCTCTACAGCCAGCAAGGTGCCCTGACCCCCATCTTCTCCTTAATGACCCGTCTCTGTACTGTCTAACCCCTACCTGTTCCTTAATGACCTGTCTCTGTACTGTCTAACCCCTACCTGTTCCTTAATGACCTGTCTCTGTACTGTCTAACCCCTATCTTCTCCTTAATGACCCGTCTCTGTACTGTCTAACCCCTATCTTCTCCTTAAGGACCCGTCTCCGTACTGTCTAACCCCTACATGCTCCTTAATAACCCATCTCTGTACGGTCTTACCCCACCTGCTCCTTAATGACCTGGTTCTGAACTCATTCAAGTCTGTTTGGGTGAAAGTGTCTGCAAAATAAATAGAGTAATATTTTATATATGACATGAATATGAGCGAAAACCAACAAAACAAACCAGTGAAGACAGTGACAGCTATGGAGGATGAACAGGAAGAGATGTTTTGGATGTTTCTCTCAAACAAGATAAACTTGATGATGTGACGGCTACCTAATTATAACATCAAAAATTATCCGTTTTCTGGTAATGAAAGTCTGCTCATAAAAGTGATGTAGAGCTGTAGCTTTCAAATTGAGAACAATGAAGTTGTCCTTCAAACATTCAAAGGAAGGAAGTGATGTGGGTTTGCATAATTATAAATAGGGGCAATCAGATGACGGAGTTACTCAAGGTTCTGGGTTCAAACCCCCTGTGTTTCCCTGCCTGCCCAGGACTTGGCCGTCAGGACGGCGTTCTGTAACTCCTGACCAGTACTTGGAGCATACACACAGTGTGATACGGTGACACGCTTCCTCAGTCAGAACCCCTGACGCACCACGCAGCGCCATCCGTTAGCACCCATCACGTTAAACACACGGGCAGATGTTTAGCCACCCATCCTGTTGAGTCATGGTCTGCTGGGTATCCTGTGATTGACACCCAGTCTTCCTACCTGCGCTGTCCTTTCTATGTCACGCACTGTGGCTCGTGTGATGTGCAAGCTGCTTCATTCTGTGCCAATGGGTTAAGGCAGACTCCGGGGGCGTCAAACGGTGAACCAAACTATGGAACGAAGAGCGGAGGACGTGTGTTCGCAGACCAGAGCGAGACCGCCAGCTTGTGATTCTAATATTCTGTCTCTGATAACAGACCTGAAGCTCATGTGTGTTTTACATGTTTTACGTGGCTGGTTCCAACGTTCCCCGCTGAACAAACACGCCTTGTCCCCGGTGCCACTCAACCCAGGGCCGAGCAGCAGGGAAAGTTTCCTCCATTGATAACAATCTACTCTTACCCAGTTTCGACTGCACAGTTAACCCATACAGCAATACTGAAAAGATTGTACCCTAACCTACAACCCTAGTCATCAAACCTTAACCCAGAACCTAGCCAAGAACCCCTGCCTGTTCTATACCCCTAGCCAAGAACCCCGTCCCTGGAACCCTAGTCAATAACCTTAGCCCTAGATACCTAACCTAGAACATTATTAGCCTTAGAACCCTAACCCTAGAACCCTGTAACCTACAACTCTAGCCCTAATATTGTAGACCTAGAACCCTAGCCTAGAACCCGCGGGAACCTAATCCAGGTCTGTGGCTCTAGATTGTGCCAGCAGGCTGACCTACTTACTACAGCATTGTCTCGTTCCAGCAGAATGTACGCGCCTGCAGACACACAGTAAGACACTCAGTGTAGTGGCACACCGGTGTGCTGGTTTAACCCTGACAGGACAGCATCAAACACCCCCAGTTCACCATCTTCATTATCCATGCAGGCTACACGTCCTTCACAATGAGAACAGGGAGCAGAGCGCCTCGTCTCCTGCAGGGTGTTTTTATTTAGCGGGCCTTTTAAAGGAGCTAATAGTGCGGCTGGTGGCTGACAGAGTGTCATTTCTCTGGTAATTGCTGCTTGCTCCGAGGCTGCGTAAAGCATAACATTAGAGTCTGCTTGTAGCGGCCGGGTAGTCACAACCTGCGAGCATCTTCCCAGTGTCATGACCCAGACACCAGTGTGATCTGGGAATTACGGCTCCGGTGATTCTGACATGGTTCGGTATCATCATTAACACCAAATGTAGAGACCTACATTAGACACCATTAGAGTAGAGGCCTACAGTAGAGACCTACATTAGAGGCCATTAGAGACCCTTAAAGTAGAGGCATACAGTAGAGACCGACATTAGAGATCCTTAGAGTAGATGCCTACAGTAGAGACCTACATTAGAGACCCTTGGAGTAGAGGCCTACAGTAGAGGCCTACACTAGATACCAATAGTATAGAAATACAGTAGAGGCCTACATTAGACACCATTAGAGACCCTTAGAGCAGCGACCTACAGTAGATGCCAAGCAATTAGATACCTACAGTAGAGACCTACATATATGAGCCTCTAATCAACTGGTCTCCACCTACAATAGAGACCAGTAGATTAGAGGACTACAGTAGATATCTAAAGTAGAGGCCACTAGAGAAACCAGCTGATTAGAGACATCTAGTAGAGACCTAAAGTAAACAATAGTATAGACCAGTAGAGACCTATAGACTAATATAGGTAATATAGGTAAGTAAAGAATAGTAGAGGCCAGTAGATTAGAGACCCACAGTAGAGACCAACAGCCGAGACCTGTAGAGAGACCAGCGGGCAGACCATTAGAGATGAGTTGTGGTAGATCGGGGGATAGTGTATATGTGTATAGATAGTGTATATGTGTAATTTTAGATAGTGTTCATGTGTCGTGATATATATTGAAGATGTGCAGTGATAGTGCAGATGTGTGGTGATAATGTACACATGTAGTTGTGATAGATACTGTGCAGTGATAGAAGGGTTTATTTTAGGAGGTCAGGACTATTTTCATCCTCAAGTGCATGTGTGATAAGTGCATCACTGTGTGTGTGTGTGTGTGTGTGTGTGTGTGAGCGCGCACATGCGTGTGTGTGTGTGGTGGGCAGGGTGATTAGAGGGTGGTCTCTTTGCTGCCAGCGGCCCTTTGTTTAAAACTACACAGCTGCCTCTTCCTCCCTCCTGTGTGTGTGTGTGTGTGTGTGTGTGTGTGTGTGTGTGTGTGTGTGTGTATGAGAACATGCATGTTTCTCTATCATCTGGTTCCTATTCAGACTATTCAGGGCCCACAGTTGGTTAATTAACCGCACACGTTGAAAACGCGGGGACAATAATAATCCCACAATTTGATACAGAAATAAAATAGGCAGGGCTGTACATCCATCCACGGCGCAATCCCTCCACACGCCACGCAGATCAGCACGGTACATACACATCAGGTGGACATCATACGATTGGGTTAACTGTGTATAGGAGGAAAGCATCTGCTAAATGACAAATGCAACAGTCGAGGGACAAAGTGAATCTATAGTAATATATTCAGCGTGACTGAGGTTAATGGTGGACACTGAATTATATGTTAGAACATAGCCCTACAGGTCCGATGCTCCTCCACTGGGTATCATGAAAACACCGGGCACTGCCCGCTACCTAGAGCTGGCTGGGAGCAGTAATATAGGGCTAATAATATATAATATATTGTATGCGGTGTGATAACAGGTTGGGACTGTAGATTGGCCCGCATCAGGTTTCACTCCCCACAGCAAGCCTGCACACTCCACATCCTCACGGGCGATGGCCATAGTCACCGAAAGTGGCCATCTTCGATCCAAATGCTCGACGGGGGAACTGAATGCAGAATTCCAAATTCGGATTCCCCAACTGGCCGGCGTTTGGATACAAGATGGCAGCTTTAGGTGAATAGGACGAATTCCATAGCCGTACGCCACCACCAACACAGTGATGAATACTGCTCGCCATCGGCTTTGAACCGTTAACCCAACACATCAGGGCTTTAGCCACGGACTGTGCCATTTCTTGATGACCTTAACGCTGCCTCAGAGCCTTCAGTGTTTAATAGAAACACAGACCACAGACCAGAGCCCTGCAATTACCTCTCCTTTTAGCCGCGTTCCAGACATCCACACACCGCACACCACAAACACACAACAGCACACATCTCATTCTGCCGGTTGCTGGAGAGAGTATCAGCAACATGAAACAAAATATTTAATAATATTAAACCCAAACATTAAAAAAAAAACACATACCTTGTGTCTGCACTTCAGGACAACTCCATAGGCTCCTGCGAGACACAACACAAGACAGGATTCTTCATGTGAAAAAATTATACCGACTAATGCCTTATACAGTGATCCTGACTGATATACTGTACACTGTAGAGTCTAGACATCAACAACATTCAGTCAGTCACATAGAACTCGCCCTCCACTGTCACCTGCCCTGAATATGTTGTTCCAATGAAAGGAAGGGGAATCTAATTAGAGGGAAGAAATACAACTGGCAGGGAGGGGGGGGGGGGGGGCGTGTTGGCCAACAACAAATTGACGCGGTGAACCTTTAACGTAACCGCGGCGATGGACGCCACCATCTGGTGGGATGGTCTGTCCGGCCTAACCTGCCGTAACGGGCCTGCTGGCCCTGTTGGGGTTCTTCACACTCGCTTCTTCTCTGTGGTCACGCCGTTGTTCGTTACGCAGCTGCTGTTCAGCCCGCAGTAGCTAACGGTTTGATTACTGCTGTTGAGTTTCACATCCTGTTGGTACCAAATGACCACAGGCCTATATGGTCTGTGTGTGTGCGCACATCTATATAGAGTCTATATAGAGTTAGCGTATATATAATATAGAGTTAGCGTATAAATATATATAATTAGTATTTTGGCTTCGCTAAACAGTGCAGATATTGGTCAGCTACCAGTAAAGACACAGCGGTAATTGATTCCCTGAAGCCATGAAGAACAATGATCCTCACCTTCACCTACGATCCCAAGGACTTCAAATTTATTCATCACATCACAGATGGCAGGGTGCTTCATGAAATTAAAAGACAGCTTGGAAGAGGAGGAGGTGGGGGGAGGAGGTGAGAGGAGCTAGGTGTGGAGATAGTGGAGGAGGAGGAGGAGGTGAGAGGAGTTAAGATGACGATAGTGGAGGTGGAGGAGGTAAAAGGAGCTAGGTGCGAAGGTGGAGGAGGAGAGGAGTTAAAATTAAGATAGTGGAGGCGTTGGAGGAGGTTGAATGGAGCTAGGTGTGGAGGAGGAGGTGAGAGAGGAGTATTGGGAGGAGGAGCTGCAGGTTAAAAGAGGTCCCGGCGAGGAGCAGAAGGAGGTGTAAGTCCCAGCTAGAAGACGGTGTGGACAGGCCAGCGGCTGGTTCCAGGGAGGTGCTGGCTCTCTGAAGGCCATTTCAGGATGCACATGGTGGCTTCCCTTGGCCTGTCCTGCTCCAAACACCCTGCTGTGGGTCGGGGTGAGGCTGAGGGGTGAGGGTGAGGGGTGAGGGGTTAGGGTGAGGCTAGACGTTCCCGCACCTTTCATCAACCAAACGCAGAGAATCACACAGGAGTTCACATTGTTTTCACCACGTTGTTTTGACCCACCGAATGGTGAAGGCCACCTAGAAACATTCATTACTATAGGCTGTAGGCCTGCAGTTCGGATGGATGTTACTTCTAATAATCAGAAAGCACTGTTCAACTATTTACATTAGACCTAGTGTTACCCAATGCTCTAAAAATAGTAACTTAATTGCATTCTACTCCATAACACTTCTACTAGCTACTACTAACACCCAATCTGCTGACTTGTAACGTAAGCTCTGCTGCCCAAACCTTTCATGTAGGCTACAAAATGTCTGAAAATATAAAGACCAAAACATTTGATCAACCCACACTTTCAGGTCCGTCAATAGGCTCAGATCCACAGTGACGTATCTCTGCTGACGACACTAACACCTAGGCCTCCATGTTCTGTCATCTGTGGGCATTCATGTGGGCCTAGTTTCTCCAGTCTGCTGTGGACTCCTACATCTCTGATCAGTGAAACTCTGTCTCCCACTAGCTTTCATATTGCTTATCTCTTATCTACACTGGTAGCATACTGAAGTTAAACCTGATTGAATTAAAACAATAATACTACGTTCAATAGTAACCATGCCAACACGAACTTAACTGTCCCATGCCTCTATATGAACTGCCTACTCCATTGGATAAGCTTTTTATTTTAATTGGATGCAGCTATGGATAATACATTATGTCTTTATGAACAGAATGAGTCATTCCCACTCAGATGTATGTTTTCAAATGCCTGGCCCAGAAGTAGCCAGGGAAGATACATTACATAAGTGTGGTTGTTAAAAACGAACTCCAACTATCTCTATATTGAACATATTTCAAAATGAATACTAATGAATACACAATGTACTGAATAATGTACCCCTGTTGCTTCTTGTCACACACACTCACAAATACACACACACACAAACTCTCTCTCACACAGACACACATTCTTTCTAAATTCGTCATTGTTGACATGACACTCGAAGGTGCTTGCAAATGAAGGCGTGCGTGCGTGTGTGTGTGTGTGTGTGTGTGTGTGTGTGTGTGTGTGTGTGTGTGTGTGTGTGTGTGTGTGTGTGTGTGTGTGTGTGTGTGTGTGTGTGTGTGTGTGTGTGTGTGTGCGCACGCAAGCTGCCTCCACAATGCAGCTGCATGCATGTCTAAACCAGAGGAGAAAATAAGGCTGAAAACAGAACACGTTGTCATGGCTCTCGTCTACCGTCAGCTTCACCATCCAAACAGGTAGTTCGTCCTACCAGCTGCTGAACTAGTGTCCAGACAGCTCGTCAAACACACAGCCTAGCTGGTCCATCTGAAGGCGTAAAACCGCACCAAACAAGCCCCCTAAACCCGACGTCAGATTGCATTAAAGACCGTCATCAAACACACCACTGTAGCACTCCATCAGGTACACTGCATTGACTTGTTCTACAGGAAAACAAACGAGCGACTCACCTCCTGGTGTGGAAGAAGATGCGTGTCTCCACCCACCAGCTCTGCTCGCTGCGCACTGAGACGCACGGTAACTGGAGCCCGACCACCCGCAGGCTCGGCGCCTGGCAACGGGGCTTGGAGCGGCGTGTCGTGTGACCAATTATGCGTCAGTACAGGTGCGCGGCTGGAACGCCCACTCCGTCTGAGCCAATGGGAAGGCGGTATGCTATGGGGAGGATCGAGGGACCGCAGATTGCTGCATGAGTGCCGACACGATTCTGGCAGTTTTCTAAATTACATAATTTAGAAGTTCACAACCACCCTCATGTAAACGTAGGGGGGCTTCCTTTGGGTTGATTTTAGACAGAGAATGACAAGAGGGATGGAGGGTGCAATGATTTACTTCAAGGCATAAATGCATCAAATATTTGCTCTCCAGAAACCCCTTAAAATTACCTTGTCTGTTGAACGTTTTGAAAAATGTGTTCAACCATCTTCCATCAAACACACGTCTCCAGGACAGAGAACAGCTTATGGGTTATTTTTCAGTAGTGTAATGGAGGTGTGAATTGTGGGCATTGTGTGGAGAAAGTCCAATATGATATAGTCTGATTGTAAAGGTGATATTTTCCTTGAGGTGAACTTTGTTATCATTCTTCCGTGTGGATCTGGCACCACCTACAGGACTAACTAACTCCAGGTTTATAACCTTGGCTTAGTTCACCAAGCCAGACCTTTCAATGGAAACCTGCTTTGGAAATCGAAAATCAATAAATCACTTGATAGAAGGATGTAAAGCACTTATAGCCTGAGAAAGTACAACACTTTTATTACTAAGTATATTTTGGACAAAATGATGGACCAAATGGCCAACTCTTAGTTCACTCCTTTCACATTTGGGGCCAGTAGAGGGCGCTCGGGGACCGCTCCTCACAGAGCTGCGTTATTTCATAATCTGATAATTGTCAAATGAATTGTGACGTTGTTTTTAATTGGATGATGATTTGATTGGATGTTTGAGGGTCCAAGTGTGTGGTCAATGGAGAGCTCCCTGGGCGTGTTCATGGCTGCATCACCTGGAATGGGTGCTAATAAGAGGAGCCCGTTGGGCTAGGCTTACCCTTTTATCTTAACTATTGTAGTTTAATTAGTATATATTTATCTTTACACTAAAATGCATACGAACATTTTCATTATTCTAATTATTGAATCAACATATGTCAATCAATATATTGAGGAATTTTAATAAAAGATACTCTGATTTCTTGTGATCAAAAAGTACACCGTTTTGCCTGTATGCTTGGTTTAATACCTCATTAGAATCTAAATATTAGAAAGCTGTCCCTTCGTTAATCAACTACATAATACAAACTTCATGATAAAAATAAAAACGAAATTAATTCGTTTTCTTATTTGTCAATGTGGAGTTTTCCCTATCCATCTACCAGGTGGATGTTTTTTTTATTTGTATTTAGGCTAATGGTTTTGTGACCATTAACCTATCAAAAAACAGGACAAATGGTAAAAAACAACATATCAATATACTTAATTTACGTTATTTTAAAACACACCAATTTTGAGAGAAAATTAATCCTTTTAGGATTATTTATACTTTAATATGACTGACACACACACACACACTCTCTCTCTCTCTCTCTCTCTCTCTCTCTCTCTCTCTCTCTCTCTCTCTCTCTCTCTCTCTCACTCACTCTATCACACACACATAGCCCACATGACGTGAACGCACCATCATATCTTCCTGTACCACCTATCCTACATTCTACACATACACAACAACAATGTTTCATAGCCCACGCGACGTGAACGCACCATCATATATTCCTGTACCAACACCTATCTTACAGTCTATACACACATACATACAACAATGCGTCACAGCCCATGTGACGTGAACGCACCATTATATCTCCCCGTACCAACACCTATCTTACAGTTTATAAACACATACAAACAACAATTTTTCATAGCCCACCTGACGTGAATGCACCAACATATCTTCCTGTACAACACGTATGTTACAGTCTACAGTCTATTCACACATGCATACAATAATGTTTCATGACTTGAACGCACCATCATATCTTACAGTCTATACACACATACATACAATAATGTTTCATGACATGAACGCACCATCATATCTTACAGTCTACTGATACGAGGACGAAGAAGAGCGCGAGACGTGAGTTATTTCACGTTTTTCGTGATTCTACGAAGTTTCTGGAAACAAGCGAACATTTGTAAGTTGAAGCGACACATCCCGAGATAGTGTGTAAATACGCCACGGCGGTTGTTTATGTGCTTCTAGAAGTGTTTTGAGGTGGTACATGAGAGCTAACGCTAGCTAGTAAGTAGCCAGCAGCTACTGACCAGACTGCTAGCGCTTGGCTAACAGTAGCGAGAATTAGCTTTAGCCAGCCTCTCAGTTTGATGTGGACACCTGACTGTGTGAGACATAGCTAACAACACAGCAGTAACAACAGTAACAGTAACTAATAAGACTCCAGACCTCACTGTGGTCTGTTGTGTTGTTAGTGACTAACTGTGTGTTAAGAGTTACTGTATCTGTTATTAGTTATTGTATGTGTTGTTAGGTACTTACTGTATGTGTTGTTAGTTACTGTCTCTACAGTCACTAATATTAGTGACTGTCTTACACACTCAGGTGTCCACTACAGCCCACACTCTGTTGTGTTGTTAGTTACTGTCTCACACACTCTGGTGTCCACTACAGACCACACTAACTGTAAAAGTGTGCAAGACATAACAAACACTGCAGACCACAGTGTGGTCCGTTGAGGACACCTGAGTGTAAGACAGTAATAACACTCATCACACTCATTACCTAATAACCAACAACATAACTAATGACACACCTGAGTGTAAGACAGTAATAACTGTCTTACACTAACTAACTGATAACCAACAACATAACTAATGACACAATGAGTGTGTAAGGCATAACTAAGAACACACCTGAGTGTGTTGAGACATAACTAATAACCCAATAGACCCCAGGCTCTCCTCCAGTCAGCTGCCCCAGTGTGGACCAGTGTGGTTTATCTGGGTGTAACTGATCATTAACAACACTGAATGACACTAAAGTGGTCAAAAAAAGTTGCTAATTTAACATACCTCACTCGTTTTGTGTCTAATATTCCTGGAAACGGAAGTTAAAATGTTAATAAATGTGTGTCATTGTTTGTGATGGTGAAGCTAAATTAACTGGAAAATAACATTGTTTTATTCTGATTAACATACATTTAATTTAAAGTGGTTTACATTGAAATGCAGTGTGTTATATTTCCTCAGTTTTACTGCCCAAGCATATAAACAAATATTTTCTTTCTGCTGCTGGGAAACTTCTTTTAAAGTTTCCCAGCAGCCAAGCAGTAACATAATAAATATATTGATATCTGTAACTGTATGATGTAATCAGTAATGCGGGAAGAGAAATAGACACAACTTTGCAATAATGTGGTTTCCCCATAACTCATCACACACACACACACACACACACACACACATAACTCCTTGTGTTGTCTGTTAGGCTATGTTGAATTGTCAAATATGTTTGATTGGCCAGAAATGCAGAAGTAAGTTGAGCTTGAGCAGGTACATCATAGAAACGAACATTGGTATAGTTGGTGCTCAGGTATGTACTTGGGCTTCGACATTATTGTGTCACATGGCACTGACCGCCTCTATTCACAATCCTCTTAAATCTTCCTGTTTAAACATCTAACTTTAATGGCCGTTGTCCAGGAATACTTAGATGTTGTTAAGTTGGCGATGGATGATATGAATAGATGGAGAAAGTGCTGAATCAACGCAGGGGTTTCAAGACGAGGTAGCCGTGTACAATATAATGTCTGACCTCTAGGCCTCTAGTTCATCATTTGGCTCTTGTCAATACTCCAGGACGTACAGGAGGTATCCTACTGCAGAGACCCGGCCAGCGGTCTGTCCACCTTACAGACGTACATCTGGGGCTCGCCACCATGGGCAAACCATCACTTAAGGGTAAGGAGACCCAAGGTGCTCCTAGTGTGTCAGCACCGTATGAATCAGCAGCTCTTAGCTCTGGAAGGAGATTTCACTTTCAGTAAACCATGTGCCCGTGCCTCATCCTGTCACCCACATGTTTCAGGGCACATGTTTTGAGTCCTTCAATGAGAATGTGTGGGCGTCTGACTGGCAGTTAAGTGAATCAGATGATCCAGATTCCAGTCTCAGATCCTGACGTACCTCTCAGGGGAACTTTGGTTCTGTGTTCTCAAGTTGTTCGCTAGAAATGTAGAGATGATCGCAAAGCAGGTCACAGATTCTAGACCTTGATAGTTGATGATTGATCTTTGACATGTGACATCATGAACTATGACCCCTTCCAGAGAATCACAATCAATAATCAATAACTAATTGTATTGTGAAGATTCCAGCAAGCAGTAATGTTTTCACCATAAAATCCAGTATGAATAATAAAAATGTACACAAATAACAGCACAGCACATAATACACATATAGTAAACATATAGTAACGTCTCTTCGTTGACTTTTCAGACCAAAAAGAAGGCAGGAAGGAGAAACTGGGGAGTCCCGACTCTGCCGCTAAAGGTTAGGAACACCCTGAAAACCCTGAACACCCTGAACACCGTGCACACACTGCACACCCCACACACCCCCACACACTGCACACCCCACACACCCCCACACACTGCACACCCCACACACCCCCACACACTGCACACACTGCACACCCCACACACTGCACACCCCACACACCCCCACACACTGCACACACTGAACACCCCCACACACTGCACACCCTGAACACCGTGCACACACTGCACACCCTGAACACCGTGCACACACTGCACACCCTGAACACCTTGCATAACCTGCATACCCCGAACACTGTGCACACCCCAAACACCCTGCATACTCTGAACACCCTGCACACCCTGCTGTTTACCTTATATGCCTATACGTACTCTACACCCTGCTGTCTGTTTACCTGGGCTTATGTAGTGACGCTACAACACAGCACCCATACACACACGCTCTAGATCATGCTGTCTGTTTACCTATGGATGCACTTATATAGTGACACTACAACACAGCATACTGTTTACAAGTATGTTTACCTACTGGATTTTAGGGCAGCAGGATAACGACAAAATTAGATTTGCGATGATTTTGCCAGATGTTGTGATTGCGATGAACAGATTATCAAGTGAATTAAGTGTATACTTAAAATAAATACATGTACTGTGTGTGTTGACTTTTGGAAAAGCCTTTGGCAGAATTAATTGAAGATAGTTTTTTCTAAAAACTTGTTCTACTATTCCTGGTTACCGTAAAACAAGACAAAAGAGGAAGAGTCCAAACCTGTTTGTGAACGTGAAGTGAACATTGCCTGTACAGGGGCATTTAGATGAATGAGGTAATTACAGGATATTTGCAACATTCTCGTGGGTGGGGTAGCAGGGGGGGTATGACCATGAAGGTCTATGACACAGACTCTACTGGTTGGTTTAGATGTTTCATGACCCAACCTCCTGGTTGGTCTAAGTTGTTTCATGGTGTTTTATCTTGCTTGGTTTTAGATGGCTTCAGCTGGGAGCAGTACCTGAAAGACACAGCGTCCACACCGGCTCCTCCCAGCTTCTTCCGTCAGGTATGTCGAAACAAAAGTGTTTACAACAGGTTCTGTTATTCTGTTAACCAAACCCTGCTCCTGACATGTCCAGAGACATGTCAGGAGCGGGAAGGGGTTAGACATTACAGAGACAGCTCATTAAGGAGCGTGTAGGTCATTAGGGAGTAGGTGGGAGTGAGGGGGCATCTTGCCCTAAGATTCTTACAGGTACACTGACACTGGGGATCGAAGCCAGTACCTTCCAGCTGGGAGTCAAACTGACGGCCAGAATATCTCCCTGTCCCTGTCTGCAGTCCAGACTCCCCCCCTCCAACGACTTCAAGGTGGGAATGAAGCTGGAGGCGCGCGACCCGCGGAACTCCACGTCCGTCTGCATCGCCACGGTGATGGGCGTGACCGGCGTGCGCCTGCGCCTGCGCCTGGACGGCAGCGACAACACCAATGACTTCTGGCGCCTGGTGGACTCCTCGGACATCCAGCCCATCGGGACCTGCGAGAAGAAGGGAGACATGCTGCAGCCACCGCTGGGTAAGGTGGCGAACACCCTGGTCTACTGTCTGTATTCTGATGTGAATTCAACCATAGGATGTCACCTGGTCATTACCCAGTAGACTACGACTACATTTTACTGTTTGCATATTTCATGTTTTCATGCATATTTTCAAGTCAATTATTCATATCATTCAATGATCCTAAAATTTATCATTAGACGTTATTTACATCGGCATAGCTCAGTGGGTAGAGCGTCCACTAACTGGAGGGTTGGTGGTACGATCCCCACCTCCAACTGTCCACATGCCAAACCCCACAAACGTATGACAAATGTACTGATTGTAATCGCTTCAGGCAAAAGCGTCTGCTAAATGCCCCTAAATGTAAATGTACATCAGCCGCAGAAACACAGAATGAAGTGAAGACCTGGATGTGTTCATAGTGTGTTCATGGGTGTCTTCCTGCCAGGTTTTCGTATGAACGCGTCCTCCTGGCCCATGTTCCTCCTCCGCACGCTGAATGGGGCCGAGATGGCCCCCGGTACAGCCTTCAAGAAGGTGGGCTGCTCCTCATGTTCATCATAGGTACACACCTGGTCATAACCCAGGTACTCACGTGGTCACAACCCAGGTACTCACCAGGTCACAACCCAGGTACTCACCTGATCACAACCCAGGTACTCAACTGGTTATAGTTGGGTACTCACCTGGTTATAGTTGGGTACTTACCTGGTCATAGCCAGGTACTCCATCTGTCCATGTAGTGATAAGAGATAGTATGAACAGCTCAGCAGCTCCTCATGTCCATCCTGATCCATCTGAAGACCGTTGAAACAGCATGGACATGAACTCCCCCTTCTCTCTCTCTCTCTCTCTCTCTCTCTCTCTCTCTCTCTCTCTCTCCCTCTCCCAGGAGCCCCCTCGGCCCCACCAGAACAACCTTACCCCTGGTATGAAGCTGGAGGCGGTAGACAAGAAGAACCCCTACCTCATCTGCCCCGCCACCGTGGGCCAGGTCAGGGGTCCCGAGGTGTTCATCACCTTCGACGGCTGGAGAGGGGCCTTTGATTACTGGTGTCGCTACGACTCCCGGGACATCTTCCCAGTGGGGTGGTGCTCTGTGACCAAGCACGGCCTGCAGCCGCCCGGGAACAGTGGTGAGGCTCCTCTGCTCCTCATCCCCTCTCTGTACCGCCCTCTACAGCTTCTCTTCTCCTCCTGTCCTCCTCATTCTTATTCTGTCCTCCTCTTCTCTCCGCCTTTACTCCTGTCTTCTCCTCAAACCCTCACCACACCTTCTCCCTTCCTCACTCTCCTCTCCCCTCTCTCCTTCTCCTCCTCCTTCTTTCTTTCTCGCCTCTCTCCCCTCTCCTCTCCTCCAGGTGGCAGCAGAGCTCCTACCAGGGCTCCAGCCCACCTCCCATGAAGCTGTGTTGTTCTGAGTTATCAGTTTGTGTTGTCATTCCGACCACATCCCTGTGGCGTTGGCCGTCACCACCGTCTTGTATTTCACCTGGATTTCAAAGGCCGTCTTCCAATTCTTTATCCTAACGCTCGTCCACTAGGGCTTTGAGCAGATAAGCGGTGCCAGTGGTGGAGTGTGAGGAGGCGTGTTGTTGGGACAGCTGAGACCTGCGTGGTACCAGGAATGTATTTACAAACCCCCACACAGTCTGGCCTTTAAACAGAGACACAGAATAATGTCCAGGACGCAATACAGAAACCCAATAGAGGTGACATCACTCTGAACACAAAGCAGATTCACAGCTGGTTGTCGTCTGTTCTACTTCTCGTTGGTAGAGAGACTGATTTCTCTTCTGTGAGAGAGACAGCAGAGAGACAGACGGCTGGTGGGGGAGTGGGGGTGGGTGTGTGTGTGTGTGTGTGTGAGTGGGGGGGGGGGGGGGGATGGTGTGTCTGTCCAGGTACTGTGGAGTGAGTGACTGACATACGGGGAGACAAAAGGGCTATATATATTATTTTACTTTTCATCTCGTTTTTTTGCGTTGTTACATTTTTCATTTTGTCTTATTTTGGCAACAAAGCTGTCGGTTTTCCATGCCAGCAAAGCCCTTTGAATTCGAGCGCTGCAGAGGGGAAGGAAGATGTCCTTCACATCCTCGCCTGTTTACACAGAGCCTCCATGTTTACTTTAGAGGTCCACAACCCAGGCCTTGGAAACACTGCTGCTCCTCTAAATCACCAGCCTGCAGCTCACACGTACCTGCCCCCATCTCCCCCACTCAGCCCAATACCCCAGCCCTTCCTCTGGCAGTCTGGCTATGGACCTGTATTTCTGAATATTGTGAGAATAGCTCTTTATTTGCGTTTCTTTTCCTGGCGCGTGTCAGAGGCCTGTCTGGATTGTGTCTTCTGGTTCAAGCTCTGTGATGCAGAGCACTCGAAGACACGTTCATCCTCTCTCCATGTGGATGTTGCGGAGGAGTGCAGATGTCCTTTTGACCCTTCCATCTGTGTGTTGCTGCTCGGTTATTAATGACGGGGCTGTTGGCATGGTTGGCGTAGTGTGTACATGCTTGGTCGTCGTTGTGTGCAGGGTCCAGAAGCCCGGGGCGTAGTTGGAAATCTGGCCAGAATTAGGTGGTCATTAGCCCTCATTATGGACCAGATGGAGGTGATGTTGACAGAGGAATGCCAGCAGAGAGCATTGTTTCCATCTCAACCAGGCCGTGAAGGGCTGCTCATTCCCATTCTTCATCAGCACGCAGGCCCAGTGTACGTTTGTTCCTCTGTATTCTGAGGCCATTGGTTCAGAGTGCAGCCTAGTATACGTATACATGATGTGATGAGCTCCTACTTGTTGTGATGGCAGCTTCCCTACTGTGGACTGCAATGCTACTCTTAATATAGACCACTACTCATAATATAGACCACCTAACCTGTAGGCATGCTAACCTAACCAGCCTGCCTCTAAATGACATGGGCCTGAAATGATTTGGATGACCAGCCTGGGTTCCTATCCTATAGAGAAGTGTCACAGCCCCACGCATCCTCCTGCGGATCCCTCAATATAAAGAGCCAGCTGAAGGCTCAGACCAGCCTCACACAGGAAGTGAAAGTCCATATGGCTCGTGGCTAATTAGCCACAGGGGGTAGCTATAGCACAGAGAGGAGCTTCAAGCCCTTCCGTATGTGTAGTCTGTTCTGCTGGAACCACCTCCCCCACCCCCTACTGCAGCTGTCTCCTTCCCCCACCCAGGCCTCCACACACTGGGCTTCAGCACTCACTCCACAGCCACACACTAGAGCACTGGTCTCAAACTAACCCAGTGCTGGTTGGGTGATGAAGAGCAGGGTAGTCTGGTAGTGTTTAGATGATGAAGAGCAGGATAGTCTGCTAGTGGTTAGATGATGAAGAACAGGGTAATTCCTCTGATATTGTGCATATTATGTTTCTTACTGTTGCTGATGCTAATCCTCTTCTGTAATCTGAGTTCCTCGCTGCATTTTACTTCACCAATAGTTAGTTCAATAATTGATTAATCATTAATATTTAGATACAAAATGCATGTCTTTTTCTCGGTTTAATACAAACAATTCCAGCGCCACATTAGTTATGTGAAACATGATTTGGGCTTGAGCTGGGCTTATGTAGTTACACTTCATACAGCCTCATATATACTCAACACCATGTCCCCAAAGCACAAATAATGAGCAGAAAAACAAAACAATAAGCCTCTCACTCCAAACGACTGCTCTTGTCCACTCGTCCTGATTTGGAAAATGGCATGCCGAACAAAACACTGTAAATGGTGCAGTTACGTCCATTTCTAGGCAAAAAAAAAGAGAAGAGACATAGTGAGCTGTAGACGGGAGGGTATGAGAGAGAGCGAGGGGAAGACGGGCAGCAAATGGCCGCGGGCTGGGTTTGACCCGGGTCACTGCCGCAGGACTGAGCCCTGATGGTACCGCTCTGCTGGTGAGCCACCAATTTAGGAAGAAATGGTGCATAAAACACAGTGTCGGGTGAATGCATCTCGAATGGCTACCGGCGATCATTGGACGATGACGATGGTTTGCTGTGGTTTCTCTTCCCTGCAGTCACGCTGGCCAAGCCCCAGCCGCTGCCCTCGCCGTCCCCCTCCAAGCCCAGCCGGCGCTCCACGCAGGCCCCCTTCCGCCTGCCCGGCCCCCTCCCCCGGCTGCCCGTCCGCAAGGGCGTGAGGGGCCGGCGACCCAAGAGCGAGACCCTGGCCCTCCTCAAGGCCGCGGCGGAGGCTGCTGCCGCCGCCGGCCGGACCAACGACCCTGGTGCCAACGCCCAGACCGGCTCCGCGGGGGTCAACACCCAGCCGGCCCCCCGACCCCACAAGAAGCGAGGACCCAAACCGGGCAGCAAGGTGAGGAGGAGGAGGAGGAGGAGCAGGAGGAGAAGCGGCAGGTGGTTATCTTAGTGGCTCTGAGTCAGTCTCCACACAGATGAACTAACACACGGTATGGGAAACATCTTCAGCACTAAGAGGGATTCTGAGAACCACGCTTCCCATCTGGGAGTAATGAAGTCCATCTTAAGAGCTTTTGCAAACACTTTCAGCATTTGATATCCCTCTCTAGTACATGGCTCAATAAGTGCTTGGACGTTGGGTGAAGGGTGTTCAGCTCAGACTCAAGGCTGCTCTGGGTCGGGTCTTACTCAATGGGTGTTGATTGTTCTGTGTTCCAGAGGAAACCCAAAGTCCCCCCAGGCGCTGGTCCAGTGGTCTGTATCTCTGTCCCCAAGGAGAGCCCAGCTGGCCTCGGGACGCTGCTGTCAACAGGTTAGTGCTGACCAAAAGGTGGTGACCCTGTCCCCACGGTAACCCCATCCTCATCCCTGTGGTACCCTGTCCCTATGGTAACCATGTTCTGATCCCTGTGGTACCCTGTCCCTATGGTAACCATGTCCTCATCCCCATAGTAACCTGTCCCTATGGTAACCCTCTCCCTGTGTGTGTGTGTGTGTGTGTGTTTGTGTGTGTGTGTGTGTGTGCGTGTGTGCGTGTGTGCATGCGTGCGTGCGTGCGTGCGTGCGTGCGTGCGTGCGTGCGTGCGTGCGCGCGTGTGTGTGTGTGTGTGTGTGTGTATGTCTCCTCCTAGTGTGTGTGTATGTGAACAAGCAGGGGAACTGCGGCCCCCACCTGGACAGGAAGCAGGTGCAACGGCTCCCGGACCACTTTGGCCCGGGTCCGGTAAACCTGGTCCTGCAGCAGGTGGTCCAGTCCTGTGTAGACTGCTCCTACCAGCCCAAGGTGCTGCTGTCAGCCCTGCAGACACACTCTGGGTCCGGGGAGGTGGTCCGAGGTACGAGGTCCGGCGACCACCCCTTCTTGAATTCCTATGTTATCGGTCAGTCCTCAGGAGAGATGCGAGGGCATGCTAACAGTGCTTCTCTGTGGTTCTGTTTTGGGGTGTGCTGCAGTGCGCACAGACAATGGTGTGTGTCTGGTCAAGCTTCCCTCTGCTTCCAGTGCTTCATTCGTTCTGAGGTTCCTGGAGACCGTGTGCCTTCACCTGCAGGGGGACAACCTCTTCAGCAGCCAGCCCTTCAGACACTACAAGTCAGGTACCAGCCAGGTCACCTCCAGCAAGTATTGTGCTAGTTAGCATCGTGCTGCCCTGTGTTCTAGTGAAAGATAGTTCGCATTGTGCTAACCTGTGTTCCAGGGACAGATAGTTCACATTGTGCTACCCTGTGTTCCAGGGACAGATAGTTAGTATTGTGCTACCCTGTGTTCCAGGGACAGAGTTAGTATTGTGCTACCCTGTGTTCCAGGGACAGATAGTTAGTATCGTGCTACCCTGTGTTCCAGGGACAGATAGTTAGTATTGTGCTACCCTGTGTTCCAGGGACAGATAGTTAGTATCGTGCTACCCTGTGTTCCAGGGACAGATAGTTAGTATCGTGCTACTCTGTGTTCCAGTGAAAGAGGAGGTCTTGGATGCTCCGTCTCTGGCCCAGCGGCCCAGTAAGCGCAGTCTGTCTGTGGTCTCTCCGCCCTATGGTGCCCCCCTGTCCCCTAAACACCTCTGTAGCACCGCCCACCCTTCAGAAGGTAGGACACGTTCTTCATCAGTCTGTGGTGGACTCTTCATCAACACCTCCTCACTACGATTCAACATTTCATTCCCTCTCTTTCAACCCACTCTCTGTCTCTCCTCACTCTCCTGTCTCTCTTCACTCTCCTGTCTCTCTTCACTGTCTGTGTCTCCTCAATCTCATGTCTCTCTTTGCCGTCTGTCCCTCTTCACTCTCCTGTCTCTCTTCACTGTCTGTCTCTCTTCAATCTCCTGTCTCTCTTTTGCTGTCTGTCCCTCTTCACTCTCCTGTCTCACTTCACTGTCTTGTCTCTCTTGGCTGTCCTGTCCATGACAGCGATGTACAGATAAATCTGACATTGAATACAATACATTTACCTGGCAATGTTTTTCAATAACTAAAGCTTTTAAATATGAAATGTATTCAATGTTTTAAATGTTTTTTAAAAGTGTTTCTCAAGCCCTAGTGCACTTTTCTCACGTGCGTAGTGATAGTGAGGAGATTGTTGTTGATGCCGAAGAACAAGAAGTGCCAGGAACTCTATATAGTTTAAGCTGAAGTTGTTTATTGGTCTCGCACGAGGAGAAGCAGAGGATTTCATCAAGCAAGAGATTCGTGCGTGAATCTTCCTCAGTTCCTCTGCCTGCTCCCGGAAACACAGTGTATTATATACAAGTCTCAAACCGGAACAGCATGACAGGAGTGTCCCATTCTGATTGGCTTAAAATGTATAAACATTACATGTTACTAAGCAGATTTGACATGACGTAGGTGTATCACTTTATGTTATGTCTCCAAGTTCCAGAGAGTCAGACTTAAAGTCGCCAAGAGGAATACAATCTTCACTCATGTCCTTCTTCAGAATGTCAGATCAACCTAACCGTACCATTGCTAGATAATATTTTTCCTAACACGTAGCACCCGACAGGAGAATGTCTGTGACGCGTTCTGGCTCTCTGAGTAGAAAGCAGGCAGGGAGATGAGTAGGGAGTTGGGAAATGAGTCCGACTGAGTGGGACCCCCGGGGCTGACCGAGTGTTGTCCCCCAGCAGAGACCCTGCTCCACGGGGGCGGCGGCCCGCTGAAGGAGCCCTGGTTCATGGACTCCTCCTCCAGCTCCATGACCCCACTGAGCCCCCGCCCCGACTACCACACCGCCTACCCCGCGGGGGGGTCACAGCGGCGCTCCTCCTCACACCCCCTGGAGACCTCCTCCTCCACGGCCCTGCGTCAAGTGGAAGGTACGGGGGTTATTATGGGATGTGACATGAAATCTGACATCCACTGCTGCCTGCTCAGGCTTTCACCAAAAGCAACACCACTGGGCCCCATCACTTGTTTTGGCTCCGGGGCGCAGCAGGTAGAGTCAAAGGTCAAAGCAACATGACTGGGCCCCGTCACCTGTGAGCTCAGGGGCACAGCGAGCAGGGTCAAAGGTCAAAGCAACACGACTGGGCCCCATCACCTGTAAGCTCCGGAGCACAGCAGGCTGGGTCAAAGGTCAACGTTGAATTTAGTCCAACGGCAAAATGTCGAGCTCCGTGCAGCATTGTCCATTTTGACCAGTGCATTCTTACCAGTCCATTTTGACCAGTCCATTCTCTGTGATAAGCAGTGATCCGATCTGAATGCACCTTACTGTCTCCGTCAGCCGCCAGCTCCACCACGGGCCCCGAGCACCACACCCCTGAGAGGGAGGGGCCCCTGGGGGCCTGCAGGAGCCCCTCTTCCTGGTCCATCCAGGAGGTCATGCAGTTTGTTAGGGAAGCAGACCCCTCCGCACTGGCACCCCACGCGGAGCTGTTCAGGAAACACGTGAGTGTGTGTGTGTGTGTGTGTGGTCTTTCTCTGTGGATCTCTCTATTCTGGTTCTCTATGGATCTTTATGTCCTGGTTCTATGTGGTTCTTTATGTTCTGGTGCTATGTGGTTCTTTATGTTCTGTTTCTACGTGGTTCTTCTCTTTGGGGTTCATTTTTGTTCCGGTTCTTGGAAGTTCTGGTTCTGTGTATTTTGTGTGGCTCCTCAGGTTGCGGTTCTGTGTGCAGGAGATTGACGGCAAGGCGCTGATGCTCCTGAGGAGCGACATGGTGATGAAGTACATGGGTCTGAAGCTCGGCCCCGCCCTCAAGCTGTGCCACCACATCGAGAAGCTGCGGCAGGCCAAGCCCTAGTGCACCCCCCCCCCTCCTTCCCCCCATGGACTGGTCCACGCTCCCCTGCGGAGCGCCGCGCTGGAGCTCCTCCTCCTCAGACGAGGAGCAGCCTCCGGAGGAGAGCCAACACATTACCTCATCCAAGCGCTCGACCCGGTAGGCCCGGCAGGAAGCGGCCAGCACCAGAACCCCATGTGGCGTTTACACAGGAGCACACACCCCCTCCCTCGGGAGAGCCAGCCTCACGACCCAGAGACGGTTTTACGAGTGGTGAAGGGGGAAGGCCTTCTCCTTCCTCTTCTGTTAAGTTAGCGTATCTCTTTCTTCGTGATTGTGTTTATCTGCCTTACGAGGGCAACTCTCGCAGCGTCACCCGTCCTCTCGTTAAGCTGAGAGGACGTGACGTCGCTCCCCGAGCTGCTGACACCTGTCAGCCCGTCTTCAGAAGCTTCACACCAGGTGTGCACCACCACCGACACACAGCAAGCCCACAACAACGCAGGTGTGTGTGTACCAGATATAAACCAGGTGTGAGTGTGCGTGTGTGTACCAGATATACACCAGCTGTGAGTGTGTGTGTGTATACCAGATGTACACCATGTGTGCGTGTGTGTGTACCAGATATACACCAGGTGTATGTGGCGTGCTTCATGATGGTTCAGTGAGGACCAGCGTCCCCATGGCAACCTGGCCGTTTGTTTAGACCAGATGACCAATGGATGTTAACTCTGTGGTTGATTAATTTATTTCAGTATGGATTGTTACAGACGTGAAATCTTTTAAAAAGGGCTTCATTAAGAGTTTTACCAGAGCTGACCTCTGTGTCCCGTTGACCTTTCGCGTTACTGTCCTCTACGGGAGGTATCACATCCATGGGTTTAACCATGGACTTCCACAACACAGTGTACATTTTGTAGAAAGTAAATATTTTAAGAAGATATGACGTATATACATTCTATGTATGATGTGTTTATATATATATATACATTAGATGTAAAGGAGAAGATGTGGACAATTTCATCCCGCGTTTTAAAAATGACATTGCCTTGCTCTACTGTGGACAGTCCTCAGGTCTAAGTGGTTTTGTAGAATCCTCTCCCTCCCTGTGACCTGACCTCGTGTGCCATACAATATGCAACACAATCAAAGTGCTGTTAATCTCACCAGAGCATCATGGACTAGATACCGACGCATGTCTGGTTCACGATCTTGTTTGTAACACCAAAGAAATGTGTTTTATGATGTTGAATATTTTCTATTTTATAAATGCGCTGAGAGAGCAGTGTGTGGTGTCTCGTTTGTTGGGAGAGCCAAGCCCGGCCCCGCACCACAGATAGGGTTTCCCTCCTAATGGACGTCGTTTGGCGGGTGACCAGGTGTTCAGGAATCAAATATGAATGAGCTGTAAGGAAATATGCTGAAAGGCTCATGTTTCTGACAACCCACAACTTGGTTCAAACATCTTTATTTAACAAACCGACATGATTCCCACCTTTTAGATCGGCAGGGCTGGCAGCGCGAGGCAGCCGGCCCCAACGAACACGCCACAGCAAGAATGTCATTCACTAGAACGGCGAGACATGTCAAGTGTAAAAACCTTGACTGCGTTTTGTCTTCCGATTTGCGTTTGAACACTTTGCAAGAAGACGTGGTTGGCTGATTTGACTTACTGCATGTTAGAAACAATATATAAGAATTCCTCATCGTCACTGCAATGAGCCATTGGTTTGGTGCCTCAAAGTCACAGCCATGAAGAACATTAAAAACACAACGTCCACGTGGAACCTCCACGCCTTCAAGGACAGAAAAGGCAAAAGTGCAAAATTATAAATAAACTAACTCACAACACTCACGTTAGAATCACACAACGTTGAATTCTAAGATAGAAAAACATTAAAAACAGTATAAATTACATAAAACTATTCCAAGTTAAGAAGACTTAGAAGACTGATTAACCTTCTGTACTCTTCACGTAGTGTTTTAACAATGTTTACCTTTTGTCATTTAAAGGGACAGTTAAATGGACGTGACACTCCAGATTTAATTCCAACAGGTGTTTTGATTAGATTCTGTCAATTACTTCAGCTAAAAGACTTTGTTTTCCAGTAGTTGTACCGTAAATCATAAAGCACCCGGTCAACCTGATCTCTTACAACTAATCTAGAACTAATGGAGCAGTCAGTCTGGTCAGTCAGTACTCTACATACTGCTCTGCTCTAAGAGCACATTCACAATACACTTCAAACACTGCACCTCTCCAACATGACACAGTAATACCTCTTTCTAACCTAGTTCAAACTCTGAAGATTAAAAACACACCAACAAGCCGTCCATTTGAGGGTTAGAAAGAGCCTGCTTAGCACCTGATTCACTGCCGTCCTCAGTTCAGAACAGAGCCACGGTGGAGCTGTGCATCACAATAATGCAAAAGCAGAATTAATACAATTATAATAAATAAATAATATAAGTATCCATACAAAGAATTTGCCTTTGTTTTCTAGTGCCAAGTCATACAGGCAGACATTCACCATCCTGTGTGTCTACGTGTCAGGCCTGGGCCTGAGGTCTCCTCACAGCCTCCAGCAGCATCCTTGCTATGGAGGGATGCTGAGTCTTCCCCCGGTCGTATCCCCAGTTCACTTCCTGGGGAGAAACGCTGCGAGGCGCTGCTTCTTGATTGGAACGATGTGGATCTCCTGGGAGCTGACCTTCTTCAGCTTGATGGCTCTGCTCTTTGGCAGCTTCCTGTGAGGGCTCCCAGAGTCCTGCTGCTCCCCTTGGGCTCGAGACGCGGCCCCGCACAGCTGCTGCAGGGTGGACCCCTGGGTGCCGTCCCGCTTGATGGAGAAGTTCTTGGTGGACACTCCCGACAGACCCTTGATCTTCCCGCAGAGGATGGCGGGGATGGCGTCCTTCACGGACACGATGACCTTGGCGGTCTGCGAGGTGCTGACGAGCTCCAGTTTCCCCGCGCCGCCCAGGGAAGCGTCTCTCCCCAGGGGGCCCGCCCCGCCCGCGCCGCTGTCCACCAGCCACTTGTGTTTGCGGCTGAACTCCAGCGACGCCAGGCCACTCAGGAGCTTGGAGTCCACGCTCTGGGAACACTCCACCGGCCGCAGGACTCCCAGAGACAAGGCCGAGCTGTCCTGAGGCGCCCGCAGGGTGAAGACCCTCTCCCCCTCCCGGGGCGCCGGCCGGCTGCTCGACTGAGCGCATCGTTTCCTCACGCTGGGCACCGACAGGTCCAGGACGTCGTCCTGCAGACAGGGGTACTCCTGCTTGGGTTTGAGGGGGCAGGTTCTGACCGAGAGGTCCAGTGCCTCCCCTTCATCAGGAGGAGGCGTGGACGGGGAGGCGTTGAGCGACGGGGGTCCGGGCTCAGAGAGCGGAGGCGAACTGGCGTCTCTCATGGTCTGAGTGCTCCTGCTCACAGTGCAAACGGCTTTGGGCACGTCGCCCTTGGAGTCCTCGGGCCGAGGGACGGGGACGGGGATGGGTAGGGGGACGGGCAGCGGGACGGGCAGGGGGATGACCACCGGGTAGGGGACCAGGAGCGTGGCCGGGGGCACCAGGGGAGCCAGGGGGGAGCCGTAGGGATGCGGCCCGGGAGGAGACGGCGCGAAGAAGGAGTCAGCCGGAGCGGCGCCGGGGGGCTGACACGAGGAGGAGCTGGGGGTCTGGGGAGAGAACAGGTCCTGCAGGAGCGCGGCGAAGGCCGGGTTCTGGAGGAGAGCGAGCACGTTGGCGTCCTGGAAGTGGCCCGAGGGCTTCTGCTCCACTGCCCCCGGGGGCATGCCGAACGAGAGCGAGGCGTTCTGGCACAACATGTTGTTCTGCAGCGGGAGGACGGGGCAGCCGGCGCTCTGGGGGAGCCCGGCGGAGCCCAGGTGTTGGAGAAGCTGCTGATCCAGGACCAGGGGCAGTGAAACCGGGCCTTGGCTGGTCAGGAAGCACTGGGACGCCCCGATCTGGCCCAGCTGGGAGCCGGCGGCTCCGGCCATCTGGAGGTGAATGGGCAGCATGAGCGGCCGGTCCCCCAGGCAGATGGGCTGCAGGACGGTCGTGGCCACTTTGAGGGCCACCCCTCCCTGGGGCTCTGAGGCGCCGGAGGACGGAGGGGTCTCCGCCAGAGCGGGTGGAGCTCCTCCCTTGGTCGGCCCGCTTGGAGGAACGTCCCAGGAATCTCCGTTCTCCGCTTTGCCGGCAGCGGCGGCGGCGGCGGCGTCTCCGGCGCCGGGGGCCTGGGGGTCGGCCATGATCACGAGGACGATCTGGTTCACCGACAGACGCGAGGAAAAGCTCCCTGGGCTCACGCTGTCCCCGGCCAGTCTCTGGAACAGAGCAGACGGACGTTACCCGGGCTGGGGGGGCAACAGGAAGGAAGGAACAGTTCCTGCTAAGATCAGCAAACTTGTACTTTTCCATTCATTGTGCTGCAGTCACAGGAGACCCGACCTCCCTGCAGCCCCTGCATGCGTTTTGATTCACCTTTATTTATACACTGCGTACCACCTGGGAGCGTTTGTTGCATAAATACATTTACGCAGGTGGAAGGTGATTGGTTGTTGGTAATGAGGGCTGAAGGGCAATACAAATAAAGAAACAAGAATCCCATAATACTCATGCTGCATAGTCGAATGCATACTACAAAAACACACACACACACACACACATATATATATATATATATATATATATATATATGTTACTATAATGCTACATACTGTGTACTTTGATATTATTGAACACCACGATACCACTCCAGTGCTTGTGAATATTCTCTACAAGAAGATATGAAGAAACATCTTCAGCAAAGTTCTTCTTCAGTGAAAGGAGATTTCATTTACATTTAGCAGACACTTTTATCCAAAGCGACTTACAAAAAGTACATTTGTCAGAAGAAGGTGAAACATTCAATTGCTGTTAATACAGTAAGAGAGTCACCAGAAAAAGTTTCAAGCATTTCAATTGCTAGGTTAACCATTGCTAGTATACCAGATGATGGGAGGGGAGAGGGAGATGGTTATCCCTCACACACACATGGCCTCACAAGCACACACACACACACACACACACACACACACACACACACGCCAGAAAACTAAATCAGTCTGGAATCTCAGCTTAACATGTCACATCAATCCCATTCCACACAGAGGACTCCTCCGTTGTTTTTGTTGAACTCTGATACCTTTATATGGAAATAAATAATGACTACAGACAGCAGCTCTTCCAGAAGGATCACATTTTGTTTAGAGAGCATCCATTAAAACACACAATGAACACTGAACAGCACAGCTTCTTCTGCTCAACAAGTCCACCTCTCACAAGACCACAGTCAGCTTGCTGACACTGTCACCACCTGTACAGGTGGGTTTAACGACCTTAACAATGGCTACACTGCTACCTGTTCAGGTGAGAGCAGACCCTGAACCTTGTTCTGGTGATGATAAACTGTTTAAGAAGTCTCTAACAAATAACGCTGTATGCACCCATAGAAGGGAATCAACCAAATCACAAACTGCCAGAGACAGCAGGAATGCCACGATGTCGTCAATCAATATTGATCAGCAATCAAGGTATTGTATGTTAAGTATTGATTGTGCAAATCTATTTTGCTCTGGCTCTGTCTCTGTCTTTTAAACCAAAATATAGTCTCTACTGTAGTTGGTATACAGTACCATAGCTGGTATTTGTAATTGCCTGTAGCCTACTTTGAATCAAAGTACAGGCAGTACTACATCATCCACAGTGTCAATATTGACACTGAGGATGATTTGGGTTCCACAAAGGGAAGCCTATTCCTCCCAGGGACAAATCGACGTGGAGAGTTTAGCTGATTATGTTGCATTTATAAACCGTCAGAGTGGCGAGATAGCGTGTCGGCTGGTTGTGACGTGTAGGCTGGTTGTGACGTGAACATCGCGTTGTCACGAGACACTGGGACAATAGCAGCAGCAAGCAGGGCGAGGGAGGAGGAGGAAGATGAAGAGGATCTAAAGGTCATCACCCCCGACAACCTTCCACTCCAGTGAACCCTCTCAGGGCGCATGTCAACACCAAGTATTCTAGGAAACAGCCTTTACCCCTTGGCGTTGCTACTCGCTTATCCAGTGGCGCAGACCACCCTCTCCCAGCAGGGGGTTCGGTCCGTCCTGGTTTCATTAGCGGTTTGCAGCTTAAAGCGATCCTACTCACATCTTTAAATGGATCTTGTGATGAGGAAACGGAACAACAATGGACCGATGGAGGGTCGAACCCGAACCCCCCCCCCCCCAAAGGTCCCTACTGGTGCGTCACACCGCAGGATGTGCGCTGGGTGACAAAAGGAACCGACCATCGTTTAAACGTGTCTCTGCTCCTCGTCTTTCTGAGGCTCCAGACCGGAGAACAGAGACGGTTCGGTGTGGAGCAACAAGCGGCCCATTGTAGCAGACGAGCGCTGCGTCCCCGCCAGCAGACGCTCGTCTCCAGAGGAACACAAGGGCATCTTTTAGGTTTAGAGCGCCTGTCAACACGCACCACGGGTCTGAGACCACGTCCCGGGCCCTGTTGGAGACCAGAGTCCGCTTTCTCACGGTCTGAGACCACAGACCCCATCTGAATCATGTCCACCACCACACTCCAGAACACTGCCTCAAAGGATCAACATCTTTGGCTATTAGTATTAAATTATGGTAATAAGATGATGCCCAAAAGCCTTAAAACAGCCTACATGTTGCTGCATCCCAGTAAGCGACCCATCCCTGACGTGTCGGGTGATATCTGGGGCTCTTTTCAGTATTAAAGATCAAATGGATGAGTCCTCACCTTCCAGTCTGACGCGCGGGTTCAAATCCCTTCATGACAAAACGATCTCGTCAAAGCAGACCTCGGACGGACCCGGACGCGTTCTGGAGAGCGGATGATGAGCGCGTTTTGGAGAGCGGACGATAAGCGCGTTCACGTCCCGGCGGAGACGCGGAGAGGCAGGAGCTGCGCGCGCAGCCGCAGACTGATCCCGGGTCCGCCCTCCCGGTTCTTAACCAACCATGCGGCGCTTGGGTCCGTCCTGCGTCCACATCCATCTCCCATCCACCGCGGCTCTCATCCTTGTGGGTTCCCCCATCATGCTGGCCTGTTTTCTGCTGTTTGATGAAGCCCCCGACTCCAACAGACCCCAAAGACAATGATGTGCAGAACAACGAATTACAAAGCTATAATAAGACAAGCCAGTCGGCTACTTTGTTGATCAGGAAATTTAATGCAATCGCCAATAATAGCCTTTGTACCTTAATGCATATAGGCTATGATGGGTTCTATTGAAAATAGGCCTAATTGCACCAAAGGTTGGCCTACTTGAATCATCACTTCTCAACAGGACAGTGTTGTCTCCACCAGGAGGTTATGGTGTGTCTGGCGGGGGAGGGGAGCAGCTGTAGACAGTGGGGAGGGCCCCGGGGCCTCCCAGGGGCTTCACTATCACTCCCAGCCAGCCTGGGGCCTCGCTAGGAGCCACTGGCCCTGCATTGTTCTGCTGGGAGGCTCCTTCATAACTACATCACACACACACACGCACATCAATCAAATATGCATTAGAGTCACAGATGGATGTGAGGTTTCAGAAGAACACAAATCCCTTCAAATGAATGAATGACTAAGTTAGTTACACAAGCATATCTCCTGAGAGGTTTGTGTGTAGATGAGGCCTACATGGAGGCTGTGTATCAGCCTATGAATAACATACAGCCCAGCCTGTAATCATAACCATTGTATAGCGTATTCATATATCACCTTCCAAGCGGCCCATAGATGCTTTTTACATAGAGACAATATATACACAGGAACAATTTGCTGTAAACTAGCATTAAACATTTATATTTTTATCAATCATTTAAAGAGCTGTGCAATTCAAACCCACGTAGTAGTGGGCCCCCATCATTAGATTACCAACAATGGGAGACTTTGTCCTTGCTCTCCTGAGTAACATACCCAGTGGAGGATGGATGCTCTCAATTATTCTCACGGCAAGAAATCCAGTCAATATGCCTACATACATAACAAGACATTAGCATGCAAATATGAAGATTAATCTGATGTGCTTCTGACTCCAAGTGGATTATTATTCGTAGTAGTAGCCTTGAGTTGAATAGGCTCTACTTATTTTATGTTTGAGAACATTAGGATATTTGCGATAAGACAAACACGACATGGCTTTGAACCTCAGACTGTACAGACTGAAGATAAGGTCAGAATGTTGCCTCCCCCCAAGTCAAAACAAGGCGCTGGGGGGTCTGTGTTCATGCCCCTGTCCAGCCTTGACTAATTGCTTTCCACTGGGCTCCACGCTGGTCCGTCTCGTTCTCGTCTCCGTTCCAACAATGACACCCAGTGGACACAAGATGAAACAACACGTTGATGATGACAAGAAAAAACAACTTCTTTCTTTTTATTATTGTGCATAGGAATGCACAATCTAGACATCGCTGTTCGTCATATTCTTCTTCTTCACACCGAAATGTGAAATTCGAGATTTCATTCAAACTGCATTACGAAGGTCTACTTCCGTATGGCTGTGCTATTTAGTTTTCATTTTTGTAAACTTTATACTTTTTGTGATATTTGCGATGAAGAATGTAAAAAAACACTCATAGGGAGAACATTGAGCCTAGCTTTCCATTGTTACGTTTGACTCCGCTGTTTGCTTTCCAGATGGAAAGTGGGCGGTATAGGAACCGCGCGGTTGACGGTTTGATCCCCACCTAAACTGAATTTAACTCAATAATTACGGGAATTCCTATGCAGGGCCGACGGACTGGGGGTATAACTTGGAAAGCCTTAGGGGGCAGAGGGGGGAAGTTTTAGATTTTATTATGTTGTTGTTTTTTTTCAAGTATTTTTTGGTTGTTGTTCAAATAGTTTAACTAAATTCCATGATGAATATCGATCTCAATGCAAGCTTAGCGTACTAGTTTAATAAATTGGTATATTATTGTTTTCCAAAAAAGTAAAGGCTGCTGTGACTACTCTGTTAACACCCCTTGCAAAAAGCTAAAATATGGTTCAATCCACAAAGCTGATTTCACCTTGCTTAGGGCGAGATTTTTTTTTTTTTTTTTTTTTTTTTTTTTTTTTTTTAAATCTGGATGAAGATGCGGCAATATTTCACAGCCACGGTTAAAGAAGTCTGGCTCTCAGAAGAGCCAGGAGAAGAAAGACAGGGAGAGAAGACAAAATGGAGGAAGTCAGGTTCAAGATAAACTTCTTTTCAAAGAAAGGGTGAGCTCAAACGTCACACAAGATGAAAGCCCATTCTTCACTGCCGTTACCTCCGTTATCGTTGCTAAAACGAACAGAGACAACGCAAAGCAAGAGCAGACAATAGGCTACACTTTCAAATGAGGCCTTGGTTATTAAGGTAAAGGACAAATAAAGTGTGCGGCATGCTAATATTGCAACAGCAGACTACTGATTTGAAGCAAACATATAAAATTAATACTAAGCCGTTATTAGGCTATACATGATAAGTAATAACCTATGGCATATAGGCTAGTTAGCCCCAGACGTCATGACATTACACAATGGCTATATCATCCTAGCTGCCTGTTAGTAAAACTTAAGTGGACCAGCAACAACAACCCCCTCATCCTCCTCTGATGCAGACTAGAGACAAGGTGAGCTTAGTTCAACATGACTATTTTGACTTGAATGACTGTACCAACGGGGTGTTTTAGTGTGTTAGGCAATAATTGAGGTAAGAGGCTAATGTTAATGATATCCTTCATGCTCATATAGAAGGGCCTGATGTTGTAGATAGAGAAGATGTGATGGAGGATGGTAGAAGTGATGATGAAAGCGAAAAAGGCAGCAGACATGAAGGTTGCATTCAGAGAGGAGGATGGAGAGAGGACAGAATACATATGAGAAATAGTCAGGGTGAAGCAGAACAGTTCTTTCCAGATGATCCAGGATTATGGCCCGAGATGCTAACTAAGCAACAGAGAGAAATAATAGCATGTGCACTGGCAAGTAAAGATGCTGAAAAAACATGCAAATTGCCAACTAAAGATATGGAGGGGAGACCATTTCCCATGTATCTTCAATTCGCAAAGTCAGCTAATGGCTGTGAGAAAATCAGAAGAGATTGGCTTATTCAGTGAGAGTGCCAAGGCTCTTTATTGCCTCCCATGCCTACTGTTCTCTCGTGAGCTGTCAGTCATCCAAAAGTGCCCTGAACAGGAAGGATGGATATTGTGCCACATTATATGGCACAACATGTACAAAGAATTACCAGAGCACGAGAAAGGCATGCCCCATAAACAGTGCTATTTGAAATGGAAAAACCTCCAGCACTCACTCTTCACCAGGCGCATCGTTAGGTCTGGGCATTCAATGGGATGGGAATAGCCCCGGTTCTCCATGCCATCAAATACAAATAAATAAACATAATAATGATGAAAATCAGTGGCGAAGCTTGACCTTTTTAGGAAGCTAGACCTTTTTTGGGTGGGCTCAAGACCCCCCCCCTCGCTTCCTGGGGGCTGAGCCCCCCCCCCCAAAAAAAGTCAGAACCTAGAATCACCCCCACTTTTGACAGTGGAGTTGATGGTCACCTGCAGAAACAGATGCAAAGCGAAATATAAAAGAATAGACTGCTTCTGGAGAGGCTTTTGGATGTGACCCTTCATTTGGCATCATGAAACCTGGCTTTCAGGGGCAATTCAACAGACTTAGATGATGTCCATAATTGGAATTTTCTTGGCACATTGGAGTTGCTGGCCCGTTATGATCACATTTTACATGACCATTTGGAGATGATAAGGCAACTTAAAAAAGGAATACGGTTAACACACTATCTGAGTCCTGACAAACACAATGAATTCATCAATCGGTGGCAAATGAGTGCTAAATACTATCATGGCAGAAAGAGAAGCTTCCATCTACTATTCCATAATATGTGACTCAACCCCAGACGTGTCACACACTGAACAGAATGTTTTATTATTCAGATACACATATCAAGATGGAGAAGTTTGGAAGATAACAGAAATATTCTTCCAAATTAAAGAGTTCTTTAAAAAGACAGGCAAAGAAAATTCTGAGATGATTTGTGGTGTTTTGCAAGCCAGAGGCATACCATTAGAAGATTGTAGAGGGCAAGGGTACGACAATTGAGCCAATATGTGCAAGCCAATATTTTAAAATCTAATCAATTTGCTTTGTACTCCCCATGTGCCGCTCATGCACTCAATTTGATGGGTGTACATGCAGTTCAGTCGAGCACTGAAGTAGCAGCATTTTTTCGCTTTGTAAATCGACTCCACAATTTCTTCAGTGCCAGTCCAGAGCGATGGGCAATCCTCAAGCAAAAAAGTAGATGGTCACTTCGTCGTCTCTCGGACACTAGGTGGAGTGCCAAAATTGCTGCTCTTTAAAGCCGTGGCACCTCGTTTGCCCTCTATTCTGGAATGTGTTGTTAGCACATGCAATCTGACAAGGAATGCCAAATCGGAGGCAAAAAGTTCAAAAACCTATTCCACACCTTTGATGCACTGATTTTCCTTGCTGTGTGGGTTAAAGTGAAAAGTAAACATTATATATGAAGCCACATTTCCTCACAACCTCTCACATCTTCAGCTCCTTAATGACATATATAACCTGCAGCTACAGAGCATTTTTGAAGAAATCTGCATCACATTGAAGATTTTCTGCACCTTACCTGTAAGTGTTGCTGGCGGAGAATGGGCTTTCAGCAAGATGAAACGAGTTAAAAGATACACCATGTGCCAGGATAGACTGAACAGTTTTGCTGTTCTCTCCATTGATTGCAAATTGGCAAGAGCATTGGACTTCAAGGACCTCATCAGTGAATTTGCCCGCAAGAAGACCCGTCAGTAGGCATTTTCTGCAGAGTAAAGTTCTGTATTATGTTAAATCTGGAATGTAAATTATGGATAGAATTGTACAAATTTTGTTTTTGGAATATTTATGGAGGCATCAGGACTTCTTGTATGTAGGGCCCAGAATTTGGTGTTACGCCCCTGTTCCTATGCACAAGTAATTCCTTGCGTGGAACATATTTTAATGTTTATAACTTTCTTGAACACAAAATAAACGTAAACCGTCCCACTCTCCTGAAACAATGACAATTATAAAAAGAGTTTTGTTTTTCAAAGCAGTCACATTTATTTGTTGTTTCTTTATACGTTTTCTGAACAACCATTTGGGTTGTTTGATAAAATCTGCCATGGAAATCTCCTGAATGCTGACTAAAAATAAATACAGGACAACATGTAGCACTGCTCAAATATACAGAAGTTTGAAACCAATGTAAACTTTAAAAACAATTACTTACAAAAAAAAACTTTTGCAGCAGTTTCAAAAGTCATGTATTTACAAGTTTGTACAAAAAAACTAAAGTGAAAAGTCAATGAAGCATTTCGTCCAACTGAAGGTTTTCTCGTAGCGATGGTGAAAGCTATCTTGAGTTTGTTGTGACAAACTCTAAACCAAAAGACGCTGACACTAAACCAGAATGCAGTAGGAATCTACTCTACCTGCTACTGATTAATCTAAATCATCATCATCATAAAAACAATATTCTCCAGGGAATCGCATGATAAATATCCCCAGCGAGAATCGACGATAAAAAAAAAGGTTCACAACAACAACAACCACTGGATCAGTGCAAAAAAGTCTCAGTACAGGAATTACTGGAATGGATCCAGGCACTGGGTACAAGTACAGACATCTGTAAGGTATTTGTACGTGGCCAGTACCATGTGCCTGTTTGTGTACAAGTACACCGTACACAGGCTGATGGCGCTGCTCGTACTGTACGTTGTACGCAGCCCCTGTCGTACTCTGTGCACAGTCCTGATGTCTTTGTGAAGCATATATATTTGAAGGACAACAGCATTCTGTGAGGTGGAGAGAAGTGAGGAGGAAATCCACAGAGAATGGTCTGTTAGGGAGATAATGTACAGTGCTCTAGACTGGATGGGATGGATGGGAACACACAGGGTTCAAAGGTCTGTGTACCGTCATGTTACCAGGGAACATCTCGTACAAACATGTGATGATAATGTATGATAACATACATGTCGATAATGTGTTTTAGCTTATTACTTATAAATCACTTTAAAATATATTTTATACCTTTCACCAGAACCAGTGTCTTTGTATTGCTAAATACTCTCTTGCTAAAATAGGGTTTTTTAAAAATATGTATCATCTTATTGTTTGTCAGAAGATTGCTTACTTAGCTTTAACTGTAAGCCAATGAGAAAGATAACACAACTGTTTTAACTTTTCAATTTCAAAAAAGGTTTTTAAAAAAGTACTCGGTACAAAAAATATATATTTCAATCACTCTATCACATGAAGTATTGAGGGATTTTGAAAATGTGTTTTTTCTAGAAACATGTGGTTACGTATAGATATCCTACACTCTCAGATCAGATCGTCAATCACAGCTGACATCCAAGTTACTTTCCATAACATCCCCATAGTTTATAACACTGACTAAGAATAAAACTCTTTAAAACATATCCCACACTCCTTCCTCTACACCACTCCAACATTGCGGACTGCAGCAGTCTCCAATGTTCTGCTAACGTTCTACTAGCATTCTGCCAAAGATCTTCTAATGTTCTTCTAACGTTCTGCTGATGTCCTGCTAACATTCTGAAAAAGTTCTTATGTTCTGCTGACATTCTGCTTAAGTTTTGCTTACATTCTGCTAAGGTTCTGATAGCATTCTGCTAAAGTCCTGCAAACTTTCTGCTCACGTTCCGCTGACGTTCTAATGTTCTTCAGTCTGTTGTGTCAGGATTGTGAAGTCAATTTAGGGTTTGACAATTTACAAAAGGGTACATACCACAAATTATCAGTCAGAATTCTTTAAGAGCTTAGGTTCAAACCATCGTATTTTACTGTAATAAACCACTCATTATAGCTTTGATGGATTATAAAAATGGGGCGGCAGTAGCTCAGTAGGTAGGGCAGGTGGACATAGTGGGTTGTCCACTAACCATAGGGTCGGCGGTTCGATCCCCTTGATCCCCCTCCTCCAACTGTCCACATGTCAAACCCCACAAATGTACTGATTATAAGTCGCTTTGGACAAAAGCGTCTGCTAAATGCCCCTTCACCCTAAAAATAATGTCTTTCAGAAAGTCATTGCATAACTTGCATATTGCATAACATGGTAACTGGGTGGGGCACTGTTTGATAAAAATGTGACTGTTTTCTGGATGAAAAATAACCTGGAGAATTCATAGAATACCTGTTTTGAGTTATTTCATTTTCCTTCTTATGTTTTGACAATAGGAACACTGTAAATTCTAGTCTTAATTTACTTAATTCATAATTAATATTTGGCAGTTGATCTAAGCTGTTAACTTTAACTTTTGAAAAGCTGTGGTTCACTAGCATTTTATATAACATTTTATAAACCAGGTCGTTATCCAAACACATAAAGGCAATTCTTTTTTTCCCTACAAACTTAAGGGAGGAGCACGAAGGGTCTGAAACCGAAGAGTTCATGCATAGGGGGTCTCTGAACATCATGCTGAGGGTGTCCCAGGATGGGAGAGACTTTTCTGAGGTGTTTTGTGGCTGGAATGATGCTAGGTTTGTCAGGCTTGGTAGTGGTCAGTCCAACAGCTCGTTAAAGGTTTCAGAACATCAGTCTGAACTATCCACAGAACAACTGACAGTAGATGCACAGCAGATTTGTGCGTCTACTGTCAGTAAATGCACAAATCCAAATGCAAAACTGCCTTCCCCTCCCAACACGTCCCTCCCTGTTATCCCAGCAAGAGCGGCCTGGTGGAGGATCCCTCGAAACTACTCCAACAAAAATGTCCAGCCGCGATGGAATCGACTGTGTGCAGTTGATAGGTCAGGAGTCACAGTTCAAAGGTCACGAAGCAGCTGCTCCTAACTGCTGTCCGAGGGAGGGCGGTCGCCGGGGGGGCTCCCACTCTCCCCCTCCCCCTCCCCCTCAGAGATGGCCTGCATGGGCGCCGCGAAGAACCGACACCGGGCCGCGTAGCGGCTGCTAGTGGCGGGGGGCGGGGCCCGGGAGCGGCCCTGCCGGGCCCCGGAGGGGGAGGCCTGGTGGGGGGAGGCCTTGGGGGAGAAGCCCTCGGCGTTGGCCCTGGGCAGCGGGCTGAGCGCCGCCTCGGGCAACAACACTCCCTGGAGCTGCTGCTGCAGGGGGGAGAGGGGCTCCTCATCCCCCAGTGGGTCCCCGGGGGTCCGGGGTCCGGCGGGGCTGCGGAGGATCTCAGAGGCGGACATGCGGTAGCTGGAGTCGGAGCGGCTGCCCTTGCGGAGCAGGAGCAGCTTGAACTCCTCACTGGAGGTGCTGGACTTCTTCACGCTGCGGTAGATTGGGCTAGGGGCCTTCTGCAAGCCCCCGGGGGCAGGGGTGGTGGAGGGGGAGGCCGGGGGGGGCTGGGCGGGGGGCGTTGGGATGCCGGGAGGTGTCGACGTGGGTGACGTGGCTCCAGAGGCGGCCCCCAGGCGGCCGCGGACTCCCAGCTCAGCAGAGTCTCTTCTGCCCAAAACCTTCCTCTTGGACCTGAGGACGAAGCACCACCAGGACCGTTAACTAACCATGAACAAAGGACCTGATGGAAAACATGTTGGAGGCAGTATAGATGGACAGACTACTCTAGTGGTTAGGGTATCCACACGCCACCTGTATGCATCCTACCACTACCTACAACACGTGACTCTGGACACAGGAGTGTCTACAGAGTGTCTACAGCACACTGCGTACCTATGAATCATGGCGAACAGATCCTCAGTGGTTCGTGTTTTGGAGGGAGACTGAAACACAGTGTCGTCTTCCGACCACGCCACGTCACTCTGCGATGACATCGCAGGGGACGTCATGCTGTCCTCGCTTGGAGACATTGTCACATTCCCACTGGATGAAGACCCTGTGGGAGGATGAGAGGGTTCATTACTTTAAAGTGTTCATCATATGAAGTGCACCTCATCAGAGCTTTGATCATGACCTCACAACCCCGAGAGATAAGTTTTTGTACTGCACCTTTACTGAGGCCATCTTCTGTGTCAGGTGAGGCCTCTTCTCTGCTGTCTGGGGAGGAACTCCAAGAAGAACCGAATGACTCGTCCTCCTCTCCGTCTTGTCCCGGGCCCTCTGATGGACGGGACTCAACCGGCACTTCGTGTCCCTCACCCGTCTGCTCCCGACTGCGGGTCAGCGCCGCGCAGAGGCTCGCCGGCTCCTCTTCTGCAGGTTGAGTTTGTGGCGGGGGAGGCATCTCCTCCGGAAGGCCAGGGCAGACGAGGTACTGGCTGGAGTCTCCTGGCATTTGTCCCTCCGGGTGAGCGGACATCCGGGGGTGGTCCTGCTCTTCCTGGGCCTGGAGAGCCGTCAGATGTCCCTTATCAGCCGCAGTGAGTCTATCTTGGCTGTCTATGACACCTGCAACATACTGATCACCGGGACACTCCTCCCCTGCAGCTCCGGGCTCCTTTGAGGGGAGAGGAGGCGGTTGGTAAGCCTCCTGAAAGGAAGCGGGGACAAAGGTGGCATAGACTGGATGACCTTCGACCTCTGAGGACTTGCTGCTGGATAGGAGGGTCACTGGGGGGTCTCTAGGGGTGGTGTGGGGTGGTGTCTTCTCACAGCGGGGTTTCTCAGGCTCCCTGCTGAAGGACCTCAGCTGGATCGAGTGCAGCACGGTGGGGGTGATGGACATGAGGCGCATTGGAGGAACCTCGGACTTACAGGACCGGCCAGAACCTGATGACTTCTGTTTGCTGCTCTGTTTGAGAAGCTGCATCTGGTTCCTGAGGGCCACCGCGGAGCCACCAGGTTTGTGCTGAAGGCCACTGAGGTCGAGGTTAGAGGGAGGTATGATGGGCAGCTCCAGGGTGGTTCTGGAAGAGGAGCCTCCGTCCTTGGAAGACCGGAACTGGAGCGAGGAGAGCGAGGACTTCCTCTCGGGAACCTTGGGCTTCCTCTTGCCGCTGGGGGGCGACAGTGGGCCAGGGAAGAAGGCAGAAGGCAAGGCGGATGTGGGGGTCTCCCCCTGGCTGGAGTAGCCACTGGAGGGCGACGCCAGGCCGGCGAGGTTCTCCGGAGATGGCACCTTGAACTCTGACCCCTCCCCTGGGGGCAGCGAGGGCGTGGTGGCCCTGGAGTCGGACTGGGATGTCTGGGACCCAGAGCTCTCCTGAGATTTGATGCACTCGATGACGGTGGTACCGGTGGCGGTGCTGGAGTTGGACAGCGAGCGGTACGTGTCGTTGGACTTGAGGTCATTGAGGAGCCAAAGGTCTGTGTAGTCCGCCTGCACGGCGCCATCCTCCTTGAAGGACCGGGGGTCCGTGGAGGGGTACGACCCGGCGTCCTGCAGCCCCTCGCAGTCCTCCAGACCCCAGGCCTCGGGGGGGTCCACCACTAGGGAGGGGGTCTCGGGGCAGCCTAGAGAGTCACCCGGGTCCAGATTCAGTCTCCTCTCCTTGGATGACGACGGCCGTTGCTGGCCGCACGATATCTTTGGTTCTCTCTGATCCGAGACGTTACCCTCACTGCAGATCTGCCTCAGGGAGGAGCTCCTCTTGGGTGGGGAGGGCTTTGCCTTGGACTTCTTCAGCGAGAGGCAGCGGCGGTCGCGCGCCGTGCGGGAGCTGAAGTCCGGCGTGCCGCACTCGGAGACGGACGCATAGCCGTAAGGGAAGCTCCGGCTTTCCTTGAGGCCGCAGTCGAAGTGCATGGAGGTATAGTAGCCCTCCGTGTCCACGGAGTAGTGGGACACCGCGTCGGCTTTCTCCGACGGGGGCTTGTCAGAGAAGCTGCTCTCACAGGTGGCCATGCTGGTGAAACTGGGGCAGCCCAGGCTGCCCTCTGGCTCCCTGCTGGGCTCGGGGGTGAACTCACAGGTGGGGTCTCCGGCGTGGGTGTAGCCCCACTCCGCCTCGCCGGCAGCGCCCAGAGCGGCGTCCTCCAAGATGTCCATGGCGGTGGAGGAGAAGGAGCCGGCCCTCTGGGTCCGGAGCCCCGGGAGGCGCCCGTCCAGAGGGTAGTGGTCCAGGACCTCGTCCGTGGCGTGGCCGGCGGCGTTCAGAGACAGCTCCGAGTCGCAGTGGGAGGAGCCTGTGAGCTGCGGCGAGGCAGCTGGGGGCAGGGTCTCGGAGGTGTGGGAGGGGCAGGTGGAGCTGCTGCCGCTCCAGTTCCCACTGGACGACTGGTGGTCCATCTGGTGGTCGTCCTTGTGGTCCGTCGGGCCCCCCCCCAGCACCCCCGCTGCCGAGCCAGAGCGCACAGGGCTGCTGAAGGTGTCGGAACTGGAGGACATCTCGCAGCTCCCCATGTGGGCCTTGCCAGACCTGGCCCGGTCGAGCCAGCCATGCTCGGGGCTGCCTGCACGCTGCTGGAAGCCCAGGCCCCCCCGCTGGCACCCGGGTACCACCCTGCCGTCGGGGCTCCCCTCCTCCTCCTCCTCCTCCTCGCCCTTCAGATCTAGCTCCCCGCCGCCGGACAGGAAGTCCTCCGTGTCAAAGGGTGAGAGTTCTTCTTCCTCCTCGTCATCTTCGTCACTGACCCGGTCGGTCAGACGAGACCTGTCCCGAGGGAGACTCTGCGAACGGAGCCGCGAGGCGCTGGGGGACGCCAACATGGCGTGGAGGTCGCGATGGCAGTCAGGCAGGGCAGAGATGTTCCCCGCGGAGACGGAGAGTGGGAAGGATGTCCCGGGACCCCGCTGGGCTCGGATCCTCCTGCGGACGGAGGCGTAGGAGGTGGGGAAGTCCTCGGTCTGGCAGCCTGAGTCCCGGGTGGTGCTGAGGCGGCAGGACAGGCCCTCACTGCAGGTGGTGGTGTCGGGGCTTGGGTGGATGACGGCCGTCCGATCAGTGGAGCTTGGAGATTCGTCTGAGTCTGGAGACAGAGAAAATCCTCCTGGGATTATCATCAAACATTCAGTTGTTCTTCTTCATATCATATCTTGGGTTTTCTGAAACCTGTGTAAGGTCCCTACCAACATCTTTTGTTTTACAACACAGAATAATGAAGAATAATTTACAATCATGTGAATCAACACGTTTAGTCGCATCTCTTCAATCCTTGAAGAGAGCCTTCCCAGCAGGACACCTCCCGCCCCTCTGGAGCCAGTCTGTTTCTGGCATCCTATGTGGCACCCTGTTGTCACATGCTGTCATCACGTGATGTCGTCACATGATGTCATCAGAGTGTTGTGACTTCACGGGAGGAAGTGTTGGAGGAGGTGTAGGAGGATGTGGAGGTTTTGCAAGAGGGGGAGAGTGGGATGGAGGTTGAGGAGCTGTAGGGTGTAGGAGGAGGTGTTGGAGGGGGGTGTAGGAGTTGGAAGAGGTATAGGAAGGGGGAGGTGTAGGAATTGAAGGAAGTGCAGAAGGGGTTGAACGTACCGAAGCTGAGGTGCAGCTGTCTGGGGACGCCGGCAACTGTCCTACGCCTCCTCAGTTTCCTCCTCCTCTGCAGGAGAGACTGAGAATGGACCAGGGAGCAACGCACGCTTGCGTCTCTGTCAAAACCCACCCCTGGGGGGGGGGGGGGAAGAGAGGAGAGAGAGAGAGAGAGAGAGAGAGAGAAAGAGAATCAACATCTAAGGAATATTTGTTTAGTTGTAGAGCAGAGTATAGCAGCAGAGTAAAGCAGTCCTCCTGTTTTGATGTAAAACACGCAACAGAACAGCATCTATGGACATGGACATATTTGTATCAATAAAATAGTGGTTGAAACAGGAAGTCAACCCCAGGAGTAGAAAATTGGGGATAAATTGCAAATCGTATTAAAACACTGAACAGAAGTGAGCAGCGAATGAACCAATGAATGATTAATGCAATCACATGGAAAAGACAAAACACAGGACATGAAATGAACGAAGACACATTGACAACAAATCATTCAGCTGTCATATCGATGAGGTCGCCACGGCCATTTGACGGGAGGGGGCCCACCTTCCACGGGTCAACTCATGTTATCCCTTCATCACAGTCTCAAAGGGCTCGACTGGTTCTGCTCCACTGGTCTGCTTCTACTGGTTCTGCTCTACTGGTTCTGTTCTGCTGGTTCTCATCCACTGGTTCTGTTCAACTGGTTCTGATCTACTGGTTCTGTTCTACTGGGCTGGTTCTCTAGGGAAGTTCCTCCCTTCTGTTCTTCATGCTGTCATGAGACCCCCCCCCCCCCACGACACAGTCATTACTAAACTTTAAGAAGGTCCTTCGTGAGGTGATTTTCTCTCCCTCTCCTTTCTCACAACCCCCCTCACTCTCTCCCCTCTTTCTCTCCTCACCACCCCCTCCCTTCCCCTCTCTCTTCCAGTGTTAGCAGTAGGCGTGGGAGATCTGTTCCATCCCCGGTGGGTCTCGGTAAATCAGAGCAGCTCTTTCACATGCTCCTCATTGACATGCAGCAGCAGCATCTCCTCAGCTCGCGAGGTCCACACAAAGCCCTGAGCCGCCAGGAAGTCCACAGAGACGGAGCAGAGAGCGCGACACGCGAAGGACGTCCAGGACAGAGCTAAAGCACTAAAACTACGCTGGGAGACATCAGTACTCTGGCCCGTCGACAGGGAGAGTGTTAGTACTACTGATGCTGGGGAACAAGAAGGGGCTGAATAAACACAGAAGGGACACTTCTCTGGAAGTAGGAAGATTTAATTCCAACAGTTCAACTCTATGAGCTCTGTTGAGGGGAGAGGGTAGTGATAGTAGTTTGAGTAACACTAAGGACAGGTCGTGGTAATGGTCAGGACAGTAGTGACAGTAGCGGTAATGACAGTAGTATATGAACAGTAATGACAGTAGTATGGTAGTAGTAACCGTAACATAGTAACAATAATGACAGTAGTATAGAAGTGGTAATGACAGTATAGTAGTGGTAATGACCGTAGTATAGTCATGTAATGACAGTAGTATAGTAGTGATAATGACAGTATAGTAAGGGTAATGACAGTAGTATATGAGGTAATTTACCAGTCACGTTAATGGGGATGACGCATGAGTTGATGACCTGGGAATCGCTTTTCATTCTGTGGGCAGGGGTGGGCAGGGGCAGGGCGCCGGACCAGTTAGTCTGCCGGTCCAGGGTGGAGGGGATGTTAGGGATGGGGAACTTAGACCTCTGACCCAGCAGAACCAGCTCGCTGTCCGGGTCACGGCGGACCACCTGGAACACAACACGACATGGTTAGGCAGCTGAGGTTCTCGTGTGAAACCTGTGAAGGTGGAGGACATGCACTCACTTCCTGAGCAGACCTCATCATACGTTGCATGTAGGACGATCATTTGGGGATATCTACTAAAAAGTGCTGTAAATTATGTATTATTAAATGATAATATGACTTCATACATGTATCTACATACATGAAGTATATCAAGCTACATCTGTCTGCTCAGGAAGTGGATTTGAGTTATCAGACATGAGATCATCTGAATGGAGACAACAGCATGCCGATTAGTTAGCAGTTAGTGGTGGGAAGGATACGAGCAGCCCAGAGAGCAGCTCCTGAAAATGACAAGTGAGTCGCAAATCACATGAAAGAAAACAGACACCACACAGACGAACAACATCCACAAAGAAGTTCAAACACATGTTAGCTCATGCTAACAGGATCCTTTTGGGGCTTCTGTGGTCTCCCTGGAGGAACGGTCTGGTCCATCAAACCAAAGCTACGCGCCTCAACATCTGACAACCATTCAATCACTTGCATCCAAACTCTTGAGCTGATTGTCTAACAATGTCAGGGACCCCCGACGGAACAAGGCTGCCCGTTAGGACTGAGGAAAAAACTGGTCCATCTCAACACTCACTTTCATGTCCTGCACCATCTCCCAGCATGAGGAGACCCTGGCTCAGAGAGATCCATGACCACCGGAAGAAACACTGCAAAAAACAAGTTCTATCTCTCTGTTTCCTGCTGTGCTCCACTCGTTCTCAAGAGGAGAGAGAGAGCTCCCTCCGCCTGTCCGTGGTGTGGCTGCGGTGACCAGTGGACTACCCCCTGGCTCCTGAGAGGAGCCTGGACTACTGGGAGGACCTCTCTGGCTGGAGAACTGGTTCACTCCCCCTACCCCCCCACCCCCCCGTCTAACTGCCTTTGTGTTCCAGTTCCCAGTGAAACCAGGACTCAACCCCCACCGCAAAGCAACCCGTTTCCCTGGAAACTCAACTCTCAACTAGTGAGCAGAGCAAAACAAGGGATTTGTTTTTAGAACAGAGAGAGAAAGAGAGTGTGAGAGAGAGAGAGAAAGAGAGAGAGAGGGAGAGAGTCATTCTGTGAGGGAGGAGGAGCAGGGGGAGGGGCAGGAGGAAGAAGTGAGGAATGAGATGAAACATGGACCAAAGAAAGAAGAAAAGCTCACAAACACAAAGGAGAGAGAGAGAGAGAGAGAGAGAGAGAGGAGAGAGAGGGGTAGAGGGGGACAAGGGGAGGAGGGGGGGGGGGGGGGGGGGGGGGCATGGCTGTAGTGTTGGGGGTGTGTGTGTGGACCTCTGATCTCTAAGAGGTTCATGTTATGCTCTGCTGTTCTCAGAACTGTGGTGTAAAATCCTCTTGAACGCCAATACAGAAACCGGCCCTGCCCACGGAGGAGAGGAGGATCATGGGTAATGGCAGACGTCTTTGAGAGAGGACGCTGTCATTACAAACCCTGGGTCACGCGCTGGCTTTAACCCGACACACATTCCACGCATGCTGCAGTCCTCCAGCCAAATCCCGGCCTCAGTGGTCTGACCCTCAGAACCACTGTACCCACAATGCTCTCTGTCTGAAACTGCCTCAGGGAATCACGTCCAGCACATGCTCAACAGGTCAGGTCCTCATCGAAGACACAGAGAGAGAGGAGCTGAGGAGAGAGGAGGTGCAGGAGGAGGAGGAGTGATGCCTGTGGAGGAGGAGGAGGAGGAGGAGGAGGAGGAGGAGGAGGAGGAGGAGGAAAAATACCTTTCTGCTCCAGGGAGAGAAGTGGCAGCAGTCGGTGGGGGAGGGGTGGGAATCAAACTACAGGAGCACAACAGGGACAAACAAGAACAACAACAACAACACAATGAATCACAAACGGAAAAAAAACAAAAAAAGTGACAGAACCAAAAGTAACTGGCGACAGTGGGGAGGTGAGCTGCACAGGGGCTGAAGGGGACAGCGGCGTGAATGATGACCACATTCACACCTGGTGTAAATGTGTGCCTGGGCTGAGAGCAACACACTTATGTAGATAGGAGGTAACATGTAGCTATCGGGTAACAGGTAGCTAACAGGAAGCTTGTCTCACATGGCAGACGGGCTCACGGGTAGCTTAAAGTTAACAGGTAGCTAAAAGGAAGCAAACAGGTAACATGGGATAACCAATTGGACATGACAAAAACAGGGTGTGGCTAAACGATGAGTGATGCAGGCGGTTACCACGGTTACCTGTGTTTGTTCTAACTCTGTTTCAGCATCTCTAACCTCTGTCAGCTTGAAAGACAACAGAATACATTCAATACATTGGTGTTAACCTAATCTGTCTGTCCTCGTTAGTTTTATCTCTCTATTTGTATAGCTTTTATGAAAGATGTATTGCAGTATCGTTTGCAGTACAGTTTTACTGCAGCAGTTGTACTGGAGGATGTACCGTGCTGACGCTCCGTGCTCTGTGTTTCCCACGCAGGGGGGAGTGTGCTGACGGGTAGCTGCTGCCAGGGGGAGCCACAGACACGCAGATGGTCACCCGGCGCTCCCGACTCAGCGTGCGTCTCTGCTGGTGATCTGACGATAAGAGAACACGACATCCATGACACACTAGTGCTGTTTGGGTTCGGATATAAACCAAAATACACATACACGTGTTTTCTCTATTTTATAAATCTAGGGAAGGCGAGGGGGTAATTCAGTTGAACAGACAGGATACGGGGTCTATTCAGTCTACACTAAAACCATCGCCACCAGCCTACTGCTTCATATACGGAACGCGTGAAGCAGTGGCTACGTGTGTGGCCACTAGGGGGCGGTAGGGCACTACAGCGGGCTGGAAGACGCAAACCTTCACGGTGGGAGAGACGCGTCCAAGAAGTTCCTTCAGTCATGATGTCAATATTTTAAAAAAGGAAGAAAGAAAACAAAATGAAGAAATGGAAAGACAAATCTATTGAGAAAGATGAGGTGTTGGACAGAGAAAGGGTGAGGGAAGGAGAGACACAGCTGATGAAAGAGTGTGAACGTCAGAGTTGTAGAGAATTTGAAATCTGCTCAAAACGAATCTGTCAGTTGACTTCAAAGGCAGAGAACAACATCTGGATCTGCTGAGAGACAGAGCGGGGTGGGATGGATGGATCACTGTGTTGTGAAGGGTTCTGCAGGGTTCTGGGTTGTGAGGGGGTAGTCTGTGTGGTTCTGCAGGGTTCTGGGTTGTAAGGGGGTAGTCACTGTGGTTCTACAGGGTTCTAGGTTGTAAGGGGGTAGTCACTGTGGTTCTGCAGGGTTCTGGGTTGTGAGGGGGTAGTCACTGTGGTTCTGCAGGGTTCTAGGTTGTAAGGGGGTAGTCACTGTGGTTCTGCAGGGTTCTGGGTTGTGAGGTGTAGTTAGTGTGATTCTGATTCAGGATCCTCACCTATCTGCAGGGAACGCAGGTTGATCTTGGCCTGTTGGTGGAGCTCCTCTAGGCATGCTGGTCGCGTCGAGGGGAGGAAGATGTTCCTCTGCTGGTTCCAGGGAGCTTGGTAGTGAAACGTCAACTTACTCTCAACATCCAGGTCTGACACCGCTGTGGGGGTGGAGGAGAGAGTCAGTCCCAGTCAACACATACTTCTCACATTTGAACCTTTTGACTGGTGGTCGCCATAACACTAATATCCTGTTAATGCTAACATTGATGCTAATACTAAGGACTAGTTTCTTTTAGACCACAAGGATCTTTGTACAGTTCTCTGACTAGAATGTTCCTTCCCCTACTTCTGGTGTGTGTGTGTGTGTGTGTGTGTGTGTGTGTGTGTGTGTGTGTGTGTGTGTGTGTGTGTGTGTGTGTGTGTGTGTTGGCTTCCTGCTAGTCTCTGACCTGTTGGTCCTGTTCTGTGGAACCTCTCTTCACAAACTCCCCCGCACCAAGATAAAACAACACCTAGAACTCTCTCTCACCCTGCTGTTTCTGGAGAATGGTGTCTACCCTCCCACCACCACCCCACTCCCTGCAGAGTCCAGGACCAGGAGAGAGTCCTAGTGGGTTAGGGGACTAGGATAGAATCCTATTGCTCTAGGAGACTAGGGAATATACCTAGAGGATGAGGGGCTAGATAACTAGAGATACCCAGAGACCTCGGAGTCTAGGAGAGAGACCTAGGAGAGAAGAGATCAAGGCAGAGTGTTTGGTCTACCTCTGCATTTTAATTACAAGCCAGCATCCCAGACAGACACCCTCTTACACACCCTCTCACTCACACACACACACACACCCTCTCTCTCACACGCACACACCTACAATTTGCTGGCAGCCTGGGAATTACACTGTCATGGATTTCACACATTAGATCTCTCCATCTCTCTCTGTCTCTCTGTCTCTCATTATCACCATCTCAGTTCCTCGGAACTGGGAGGGAGTTCCTCTCTGGGTTATTGATCTAGAATTGAGAAACATGTCTCACACACACACACACACACACACAAACACAGCCCATCTGGGGAGACCCCACATGGTCACCTCAACCAAAGCTTTAGACTGACAGGAGTCCATGCAAGTTGTTGTAGTTGTTGTAGTTGTTGTTGTGTAGACCCTACCTGGGGAGGAGAGAGTCCGGTAGCACCCCAGACCCATGAGCAGTTAGATAGTCCTCTGTTGGTCAGACAGTCCTCTGTTGGTCAGATAGTCCTCTGTTGGACAGACAGTCCTCTGTTGGTCAGATAGTCCTCTGTTGGTCAGATAGTCCTCTGTTGGTCAGACAGCCCTATGTTGGACAGACAGTCCTCTGTTGTTCAGATAGTCCTCTGTTGGTCAGACAGTCCTCTGTTGGTCAGATAGTCATCTGTTGGACAGACAGTCCTCTGTTGGTCAGACAGTCTTCTGTTCATCGCCAGTCACTGCTCCGATCATCAAGTCTTTCCCTCGCTTTCCTAAACGGGTCTCCTGTCTTAACCCTGGTGTCTCTGTCCCTGGCGTCTCTGTCCCTGGTCTGACTTACGTCTCCCAGGGAACATCTGCAAGCCTCATCACCCCCCCCTCCAGGGTTCTCCCACCCCCCTGGAGCCCTGTCCCCTCCCCCTGGGGCCCTGTCCCCTCCCCCTGGAGCCCTGTCCCCACCCAGCAGCTGGGTGCAGATGGCCCTGCAGACCCCCGGACTTGGGACACCACTAAACTCTTCATGATCTGCCGGGGGAAAGGAGAGACGCAGTCCTAACCCAGGATAGAGCTACCTAACCCAACCGATCAAGAACTGGACAGGTTGAGATTGTTACATGTGGACATGTTGAGATGTTTACATAGGGACATGTTGAGTGGTTTGTTCAATGTTAAGATGTTTGTTAGATGTTTACGATGCGTGATTGTGTAGATATTGGGGTGTTTAAATGTGTGTTTATTGTTTGGATGTGTACTAGATGTGAACTACATGTTTAGATGTGTGGGTGGCTCTGTCGTGGACGCGCATGACGAGAGTGCCTGGCGTGTGCGTGTGTGGTCTTAATAATAGTGGAGACTTGAAGATGGTAAACAGTTGTGCAACTTCGTCTGTCATCAGGCCCACGCTCTGGTTCCTTCATATCGTCCATTCCAGTTCTGTCAGTTGAGTCTCTAATTGTCTCACCTGCGGCATGGGGAGGTGACCTCTGACCCCAAGCTGGAAAGTAATTCTGGGGAATTACTCCAGAAGGTTTCTCAATAAGTCTCCCTCCCCTCTCCCAACCTGTTGTAGTCCCATGTGTAAAAGGTCAAACATATCAACACACAGGTGTCTCTCTCTCCCCAGAGCTCTGTGGACTTCTCCTCGTTTGTCTCAACTCCTTACGTTCATTCTTGGTTGAACTGTTGAGGAAGCCTGGAATTCATGCATTTGTCTGGCTGGTTATTATCTGTGTATTTCTTTCTATGTATGTGAATTTTCCATGTCTTTTCAGTGTATTATTTAGTACTTGCGTTAGCCCTCATGTATATATGTGTAGATTTGGCCCTGCTCCATAGACTGCCCCAGAACCCCAGCTCTCTCACACACACACACACACACACACACACACACACACACACGCCTAGAATAAATCATACTGCAGCGTTTATTGGCACACACCCCAGTCCTGGAGCTCAGCCTGGACCTCCAACTCTCTGGCCCAGAGTGTGTGTGTTTGTACTGTATGCATCTGTGTGTGTTTGAGTGTGTGTGTACTGTATGCACGTGTGTGTGTGTTTGTGTGTGTGCGTGTGTGTGTGTGTGTGCGTGTGTGTGTGTGTGTGCGTGTGCGTGTGTGTGTGCGTGTGTGTGTGTGTGTGTGTGTGCGTGTGTGTGTGTGTGTGTGTGTGTGTGTGTGTGTGTGTGTGTGCGCGCATAATATAATGTGTTTGTGTGTGTGATATACTGTGGGTGTGTGTTCTGGGAGGTACGGTCCAGGGTAGGAATCCTGGGGAATTCCCCGCCAGTAAAACAAAGTTTCCACCAGCAAGAAAAAAGACCCTCAAGATAAAACATTATATCATTTGTCACATTGAGAGAAAGCCCCTGTACCTCAACACACTGAGAACAACGATGACAACGCACTCATGGTTGTTCATCGGTCCTCACATATTCAATCAACACAAAGAATAAATGTCCAATTACTGTGTTAGATGCGTATAGTATTTGTGTAGAGATTTGTGACAATGCAAAGTCGTTCAGAACCAGAACCAGAAACGTATTTGTGCACATAAGGAATGTGACTTGTTGCGGGTGTCTTCAACTAAAAAGATAATCATATAACTCCAGACACGATGTGTGCAATATTTGCAATGTAATACGCATAATGAAATTGAAAGCGTGGGACAGGTCGCGTGCATCTGCATCTCGTTAAAATATGAGTTACACTGCCCTCTGGCGGTACAGCGGTACATTACTACAGCTGGTCGTCTGAAGCACTTGACGGATCCCACTGGGAACGGGATTTAAGAAGCGCCGGCTGAACTCCAGACTCCAACAGTGGACCTGCGTGTTGTCACTAACAAAAACACTCTTTGAAATACTTTAGAAACTCATTTGAATATTCAATCTATTTATATCTTTAATTTATTATGTATAAATCCTCTAGGAAATGTTAGTGTCACAGGTGCTCTGCTCAGGATAGACAAGCACTCACTAATAATAATCATAATATTAATGGAAAATAAAAGTAGAATAAGTGGATATACACCAACATATGGGAGACATGTATGTATATACAACCATAACTACAAAGTGGCTAAAATGGAGGGATATTTTAGGACCTTGACTTACAATGTGAAATATGGAGGTGTGAAGAACCTGCACCCTAACAGCTTCTGTGAATGAACCCCCTCGTGACAGAGCGGAGGGGTCACCGGGGGTCACATGGGGGGGTGGGGTCAAGGGGCCTACCTCCTGAACTCTAAACACCTCATTATGAGGTCGCCTCAAGTCTGTAAACACTCAGGGTAAATCACATGCTTTGTGCAGCTCTCCTCTCCTCGCTGGTCCAAAGCCGCTGGTTTCACCATCGTTAATCACAGACGTTCACTGGAACACGTGTTCACGACGTTTACACGAGTATAGTGATTCAGCCGGCTGAGGACGGCCGCAGTCCGGCGTCCACCTCCACCATGCACCTCCTCAAACTCACTGTTGTTCTCTGCATAACAGCTCACTGTTGTTCTCAGCATAACAGCTCAAATGGTGTTGTCAACATAACAGCTCATGTGTTGTTCTCAGCATAACAGCTCACATGTTTTTCAACATGAACACATATATACACATATGCTGAATGTAGTTTTTTGAGGGAGGAGTACAGAAGGGGAGGGAGGAGTAGGGCAGGATGGAGGGGGAGGGTGGGCAGGGGTGATGCAGGAAGGGGGGGGGGGAAGAGGAAGGGTGTGTCAGGATGGATCCTGCCTCCAGGCACACCTGAGCTATTAGGTTCACAAACGAGATGGTGTGACCTTCGACCTGCTGCTTTAGTCATGGTGTGAAGGGATGACAGGCATTGTAATAAGAAGCGTTTGAGGAGGAGGGAGAGAGGGCGGGGTCTGACTGGAGGAGAGCAGGGCAGCGTAAGGAAAGGCTCCTGGGTCTGCGGAGCAGGTAATGTGAGGAGTCGGCAGAAGCACCGAGCTGAGCAGACGAGATCCAGAGGACCGGGGGTACCGGCCGCGGGTTCTACGCCCGGGAGAAACCAGAGAAGAAGAGACCGTGACACTGGCCCGCCGCCACGGGTCTGAAATGTTTGGAACCCGAACCCGGTTGGGTCTGTGGCGGTGGAGGACGTCCTCTACGTACAGCAGAGACGGCCCAGCCAGGAAATCACTCTCAATCCAAACGGCATTCAGAGTGTTCCCTGACAGCCCCTACTAAAGATGCCCAATTCCTCAATCACACAGTCGGTCCAATGGAGTGTGGCTGAAAACCACAACAGAACAACAGAAGTGCATAAACCTATGCACTCTATCTTCAAGCAGTGAGGTAGGGAGGTAGTGAGGTAGGGAGTTAGGGAGGTACATGCAGCAGTCTCTGATACAGAACCGAGCCCAGCTACAGCGCTGTGGGAGCTGAACATCCGACATGCTACATCCTTGTGTATGCTATTACCTCGTAGTGTATGCCTGGCTGTATGTATATTTATGTATATTATCTTTTCTTTATGTACATTTTTTTTATATATTTTATTACATAGGTTTATATTTGTATATAGGTTTATATTTTTATTTTTACATAGGTTTATATTTTCTACATAGGTTTTATATTTTACATAGGTTTTCTTTATATATTTATATTTTCTAACACTCTACTATAAGTAGAGTGTCCTCTTTTTTCTCCTGGAGTTTTGTGACGAAGGCAATTTCCCTCAGGGATCAATAAAGTATGTCTGTCTGTCTGTCTGTCTGTCTGTCTGAACATGTTAGTACCAGAGCATTCTGCATATTCATGGTTCTGATGGCCCAGAGAGATATCCGACCGCATGTTCTGGAGAAACAAAAAGCCTTTTCCGGTTCTGTGTTCTGAGAGTGCTCTCCAAACACAAACCAGGTCTCCTGACAACAGGAAACAGAACCTCCCCATTCATCATTCAGTCTGGAAGGGCTGGCAGGGTCAAAGGTCACGGCCTGTGTGACGCCCAAGTCTCGGGTCAAGGGCGGAGGGGCCGGGTTAGGCTACCGGCGCCGCCCCCCCCTCCCCCCCCCCCCCCCCCCCCCCCCCCCCAGCACACACACCCAGGTGGAGAACGCTTAGGGAAGGAAGGTGGAGAGGAGAGCTGGAGACCACCACAGCCCCGCCTCCTGACCCTCGTTATGAAGCTCTTAGAGCTGGAACGGTCTGACGGGTCTCGGGGTATAAACACGTCTGGACCGGGTCTGGCTTCCCTCAATGCCCCCACCTCCGCCGCCGCCGGGGAGGGGGTTCGGGGAGCAGATAGAAGGAGCAGATTGTAGCCAGACTGCTGCTACGACCGCTCTCCTTAAGGTAATTATGGTCTGTCTGAGGTCAGTATTGTAAGCATCCTTCAGACTCGGGTAGGAGGAGGAGGAGGAGGTGTTGGGGTTCCTTGGTCTGCTGACATCCTGCTCAGGGTTGGTGGTTCTCTGGTCCTCCTGGGCACAGCAAGGTGTCCCCTGAACCCCCTGACAGTCTTATTTCAGGTGCCCTTAATCCATGAAAACACTGTTGGTAAAGTCAATGTTGAATGTGCATAAAAACCTACATGACAATGAGCGGCAGCATCTTCTGTTAATATTGTATTTTATTTTATACACATATCTGTATCTGTTTATTGTGTCTTTACCTTCTGTATTTGATTTAGTTCACACTGTTATTTGTTACATGTTTTATGTGTAATTAACTTAATTTGTGAAAGCTGTATGTGTATAAAATGTGTTTGTGGGTTGTCTAACCTGAGCTGATGCCATTTCATTTTGGAGATTCATTCAATGAACCTTGGAAATGGAGGTCAATGAGATGAACACTGAAGTTCCCATCAAAAGTGTACAACAAAGTCCTGCCTTGGAAAACACTCAGGAGTCCGGTTCTCTCATTGGGGTTGTTAACCAGATAATGGGATGTATTGATTGTTCATTGATCTGCTCTGAAGTTGGGTGTATATATAACAGTTCACTTCTGGTATTGTTTTTTTTTTGTTTTTTTTTCATAAGGTGAAAAATAAATGCTGATGCTTCAACTCAGTAAGTATGACGTTTTGTGTGTGGTAATTTGTTCATAAAACTACTTTGCATACAGCATTATGTACATAACAGTCAGTGTGTGTGTGATGGTGTCATTTGGCAGTGCGCACATATTGGCTTCAATGTGATGATGGAGAAATCAGACTTGAGAATGAACTACAATTCAACACTTTTCTGTGATGCTTTGATTTGATTGCCCTGATGGTTTGTTCTCCGTACAGTGTAGTATTTGCTGGAGAATGTGAAGATGAACTTGGACCCTCTCGGCAGAACCCTGAAGTTAAGGGCCCATAATAAAGACCTGCACAAATGTATTGTGTTCTGGTACATGTTCACACAGAAATGTCAGCCTGTTGCTGTATTGCTTATTTTCTGTTGCATCGTGTTCTCAGTAGTTTGTTTTCCATGTCCTGTTTCCCAGAACTGTTGGTTTTGTAGATAGGCCTTCTAGCCATGAATCCCGTAAGAAGGTTCTATGGTGCTTGGAGCCCAATGGATACGTTTCAGAAAACTGGTTTGGGTTTCCCTGTTGGAGTTTGGTCAAGTCAGAATTCATGGAAATCCAGAATTGTTGGTTCCTGCTGAAGACCACTTAACTGCTCATTCTTGTGTTTGGCTTTAAGAGGTGGACTCATACCTTCCTGTGACACTACGGCCGTCATCCAGCAGTAGAGGCTCCTGAGGTCAAGTGGCTTAGTATGTGTCCTGTAGGTCATACATGTACTTGATGACTGCAATGGCGATTGTGTGGAAAAAAAGTAATATAGTGTTTGTCAGTTATGAGACCTATCTGAGTGACTTAGCTTAACTTTTAAGCTAAGTCTTTGCTACAGCTAGTCCCCCTTCGGAGTAGGCTTGGGTTTGTTCTGTCTGCATGGAACGGGTCACTGGACCTTGGCCTCCTGGTTCAACACAAACCTCTTCCGTAAACAATGGTGGCCATCCAGGCTTTAAAGAACTTGCAGTTCACCACCAGGTGGGATGTTGATTAGTGATGTCAAGGCTAATCGTTGGAAGGTGTATCATGTCGATGTGATGCATCTTCCAGCTCGCACCACCCACTGGCAGGCTACCCATTATGTTGAACATGAACAAGACCCAAATTGCATGTTCTGCCATGTGTTGTGCTTTGTTTGTTTTTCTTGAATTACAAGACGCAGCGCTCTGCTTTGGCATTGCTAAAGCAGCGTTTGAGGTCCCTGCTCGACAAGTTGTGGATTGTGACTTCCTGCTGTTCATCACTGGTCTCAATAGAGGGAGGAGCCTAAAGCATGCATACCACAGGGGCTAGATGTGGGGGGGGGGGGGGGGGGGGGACTGGGAAACAGCTGTCAGAGCTAAACTGCACCCCCACACCCCACCGCAAAGCATGTTGGGTAGTGAAGATGGAATGTACCCGACTCGGGACTAATGCGGTGTTGGTGAGTCAGCTGGCAGCAAGGAGGTAAACACTGGGACAGGGGACGGGGGTAAACAGAGGGAGGGAGGGAGGGAGGAGAGGAGCGAGGAGGTGAGAGGATTTGTGTCAACATGTAAATGGTTTGGGAGTGTCCGGGTGTTTTAGTGGGAGGCAGACGGTTTGCATGAGTTATACTGGCGTGTTTACTTGTTTGCTCTTCACTGGATGAGTGTAAACAAGGGTTTTACCCACTGGGTGCCCCGCTGTCTCCAGCTCCAGTGTTGGACAGAGCTTTAAGGGCTTGTTACAGGGGAGGGAATCTCTCCCATGTCTATGTAGCCGTCCTCACACCCCCAGCTGAACACAAGCACAGCATCCTCTGTGGCCTTCTGTTCTGTGTCCTGTGTGAGTGTACGTGAGGTAGGATGTGATGGCATGGAGCACGTTGTTCAGACCGCTTCCTGTTTGACCGTTGGTTCACTTCCTGTCTATCTGTCCCTTCCTGTCTCTCCTGCATGTCTTCAGAAGAGCTGGACCCAGATGAAGCCCAGCACCCATGAGGCTCCTGGTTTATCATTAGCGTTCAGACGGATGAAATGTCACACACTAGCATCCTACCGACCGTTGGTCCAGTGTTGTGCTGAACCATGTAGTGATGAATGTGTTGGTGTGAGCTCATGTTGTACTTACCTGATTGGTCAGAAGAGGTGAACAGGAACACACGACATGAAAGAGAGAGAGAGAGGGAAAAATCGTTAGTCTTTCAGTAAATCAATCAAAGCACAATCTGTTCCCGACATGATGTAACTATCATGGTGAAATATAACTCAGTAGATATCCCCCCGCAAATGTGGAAGATTGTTTTTTATTGGCTCCCTTTAGAGATCTTTCAGCCCATCGGTGTTTCAACTTTGATAAACGCTGTGAGCTGATCCAGACCAGGACCAAACGTCTCCACCTCTTATCTCTGGAGGGCTTCCCCCGGCTCGGCCCTCAACCATCATAAGCTCTGGGGAGATCTGGAGCCTGTAGGGGCCAGCCCTCCTTAGTCCACCTGGGAACCTCCTCCCTCCCCAGGGTGGAGGAGGTCAGAAACGAGAGGTGTGGAGAGGTCTGGTGAAATATCTGGGGCTATCACCATGGTGACACCCCATCACGCCGTTCATACCAAACTAGTGTTTTAGAGAAGACAGTTTGAAAAGTTTGCTGGTGGTTTTTAAACGATCCATCTCAAATGTAAAGACCCGAGGAGTACAGCATCTAGATGTTTCCATTTCTTAACAAATCTCCTTAAATGGCTGTCCAGATGTTTCCATGTCTTAACAAACCTCTGTACAAATGTTTGTGCAGAGACTTCAGCAGACAGTCAGGGTGTGTCTTCTGACATTGTTGTGGTTCTGTTTGCTCGGGGTTTCATGCTCCAATGAACAAACATGGGAACTGTTGACCAGAACATCTGCATGGTTTTATTTTTAAGATCATTTTTTCCATTGGTCAAACAATGACAGCTCTCTGGTCTCCTATTGGTCGGACAAACCATGTGACTTCAGAATTCCTCAAAGTCGTTCCTTCACATTCTTTCCTTCCTTGACTTGGATTACCTCTCTGATTGGTCCATGTGCTGCCCTGCCCTTACTCCTAATCCCCCCTCCCTCTTATGATCTCTCTCTCTCTCACTCTCTATCGGTCGGTCGTGATGTGTGTTATTGTTTTGCTGCGGCTGAGGATTAGCAGAATCAGCCAATCACGCGGCTCACTGGTAGACTCTCTCTGTGGCGGTTTTCCTCACATTTACACAAGTCAGACCTGGAGAATTTAGGTCACTCTGGGGTCTCTCTCTCTCTCTCTCTCTCTCTACTTCATGCACTGTCTCCCCTCTTTTGCCGACGCTGTCTCTCCTCCATCCTATATAAATACAGTGGGAGTATTGAGTATAAATATACAGTAGGGTAAATAGACTGTGCCTGGTCCTATGCTCTACAGCCGCCAGTCTTTCTGCTGGGCAGTGCATTACTCGGACTAATCTAGAGGAGCCGCACAGAAAAAATTAAATAAATACAGATTTATGCAATTTGGTGGCCGCTTTAATCCAAAGTGCTTACTGTAGAGAGAGGCCAGATCTCCTCAGCCCGGGATCATAAACCCTGAAACACGCCGCTGAATAAATGTCTGACAGCCATGTCAGCGGAAATGTTCACGGATCCAAGTTTGACTCAACTGGACTGACGTGGGAAACGCAACTCTTACCAACGCAAACATTGACCTTAATCCTGAACCGGTCCGGGTCCTGACGCCATTGAAAACACACTGCAGTGACATGTCGCGGTGCTGTCGTAGTGGAGCCTTTATTTAAGGGGTATTGTGTCACGTCTTGAGAGAGACTTGCGAGCAGGCATCCCTGGGACCAGAGTTATTTGAGTAATTTGTTTTTACAGGGAAACATAATTAGGATTGGGTTTTTGTGTGTGGACCCAAATATGTTGAAATGTCTGTTTAAACGTACGACGTGTTTATGGATGAAATTTGTTTTGTTTTTTAAGTAAACCATTTTCCAAATGTCTAAGAATTACTGAGCCAGAATAAGACAAACACATCAGAGTCTTTAGGACACATTAGGAGAGGTTTTGAGGGCACTTTCTGCCCTTTATGAATGACTGGTGATTATTTGAACTTCCTCTACATGTGATTTAGGGCGTGGGTTTCACTTCAGGGACAGACCACCAACACATGATGGCCGTGTGGGGGTTCTGGTGAGGTTGGGAGGTCCTTCAGGTAGTCTCAGTAGAGGACCATGGTTATGGACCAGGGTTCAGGACCAGGGTCCACTGGAGACTCATTACAGCAGGAATGATACACCAGGTGATGTCCTTAAGTTGGGTCAGAGTCAGCTAGTTGACCTTCAGGTTAGCCCTGTAACAACTACCAACCAACCTCTAGCACCTGGGAGACCTGGACACCAAGCCCCTACAGAACCAGGACCCAGAACCCCGCCTAGCGGCTGACCCTTACGTCTGCTCTCAACTATGGGGGTGTGACCTATGGAAGGTGCAGCCAATGGGAGGCCTGGCCTCTAGGTCATGTAAACATGACATGGAGGTGGGAGATGGTTTATGGACTATTTGCGCAGTATTCCTGTTATGGATTTATATCTCTGTTTCCCCCCCCCCCCCCCATGGGTCTCAAATAGAGGTGTGTGTGTGTGTGTGTGTGTGTGTGTGTGTGTGTGTGTGTGTGTGTGTGTGTGTGTGTGTGTGTGTGTGTGTGTGTGTTTGTGTGTGTGTGTGTGTGTGTGTGTGTGTGTGTGTGTGTGTGTGTGTGTGTTTGTGTGTGTGTTTGTGTGTGTGTGTGTGTGTGTGTGTGTGTGTGTGTGTGTGTGTGTGTGTGTGTGTGTGTGTGTGTGTGTGTTGCAACTTGAACGATTAACAGAATAATAAGAGTAATATCAACAGAAAACAGTGGACATGAGGGCCAGGAGAGAGAGGCCAGCTGAACAAACAATACACAGACCCAGGATGGGAGGGGGGGAGAGTGCTAGGGAGGAGAGATGGGGAGGAGGAGGGGGGTGTGGTCCATAGAGGGAGCCATGGGGGAAGAGTCTCAACATGACCTTACACACACACACACACACAAACACACACACACACACACACACACACAAACACACACACACACCACACACACACACACACACACACACACACACACACACACACACACACACACACAGACACACACACACACACACACACGCACACACACACACACTGTGTTCAGAAGCCATGCTAGTAAACAAGTGTCAGAGCTGATGAAGATGTAGCCGTCAGATGTGACACATGGTGGCAGTGAGCAGTGCTGGGGAACAGTGAGTGTTCTCTGCTGCGTTCTGGCAGCATGTGGGCTCTACCGCAGCCTGTACTGCCAGCGCTGTGTTCTCTCTAGAGCACAGAGGAACCCATCCTCAGTGTTCTCTTTGGAACACAGAGGAACCCATCCTCTTAGAACCATGTGTGATGGCTCCGCTCTACAGGAGCTGTGGCCTCATTATTATGGTTTACCATCATGATAGATGCTGCTATCTCATGCTGCCATGTTATACTGTGATGTTATGTCATTCACATTCTAAATGTCTTGCAGCCCAATGATATAAGATAAGATAAGATAAGATAAGATAAGATAAGATATTCCTTTATTAATCCCCCTTTAGGGGAAATTCACAGTGACCAGCAGTACAGGGGATAGATGTGCAGTAAGAGCCTGGCTAAGTCAATACACAATATTGCTGGGCCTGAAGAGCCCGTAGTGTAATGAGTATTCCCTCAGTCTCTTTGCAGCATCCTAGTCCGATGATGACCTGATTGTACAAACTCTTCACCCTTCATAAAGCCAGCTGATCCGTCTCATCAGACCGAGTCCATCTCTCTGTGTGTCTGTCCATCTCTCTGTCTGCTGGGAATGCCTTCCAACAACAGGGGCATTGTTGTTAGTGAGATACAACCAGCCGATTCCACTTACTGACTCTATCTGGGGCATAGTAGGGCTGACTCATTCACATGAGGACCACCTCCGCTGAGCTGGAGCCAGACACCAGTCCAACCATCAGGTCCAACATCTAGTCCAACAATCAAATCCAACATCTATCAACTATCGCTTCTGAAATGAAAGACACATGGGAAGCCCAGCATATTTGGGTTTGTGAATGAGAGGAGAGGGGTAGAGAGAGAGAGGGGTGAGGGGGGACAGAGGGGAGAGAGAGAGAGAGGGGGGGGGGGGGGGGGGGGGGGGGGGGGGCAGGGTGGAGAGAGAGGAGGAGGAGGGGCAGGGGAGAGAGGGGGGAGGAGTGGGGGGGGGGGGGGGGGGGGGAGGACGAGGGGAGAGCAGCTTCTTTGAAGTTCCTGGCAAAGCAAAACACTTCTTCCTACTGGAAAAACTCATCGCCATGGAGACACGGCTGATAAGTCTGTTTTATTGGACAGCTGGATTTTACCGGACCAATAAAAACACAGGAGTGTGTGGGAAAGTGTGTTATAATATGTTCACCTGTGTGTGTGTGTGTGTGTGTTTTTCTACCTCCCATGTGAGACCAGAGAGGTACCTTGGGAGGGAGGGAGGGAGCGGTGGGAACATCATGGATAGAACCGTTTGTTCTGGAGAGGTCAGCCTCTGCTTACAGACCACGACATGAAAGGAGCTGCTGGTCCTTCCCTGTTTATATTTCATCTTATCTGCTCCTCCTCCCTACCTCCCTGCCTTCTCATCTCCCCTCTCCCCCCACACACCTCCCCCACCACCCACCTCCCTGCCCCCTCACCTCTCCCCCCCCCCCCCCCCCCCCCCCCCCCCCCCCCCGCCTCACCTATCCCAGGGGTACGGTCTACCCTGAGGGAGGGAGAGAGAGAGAGAGAGAGAGAGAGAGAGATTATTTCTTCATTACTTTTGCTGCTTCTCTCCTGATCTGCTGCTCCTCAGCCTGAGGAACACTCTGAGCTTCTTCAGACTTGGCGTTTGTGTAGCGGCGTGTCGCAGATTTGCGAGCCCACAAACACGTTGGCCTCCCCCGAGAGCCTTTCCCTTGGCATGCGACCCCCACGCTGCGTTGGATAAACACACCCTGAAAATCCATTGAGAAAGCCGTGACGTCTACCACAAATCAGCATACGTCCACAATTATTAGCCTAATATAGCATTACATAGCCTACATAACTAGCACTTCCCATTACTGGCGTATGTTCATCCTCAAATTGCTTATGAAATCAAGCTCTGATTTCATACAAGCCTTGAAGTAGATTTCTTAGAGGCTAGCCTGAACCTAGCGTAGTGGCTGTTTGCTAGCCTGGCACAGTGTCTGTTTGCTCGCCTGGCATAGCAGCTAGTTGCTAGCATAGCATCTGTTTGTGTCTGCGTGCTATCATATCACAGAGGCTTGTCAGGTTGAGGCATGTTGGTCCAACATGGCTCCCCAGACGGCTTGTGTTTCACTGGCCCACGCCGGGCCCCAGAAACACAACGCTCGCTTCTCTGATTCCCCGATTGCTGACAGTTTGTTCCAGAGATACAGGAAACAAAGAGCGCTGTGGTCAAAACACGATTCAAATCGCATCTCTGTGGGGGTACAACACCAAGCTCAGACCACGCAGTCTCCCAGAACCACATGGATTACGCTCTGGGATTAAAACCTGGAGAACATTGAGGGATTATGGAGCATCTGGTTTCTCTGTGTGTAGCTGTAACATATTTATGTTGGTGAGATTATGTTATGACATGTGATTCCAGTACATGAGTCTAAACCCTTCGCCCCGAATGAATCTGTTCCTGGTGGTGGTGGTGCACTTAACCAAACATGCCAGCATGCTCTTAAAGTTGATATTTTAACAAATATTACGTTATAGAAAGATCACAGGCCATGTTGTTTGAAAATCACATTAAGGAAAGCCCCTGGGTTTTCTTCTGGTAAAGGTTTCTTCCTTTTTGTTTTAAATGAGTTCTCAGGTTTCAAACACACAGTAGACTTCCCAGAACAGTTCTCTAGAAATGTTGGAATTTTCTGCTGAACGATGACGTCACGGGCCACGCCCCCCCCCCACGATCAAGTAGCGTTATGTAATGATGACATCACAGGCCACGCCCCCTCATGATATAGTAGCGTAACGATGACTTCGTCCAACACTCTGGGCCTCCAACAGAGTGATGAGGTGAGACAGCCACTCATGATGTCATTGCTGATTTATAATGTGTTTCCCTAGAGTTTTGACTGAAGATCCGGAGAGAGATATTTAGGGGAATGCTGAGCACAGAGCGGAACAAAACTGAAAAAGGGGGTGGGAGTAAGACGGAGAGAGAGAGAGAGAGAGAGAGAGAGAGAGAGAGAGAGAGAGAGAGAGAGAGAGAGAGAGAGAGGGAGAGGGAGATTCTCCTCCACTCAGACAATTTCTAGCTCAAACTATCTTCACCTCTTCCTGAAAATCACTACTCTTGTAGTACTAACTTGTATACTAGCAATGGTTAACCTAGCAACTGAAATGTTCAAAACTTGTTCTGGTGACTTTCTTACTGTGTTAGCAGCAATGAAATGTTTCACATTCTGATGACAAATGTACTCTTTGTAAGTCGGTTTGGATAAAAGCTAAATGCGCCAAATGTAAATGTACTTACAGCTAGTACCAACATTACGAACCATTAGTACTAACGGTACTAACAGCTAGTCTAACCGGTACTAACATCTAACCACTGGCTCATTTACATCCCAGATCAGACATTTAAAACCTCAGCAGCAGGTGAACCTCCACCCCACACAGGGGTCCGTTTAGCCTGCCCTGTGAATGAGAACGGCTGTTTGAAAGGATTACACACACACACACACACACACACACACACACACACACACACACACACACACACACACACACACACACACACACACACACAAACATACACATACACACACACACACACACACACACACACACACACACACACACACACACACACCACACACACAGGCACCACAGAACGACATCATTGGCTGGAGCTGCATCGTCTGTTAGCCAATGGCGGCAGTCTGGCATTGTTAGCTTGTGTGTGTGCTACGTTTGAACCCCAGAGCCGGCTGAGCCCCCAGCTGGTAGAGGCTGTGAGTCTCTGCAGCCAGCGCGGCTCCAGACCAGCCCTGCTGCTGTGTTTCTGAGGGGTTGGAAGCGGTTGGTTTACTTGTGAAGTGTACTGACAGGCCAATCGGCTTTCATTTAACATCTGATCTCACACATGCACCCCACACACACACACACACACACACACACACACACACACACACACACACACACACACACACTTTATTCACAAAACATAATTCAAATTTATTTCTCCATCTGGTATAAATACAATGTTTAACAATAGGTTTCTTAATGAAAGAGGTTATATGTTTTTGATCCTCTCATAAAGATGAACTCTATTCCATTAAAACTGTAGCTCAGGTTGCGTGCACGCCTCAGTCCGATCCGGATCATGGTAAATCCGGACCACATTTTGCTTCATTCATCTCCTAGGAAAGATTGCTCTAAAATGCTGCAGACTAAAGGGCAGGTTCTGTCCAGGCCAGCAGCTGGAAGATCTGGCAACAATTATATTCACCTTCATTTCAAAATGAATGTTGTTTAAGTGACAGCTGTAATCTTCATGAGGCCTCCACCTCCACTTCACCACTAGCATGGTCTGTGAGCTATCAGGGTGTTTATCCACATCATGGCTCTCTGGTCTGGATGGCACAATACGTTCTACAATGTGAGGAGATAGAATCCAGTGCTTCAGGTAATGCTTAGACCTCTACAAAAGTCATTACTATCTAATCTACAGTCATTGTCATTCAGTGTCAATGTTTTGGACCTGAAAATAGCCTCTTCTAAAGAGCTGTCTGTAAGTAAATGATATGTGATGAGCCCAGAGTCCAGAGTATGGAACGTGCTTTCCCTCCTGGGAATAACCATCATTCATTTACATGAGCAGCTAGTGATAGTATATGCAAAATAACATCAACAACATGAAGTTCCCTTTCTCAGTAGAATCCTTTCTCTTGAAGAGCTTTCATAACATCTAGCAGCCTGCTGGGGTCTCACAGGTTCTGAACTCTCCTCTCCACCTCACAGACATAAATAGCAGTCAGACAACTGAGAACAGTAAATATTTGATCACTGGACGGCTCTGTCTACTGGCTCTACCGGAAAGTGTGTGTGTGTGTGTGGCCAGCAGGACTGCTCCACAGAGTTTCAGGAATGTGAGGAGAGTTGAGGGCCAACAATGCTCTTAGAGGAGAACCTAGCATCCTCCTCACAATGCTGATCTAGCGCCTCTGGTCCGGGGCTCTTCCTCTAGTTCTGATCTATTAGCCCTGGTTCTAGTTTGATGTCTTATCTGGTTCTGGTCTAGTACATCTGCTTCTAGTCTAGGTCGAGCTTTGGTTCTGATCTGATTTCTCATCTGTGTCATTCTCAGCCAATCCTCATAAACGCTGTCTTTATGGGCGAGGCATTTCCTCCAGCATGACGGACCTGGACAGCGAGGCTGTCTGGACGTGCTGGAGCGTCACTGGACCGGCGCTGCTCGGCAGACGTGTTTGGGCTGCGGAGGTGAGACGAAGCTCCGCTGCCTCCGGTCCAGTGAATGAGTGGAACGCTGGGTGAGATTGGTCCATCTCCCAGACATCACATCCCAGCACCGCTGGGAAGGAGTCCCAAACGCTTCCAGAGGGGGAGAGAATTCCCAGGAGCATGACAGAGAGGAGGAGGAGCTGTAGAGAGGTGGAGGGGGTGAAGGAGAGACCGGAGGAGCAAGGGGGAGGCGCAGTACAGAGATGGCGAGGGTAAAGGGCGAGAGGGAGAGAGGGAGGGGGAGCAGAGGGGGGGAATGGGGGTGGTGCCGTAGAGACTGAGTGAGGGACGTATGAGAGGGAGCCATGGGTGTGGGGGCGGTGGGATGTGCAGCAGAGGGGGAGAGGAGGAGCAGAGAGGAGGTGGAAGCGGAGAGAGAGAGAGAGGGGGAGGCCCTGTAAGCCGTGGAGTAAGCTGAATAAATGTCGGGACCGCAAGTGAACAAGTGTGGCGGCGCAGTCCGCACAGCTTGACAGTGATGCCTCACATGGTAATCACATCATCTTTGAAGCCGAGCCCTGATGACATCATCATCATCATCATCGCGGAGATCTCTGCTGGCAGGGCCGATGGAAACCCAGGAAGCCTGATCCCAGTTCTGCTGCCGGGGCTACCGCAGGACCCGGTCTGTGGTCTCTGGGATGAGCAGGGAGCGTGAGATAGGACCGGGATACTTGAGGTTAAACTCAACCCGAGCCCCTCACTCGCCCCCCCCCCCCCGCCCCTGACGTGTGGCACAGCGAGCCCCTCAGGGCCCGCGGGTCCTCAGGTCTGACACTCGCAGCACGCACCGGAGTTCAGTTCTGCGTAAATCCGCTTCCACGCAAAGCTCTTTTGCATTTCAAATATTTCTTTGAAGCTTCTCGGGAGAACGAGGGCTATTTTAGTAGCGGCTGCTTTTAATGGAGGGACTCGCGAGTTATCAGAATTGTCATGTTAATATGTACATGATAGGCATAATTCTCTGAGTTTCTCCACATCTGGGAAAAGCAGCTCTAAACGTTGATGATGATGGCCAGGGATTTTAACAAGCCATGGATCCTTTCTGAATTAAAGAATATCCAGGATATCCAGATGGACATATTAGCAGGGTCAATTATACTTCCATAATGTGGGTCACAGCTCTGTTATATTTCAGAGTGGAGAAGGGCTAGGGTCAGGGCTAGATGGTTCAACCACAGCACACGGGTCTCAGCAGAGAAGGGTCCTAGGTCGGCGACCTCGCGGCTCTGGAACACGACAGATGTCAGCATCATGGTGGCAGTGGTGGGGGGAGGGGGGGGTGAGAACAAAGAGTTTACGGGGGCTTTTGTTCCGCAGCCCATCGTCGTAAAACACCCGACTGACTTCGCCGGGGCAGAAGTGTGTCACCCAACGCCAGATCAACCCTACACCCATAGGGGCTCTGGTTGGTTCTGTCTAACGTGGGCGTTCCCAGATTAGGGGTGACAGTGTTGGGAGAAAGCCGATTGTGTCTGATGATCTAAAAGCTTCCAGGTCGTATTCAATGAAGAGGGCAATATATTATTAAATATTCTATTTTAAGATGCTGTTGAACATTTGACCATGATGGATTGATTAAATAATGTGCATGCATTTGCCTGCATATAAGTCATCATAAAATCCCATTATAAAAGGTTTGAATATGCTACATATTATATATAAATCCACAGCATAAGTCCCATCAGCCGCTAATGATAACGTGGAGCTCGCTAGTGAAAGCTGTTTCACAGGGTCAGAGCAGGGCCGCTAGGAATGCCGAATGCTGAGCAAGCGCGCCCCTTTAAGAGCTTCCAATAAAATCTGTAACTGGCCGGGGTCTGAGGGTGTGAAAGTTACAGTGTGGCGTGCACACTCACGCTCACGCCAGCTGGCTAGCAGCGGCTACGACTCACCGCCGTGCAGACACCTCAGCAGAGCCGTCCAGCCCACCGCTGCTTTAGGGAGGGAGGGGCGTGTACGTGGTGGAGAGGTCAGAATTATGAGGTTCAGATGGACGGGTTCTTGCTCTCCAAGACCTGCTTCCCTGCTGCGTCTCTTTCCCCCCCCCCCCCCCCCCCCCCCCCCACCCCCACCCCCGCCCTCCTCACCCCTCACCCCTCGCCACTCACCCCCGGGGTGAGTCTGGCCTCGGGCTGTTGGGGCTTTGGGGAAACCACAGGATTGTGACGATCCCCCCCCTCCACACACACACACACACACACACACACACAGTCTTTTCTCCTCCTTCTTCACCACATTGTCCCCAGCCTCTACTTTCTCCTCCTCTCCCATTTCTCCCCCTCCTCCCCCTCCTCCTCCTCCTCCTCCACCACCATGTTCTCTTCCGGAGGCCATGACAAACCCGGTCCATGTGGCCCACTGAGCACACGGGTCACAGGGATTAGAGGAAAGTGCTTTGAGATGAGGGCCGCGCCGGTCCCCTGCACGAGAACCCCCACCTTCAAGCCCACCCTCCACAACACACCCCCATCCCCCACCACACATCCCCAACACACACACGCACACACACACACCCACAACACACCACACACACCCCAAAACAACTGTACAATCAAGGTCCAAGGGGATTATGAGTTCTTTGTGTCTACGTGCTGCTGGGGAAGCTCGTTCCACTGACACGCAGGCAGCATTGACCTGACGGACTAGTGGGGGGGTCATGTGATCAGCGCGGCAACACCAGTATTTAAAGCATTCTTTTAATCCAGCGGGGGATTTTTTGTTTGGTTCTCATTCTGTGTGAGGCCTGACCTGGTTTGGACAGATTCAGGTCTCCCATTGTGCCGTCTGTCTCCGCCATCATGGAGATGTGTGCTCCATGGAGGCTGATGTTCACACAAAGTATGAACAAACACAAAATTACCAAAATACGAGCATATATGGCTTTATATAGATATATCCAGATATCAAAACCTAGTCAGTTTACCTAGGACCCAGGGTGTACAATAGTTGGCCGTCATAAAAGCCTTTCACCTTGTGTCTTCACATTATGACTCCCTCTTTGTTTGTGTACATTCTGTCTAGCACTCACAACACGGTGAACAAACCCTTTAAACACATTTACAACACTGCCTTACGCAGCAAACCCTGTCTGCTCCCACCCCCCCACCCCCATAAAAAGCTCCTGGGGTGTACCTGCCACCGAGGGGTCATTACGGGCCTGAACGTGATCTGGTGCAGGCACACATTACCGCCCTGGTTTATTAGAACCACCCTGGTTTGGCGGTTCCCCGGTTCATCGAGAGGTCGCACACAGAACGTGAAGAGAACGAGAAGGGAACATGAACAGAACGATCCCTGGATGAGTGGGGCTGCTTAACAATACGGTTGACTGTAACGCGCGACTTCTAAACCTTTACAGCACACACTGTGATCATTAGTCCTCAGACTCTAGCACTACAGACGTTAAGATAAATCCCATGCGATTATAGCATTACCCTTCCGTGAATGGAGGCGTTTTTGTTTCATTCGGAGCCAGCAAAACCCCTCCGGCAAAACAACACCGCTGTGTCAAACCGCAGCCAGGGAACAACGGCCGAGCCTGTGCCGTGCGGCTGCAGCCCACACATCTGGGCACCTGGGGAAGCAGCCACCGATGGAGCAGCGCAGCTGGGTGTGTGCTCCCGGTTCGTCGCCACGGCGTTCTCGGGTCGACCCGGCACCACAGAACACTGCCCCCCCCCCCCCCCCCCCGCCCCCCCACCTCAGGGTCGCTGTGCTTCAGGGCTGTTGCCTCATGGTGAGAACCAGCAGCACCAGCTTCACGGCGCTCTGAACAAACTCCCTGAAGAACCCGCCGGGGCGGTGTGATCCTCTGAATTATCATGTCACAGCGGCCTTTCACCGCTTCCGCGGTGAACTGAATGTCATGTTTAATGTCTGAACTCATCGCGCCACGGATTTTACTGCAGTGAAATGCCCCGCCACTAAGATACCACACTAACTGGATTATCTTGGGCTGTGTAAGATCTCCTTCATGTGTCGGGAGAGATGATTTCAGGGAGGTGTTACGACCCATTCATTTTGCCGTCAGGGCACTTTGGGAGTTCTTTCCACATTACGGTATCTGTGTTCCTTGGCCAGGTGCCCACTCACACACATCCTACAGGTAGATGACACAATGTTTGCACAAGTATTGGCTGAACGGTGAACAGTGAACATTTGAATGCCATCTTCATGTTCATAAATGAGAGAGGACCGGTGGCTGGGCTCCTTAAGGGGGACAGGGAAGTCAGACTCCAAAGAACCGGGGGGACTGACCTCACGGCAGCAGCAGGGTCAGCTCGCCCTGCGCAGCAGCAGCAGCTGTCTAACTGGAAGAGCAGGGTTTGGATGTGGCGATTACAAAAACTAGAACCGCCGGTGGAGACACTGCTCGGCTGTTGTGTGTCGTTACGATCCTCGGGTGTCTGACGGCCCGCAGGGCATGGGGTCCAACTTTGTCTCAGCCAGGAAACAACAACAGAAACCACGGATGTGTTTTCTAAATATAAATGACAACGTACCAGATACAAAACCCAGTGCACTTTTCATTTGTCAAACTCATTTGTTCAGCTTGTGTGCTACCAGCCCCATCCACACAACATGAAACATGCAAAAACATTCAACCACATAATAGACCTGCTTTTAAACACGAGGCGTTCATTCACAAACAAAACAAAAGAATGCAACACAACTCTGCAGCAACGCTAGCTGGTGTTGACCCAGAGGTAAGAGACCCCCTCCAGAGCTGAGACTCTAAACCCCCACAATCAGACACCTCTTAATCTCTATTGTCCTGAGGCAGACAGACTGGTCCTCCACAGACAGGCTCCCCACAGACAGGTCTCTCCAAATGGACATGTCTCCACAGACAGGCTCCTCACAGACAGGTTGTCGTCCTTCCCAGCCCACTAGCAAGGCCATCTGCGGGCCCAGATGGCCCCCACTATAGGGACTAGAACCCACTTTCAGTTCCACGGTTAACATGATCTGATCTGGTTAACCAAAACACACAAACACACACAAGACCCCACACAGCCAGTCTCTGGCACAGATTAGTCGTCATAATATTGCTTGGTGTGGGGTAGTAGCTTCAGATTTGAATCCAGATAAACATAATGCCTACTCTATCGTTATAATCCCTGCCGCCTCGGCCTGGTGTCGTGATCCTGTCAAAACAGCGTGCAGATGCCACTGATTAAGCTGCATTGTTCTCGTGTGTCAGCTGTTTGATACACCTCTCGACATTCCCCATCGGCACTTCCCTTCTGAAAACAAGGAAATACTAGAAACATGCAAAGAACACGCTTAAATGTATCACCCTAGCCTTCCAGCTCTCCCTGTATAACCAGGCCCATCGTGACCCCTGAACTAATGCATGATAGACACTCCTCCACGCCCCCAGTGACACCCCCTCACCGTGGCCTGAAGCTCGCCCCAGAGGGGCTCCGGAGAGACGAGCTCTGCCACAAGCCCCGGGGGGCCGGTGACCCGGGGAAGAATGTCCCTCGCAAATTAAAGGCCCTAAAAAAATGCCCGGCCACGGCGGTTCAATGGGCCCCCTCCGTCCGCCAGACAGGGCTGCCATGGCAGCCGCCCCGACACAACAACTCAACCGAGGACCTCCTGCTGGCAGTCTCAGGGCAGGCCATGTGACCCCCGACCTCTGGCTCGGATTGGCTGGTAAACAACTGGCCCCGCCCCACGGGTCAGACTAAAGGAAGCGCTAGGAGGACTAGGAGCTAGGAGGTGTTGTGTCTCCTACAAACTAGGAGGTGTTGTCCTACAGACCAAGAGAGATGGTTCCCAGCAGCCCTCCAGCTGCTGAGGCCTGGGCCGTCTGCTGGGCCGGTCACTCCTTCAGTTCACACACACCGCCCCACGTCTGCATGTGTCCATGCATCCAACCGCCCTGTATTAGTTTTGTGTGTGTGTCTGTGTTTGTGCACACCCTGAGAGAGCCTGATCTGCTCCAGCTCAGACCATTCTGGAACACCTCTGTAGCTCTTACCCCCCCCCCCCCCCCCCCTCTGGTTTCTGCTGATCCCCAAACAAAAGCTCTGGTTGTTATTATGACTGCTTTTGGCTGGCAGGCAACCTGGCAACCACATTTCAGAATAAAGTTTGAAGAAGTTATTGTGTCGTGGTGAGGGCATGCTGGGAAAGATCTTGTGTGTTCCAGATTCAAACCTGAGCACCAGCCAGCCCAACTCATACGCCCAGCTATACATTACAGTGAATGTAGACTGTGAATCTTACAGTGAAAGTATTAACTTGCACATTGGTGAACCAGCGTTCACCAATGTAGACATAGTACAGTGTATCCCTACTGTGACCATAGAAGTAGTTTACATCATTAACGTGAATGTAGAAGTAGTTCACATCATTACTGTGAATGTAGAAGTAGTTTACTTCATCACTGTGATTGTGTATACTATGACTGCCATTCTACAGATCTCTGGCTGTGTGATTGACAGGTCTTGTGGCGATGGCAGCAGTTGCCAGGGTGTTAGATCTCTCTGGTAGACCTCTGCAGAGCCAGCATGCGCTCTGCCGGGGCCAGTAAGGATACTGTTCCCCTAACACAAACGGCGAGAGGCTGCATCATTACCTTCGGTCAGCTCGCGGGATCCAATTTAGTCTAAACGACCTGTACGACTGCTCTCGTAAAAACCTCTTTTACTGAAACGATGTAAAGATGTGTGCCGAGCGGCCTCGTTAGCATCAGGCCCTGTGCGGTGAATACGCTTACACACACGAAGCAGCGCGCTTGGCCTGTGGTATTGTGAGGGGCCGGGGTGGGGCCTGTGTTATTAATGAAAGACAGTCTTGGTCCCAGGAGACGCAGGCTCCAGTCTGAGTCTGAACAGATGAAACTCATCGGTCTCCGACTGGTAGCCACACGAGGCCGCCGGGCTGCTGGGCCTGGACCAGCTCGCTCGGGCCTGCTCTCTCTGAGCGAGTTTTCAGCGGGACTCTGGGAATGTTCCTCCTCGGGGGGGTTCTGACCCTCGCTCTGCTCCTCTGGTCCGGAGGGTCAGCAGAACTCCCGTTTCCCATAAGTGACTCGACATGATGAAGCGGTTCCCAAGAAAAGTATTTTCCAGAGTCTGGCGGCGAAAAAAAAACCCCACGGAAAACCACCACGGACTATAAAAAAAAACAGGGTTCCTGTGAGTACGTCAACCCCAACGTCAAGAGAACGTGTTTATGTTCTTTTAATCAATAGCAGAGTCGGATTGTCTCAATGGCCCAAATATTACAGTAACAAATGTTATGATATAAATATCGGGCGTGTCTCTAGAATACCTTTCGGATGCAGTAAAGACCAGGTGGTTTTAGCTATGGCGTCAGCGACCTTTGACCCTACCAGGTGTCTTTGTTCAACACCTGTTGTGTGGGAGAATGACAGAGCATTACTCAGGTGGTGTGCGTGGAGCCATCTTTGTTCTGGAGCCCAGAGCGGCCTCACTGTCCAATCCTCAGGGGACCCAGAACTCTTTCTACGGACGCCAAACTGTCCACCAGCACACGGCCTCATCCCAGATAATAATCTGGCCTTCAAGCCGTTTTGTCTTTCTCTTTTTCTTTCTCTTTCTCTTTCGCTCTATTGATCTCCTCTACAGTTATCCCTGACAATCAGTCCAGGCTCATGTTAAATGATTATATTTTATTATTATTGTTCGTGACTTTCAAGTCAGCCTTTTCACTTCCCAACAAAGAAAGCGGACAAAGAGCCGCCAGGGAACCGTGGATGGTTTAGTGACTTATAAAAGAGGCACACGGCCTTTATTTCCCTCCCAGTGGCAGCAGGCCAGGTACAGAACATCTGTCCAGATACACTCTGGGCCTCACATCAAAGAGGTCGCTGATCGCTGCTTTCACCAGAGGAAGAGACCCAACCCAAGCTGCAGCCAGGGTGGATAGCCCTGATCTCTCCCTACCCGTCCCGGATATACCCGGAGAGCCCAGACCCTTACCAGGAGCACCGCTCGGAGAAAAGAAGCCAGCGAGTTAATCATTGCAAACTCGTAATAAGCTCATTATCTGTCTCTCTCTCTCTGTGTCCTCTCAGAGATGCTTTTCATCCCCATACAATGAGCACAATACACAGGAAGTTGGGGCCGTTCCAAGTCCTGTAATTCAACAAGCTTGTGATATCGATATGAGGCCATTTCCCAGGAGCTTGTGTTTCTGTACATGTACAAACCAGAATGTTCATCATTTCAGTTTCAGCGTTTTGCTACTTTATCACGCACTTGTTGATGTATTACCACCATTAGACGAGACTTGGTGCTCCTTAACGTCTATGATATAGCCGTCTCATACACAACATCGTACCCTCTTGTGGGGAAAGGGGACATTCAAGAGGGTCAGGGAAGTGAAGATGTTTAACTCTTTTTTGGCCGTGATGGCCGTTGAAAGCAGAACAAAACCAGGCCTTGTTCACAACATCATTTCAGCTCTCGGATGACTGGAAGTCCCCCTCTCACAACAACGCCACCATGTCAGAAACACAATCCCTCTTCACCAAGAGCATCCATCTCAAAAGGGCATCTGGAATGGATGTAGAAGCCTTTCACATCTTACCCATCTTCAGAATGAAATCTCTGCTGGTGAAATTGATCAAGGCTGCAGCTGTATTCAGCTTGCCTAGGGCATTGAATGTGGAATTTCAAACCAGTTATGGAATATGAGAGTAATTTGACTGATGTTCAATGGTAGTGAAATGTATCACAGACTGAGGGAGATAGAGAAAGACAGAATAATGAGTCAGACAGAGAGACAGAAGAGAGTGCGGGAGAGGAAGTCTGAAAGACAGAAACAACAGAGAAATTGAAAAGAGACCTAAGTAGAACGGATGCAAGAGAGGAAAAGTGCAAGGGACAGAAACAAGAGTTAAGTGTATAAAACGCCTCAGGGAGGGAAGGACGTTACTGGAATCAGAGAGAAGCAGGGTGGGTGTGGAGGTGGGCAAGGGGGAGGGGGAAAGAGTAGGAGATGTAAAAGCAACAAAAGAAAAGCATGTCCACTGGAGCATGGGGAAGAGGAGGAGGAGGAGGAGGAGGAGGAGCAGAGGCGAGTGTTGTTTTATCATGTTGACCTGGTCATCCATCCCCGGGAGACCCAGGGAGACAACACACCGGCCGACCCTCCAAGACGGATAGCTTATCTGGGGCATTAGCCTGATGAACGTCTGGCCTGACGCCTCCACTGGACCCACGACACACAGCGGGAGGAGTCCTCATCCATATATGGCCGACAGTGTTTTAAACGTCTAATACCTCATGTGGAACACATCAGGCTGGACATGCTGGTGACTCACTGAGCCAGGGAGTGGCTTCTGGGGAGAAGGCAGTTAGGGTTAGAGGAGTAGGGGTTAGGGTTAGAGGAGTAGGGGTTAGGGTTAGAGGAGTAGGGGTTAGGGTTAGAGGAGTAGGGGTTAGGGTTAGAGGAGTAAGGGTTAGGGTTAGAGGAGTAGGGGTTAGGGTTAGAGGAGCAGGGGTTGTTTAGAGGGGCAGGGGTTGTGGTTAGAGGAAAGAGCCTCGATAGGGGAAAGCTCAGTGTGCGTAGTGAGTATCCAGGTCAGGGCGATGGCACCCATGTCGCTACAGGGCTGTTTCACCAGCGTGTGGGTTGCCATGTGTCCCAAACAGCAGGAAGAGATAAACCAAAGACTAAACACCGGCTTCTCGTCGTGAATGTGACCAGTATCGCGTGGGCTGGCCGCGCCGAGCAAAACAACCTCCGCAAACAAAGACGTGTGGTGTGAACTTGGAAGTTATCTGCCAACTTTAAACACATAAAGGGAATTTCTGAAGGAATGCTTGCAGGGGGAAAATACACTTTTCCTTTCGGATTGTGCCAACGGTGGGCTACATTTACAAATGGGAATTCGGCCATTTGGTCAAACCTACAAACAGCTAAAAATACCTCTGTCTGGAAAACGTCCTGTCCAAATGCTGCGCTTGACAGAAAGCTGCCCTCAACGTGTTCAGACAGAGCCGGGATGGATTCAGTCTCAGCCTCTGGGATCCACAGGTGCTCACAGTCTGGTGGCGGGCTGAGAGATGGAGGAGTGATTTATGGAAAGGTCTGTCCCTCAACATCATCCCTGGCTCGTGAGCTCTTCGAGGTGACGAGGTTCACATACCAGCCACCTGCATGGCTGCTATCTCTTCTCACTTTACACTTCCTTTCGGCTCCCCTCACATCTCAACACCCCCGTCTGCGTCTGTCTGATGCCATCGATGGGCTGGTTTAACAAGAGTCATGTGGGGTAAAATGGACCATAAAAGATGTGTAATGTGTGTGCACTAGGGTTATTCATTCATCTGCAGTTTAATAACTCCTCTAATCAGTACCTAGAATCGCACTGTAGGGGGGATTCTATTGGGTTGGTCAGGATTGTATTTGCACAGCATCACCATGGCATCTTGATGCACGATGACATCATTAGAGCACCAAAACTATATGTGAGGTGGGAATCAAAAGACATCTTGAACTGTCTCCCCATCCTGGAGAAGAGCTGTTTGTGTGTGTGTGTGAAGCGGAGCCAGTTCAGCGTGGTTCCTGAGTGCAGGGTTTAAGTCTTTTGTGTGGAGGGTGGTCTCGGGGGGGAGGCAGGGGGGGGGGGGGTGGGGGGTGAAGCCAAGCTAAGCCAAGCGGGAGATCCTATCTCTCGGCGGTCGGGTTACGAGGGACCGCGCGCAGGTGGCCGGGACCCCGCAACAAGGTGCCCTGATTGGATGCCGCTGCATTTTATTGCCCCGCGGTTGGTCAATGTTTCTCCAGGTTGCCATGGTGTCGGCTGCACCCGGGTCAGTAGCTCTCCTAAACATGGCAGGGGAACCCATTCAAACCGCCTGAAGTTGAAACTGAATGACTTCCTGGAGAGCAGGTGAGTTTGAGGATGGGCAGATGAATGTGGCTGATATGTCAGCGATCCCGGGTGGCAACCGAGCCAAAGAATAGAACATATTTCCCTAATCCCTCAGGTTGGCTGTTGTTTTCTGTACTTGACGATTACAATAGGAGCACTCAGCTAAGTGCAGGGTAGTGAATGTAATAATTAGGAGCTAGACGGATGAGGGTGGGGTTTTTAAACGGATGATACCTTTCTTCCGTTTAATAGAAAACAAACACTCCTTATTATGGGATAGATGCTGGCACCCGGGTCTGAAAGAAAACCTGGATTATCCTGACTCTGGAGCTGGTGTTGAAGCTCTTTCTGCTGTGACACCTGAACTTCCCAGATGGGATTATCTTTGTACTGTGTGATCTTAAATCAGCCGTGACTTTATGGTGCCTCTGTGCTGGAGCTGTTCCACGGGATCAGAACCTGCATTCTGAGGGATCTGGTGGGTGAGATGTTGGGGTCTCTAATTAGAGAGACAACAGTTTGGTGGAGGGGGGAGGGGCTGTTCTTTTGTCTTCCGGGGAGAGGGGGTGAGGAGGGGGGTTGGGAGGTCAGTCACCTACAGAGGTCAGACTTCAGGGTGGAGAGATTCCGCCCACTCCTCCACCTTCTCTTTCAGACTTGGTTTACTGTCCCTGGTGCGGTGGAGGCCAGACTCTGAGCTAACTCCTTATATAGAGGCAGTACTGGAGGGGGGGGGGGTACTGCAGAGGGTGGGGTGAGAGGTAGAGAGAGTAGGGGCAGAAAGAGAGCGAGTGAGAGAGCTTACAACAGAGCAGGGAGGGGCTGCTTTAGTGCTCTGTAGAAGCCTGGACCAAAACAACCTCCACTGAACAAATACACACATTCTGCCCCAGGTGGAGGCCAGGGTGTTTATCCCTGGAAGAGCTTAAGACACTTTGTATTCGGTTTCACGTCCCATAATCTTTATTACAACACACGAGAGTCAGGAACCGTCCAACTACACACAAACACACACACACACACACACACACTGGGACCGGGCCGGGTTGGAACACTGGCCCGGGGTGAGGGCGGTTCGGAGCCCTTGCTCCCCCCTGAAGGTCTCGTACCACAGGAATGTCCCTCCTGATCACACCCTGACCAACACACCGAAGCTCACCTCTCTCCATTTAACCCAACGGCGGCTCCTTTATCAACATCAACATGTCTGGGGTCACCTCCTCCTCCTCCTCCTCCTCCTCCCCCTGACCCCCCGGCACCCTGCCTGCTTTAGGGGTGTGTGAGGGGGGGGGCTCCAGACCAGTAGGAGTGTGTGGGGGGGCCAGGTCCTGGAAGGGCCAAGCAAGCGTTGTGGTTTCCTGTGGCTGGGTGGGAGGAATGCTTGACAGGAACCAGGGGAGCAGAAACCACATCAGTGGCGTGCCGTTCCGTGCAGAGGTGCTCAGTCCCTTGACTGAGCGCCGTCGCAGACCGCAGCTCCGCCAGCCCATAACCATCAACGGGTGACACCATGGGACATTCATCCAGACCGTAGAGACGCGAGGCTCGTGCAGGCTGGCGTTGGGGGGGGCAACACCTCACCACCGTTCCCGCCAGTATAAAATAATGATCAAGTTGCTAGTAATGAATTATGTGCTGAGTGACTTATTACACCTTCAAAGTATTTTCTCAGTGTACCCTAAAGCAGGCTGTAAAAGTACTTCAACAGTAGTGTTGGTCCCTGGCCGCCTCACTAGATGAGGGGACTGAGGCGTATAGGCGTACAGATCATCTCCTGGAGAGACACCCAGGAAGGGGAATCAGGAGCACCTCTCTCTCTGTGTGAGGAGGAGCAGGAGGAGGAGGAGGAGCAGGAGAGGAGGAAGAGGAGGATGTCTTTGAAGCGGACTCTATAATTACCGTAGGGCCCGTGTCAGGAGCAGGTTGTCCAGGCCTGCTGAGTTATGTCTGCAGCGAGACGCTCCTCCGAGCAAATCGTGAAATAGAGCCGTTTACCGTAAAATCAAAGAGCTGAGGGAGGGTCCGTCCCACCATAAAGCTCCTCTGGAATGCCTGGTCTTGGTCTCCACCGTTCCCCCAGTCCTCCCCTCCGCCCCTGTTGTTACCCTTCTCCTCAGCAGCACAACTGCGGGCTGAATCTCACCACGACGGAATATAACGGAAGACAGATCAGCTTCGCCGGCGCATTCCGTGGTTAAACGTGGAATACCACAATGGTACGCGGCAACGCATTAGCCGTCGGTAGTAAACCAGCACGCTGCGTTCATTGATTGGTTGGGATTAAATCGGCTTGGCCAATCAAATCTTGGGTAATGCTCAAACAGCTGAGTGTAGTAGAGGAGGCGTCCCCAACTTTACTGACACACCCTGGAGTGAATGGTGTCTATAAACTGAAAGTGTTAAGTGTACTTATTTATACATATATTGACATTTACAACTGTTATACTGTATGGCTCACCCAGAGTCAGATGTCCAACACAGAAGCTATTCCTGTTCTTCATCACTGTACCGTATATGCTATGCTATATACACCTGTCTACATATAGCTACTCACAAATAGACCGCACGTGTGATGGAAATGTCTGGTGGGCCGTACAGATCTTCAGTACGAGAAAAGGATTTTACTTGGTTACTCTGTGTCATTATGTAACGCAGGTGAATTGGCTACCACCACTCATTGAGTCATCTAATTTTAAATAATTACCTAAAGCTCTCGTTAATTTAATTTACCGTCAAAATCCTACCACTACAATTCATGCGCGTGTTGTAAAATGTTTAAACAAGTGGGGATTAACTGTCCATTTGGTTTTGTGTTTCTATTGTTCATAGTGCATTAACCCTTGATGGCAGTTGACTCAACATTTAAAGCATAACACTGTATAGTGTTGCCTAGTATTGCATATACTTGCATAGCATAGCATTGCCGAGCATTACCTAGTATCACATAACCTAGCATTGCATAGCATACCCTAGCAAAATTTAGCATCACATAGCACAGCATAATGTGGGAGGAGACCCCCATGGGAGACCCCCCCTCCCCCTCCTCCTCACCACCCCCAGCTCTTTGGATCCTGAGCGGGGGTGTAATGTGAAACCTGCTGCCCTAGTGCTCTCTGGCCAGAACCTCCACTTCATCTAGTGTCCTGTCTGGAAGAAGTTCACAGAGAAGAGACTCTCACACACACACACACACACACACACACACACACACACTGACTAATGGACCGCATCGTGGCACACCACAAACACTTGCTAAAAGAGTATGTGTTTAGTGTGTTCAGTGTGTATAAGTCAGTAATAGTGAGTATTCCTTGTGATAGAGTTCATATCACTCTATGGTAGTTCATATAACACTATGGTATAGTTTATATCACTCTCAATGGTAGTTTCTATCACTCTCTATGGTAGAGTTTCTATCACTCTCTATGGTTACTATATCATATAAATAGTCGAGAGTAGGATATAGAGTAGGCTATGCGTGACATGCAGATAGAGTCAGAGATAAATATAGAGAAGATCCACACACTTAGAGCCAAATGCAGAGATACAGCTAGAGACAGCCAGCGAGAGAGACAGCCAGAGAGAGCGAGAGGGAGGAGATCCAGGCCCAGAGAGAGAGTGATAGACGGTCGTCAGGCCAGTGGTGTGACCTAGTTGGAGGGGAGTGTGGATGGTCCAGAACACCAGGAGGAGAGCCTGCCACTTCACCACCCTACGCACACTAATGCATCCGTGTAGAAAGTGTTCTGTCCATACTGCGGTTTCAAGCAAACAGTTCTCCACTTTCACTTCATGCCTTCTGCACATGCCCAGGACCCCAGATCACACTGCAGTGTTTTCAAAACACTTCAATGTGTGTGTAACTCCCAGCTGAAAGGTTCTGGGTTCAATCCCAATGTCCACAGTCTACCTGTAGGCATCCTAGAGCACAGGGTTAGGATGTAGGGGTTAGGAGGCAAGATGCCTCCAAACCCCTACCTGCTCCTTGATGACCTGTCTCTGTACTGTCTAACCCCTACCTGCACCTCAATTTCCCGTCTCCGTACTGTCTAACCCCTACCTGCTTAATGACCTGTCTCTTGATTCAATGGAGGGGGTTTTGGATGAAAACAGACCAACCTTCTGCCTCATTATGCAGACAGCCCCCCCTCCTCTCACCTCCCCCCGCCTGCTCTATTTACTCATTGTTATTGTGATTAGGGGGGGGTAAAGATGGCGGTGAGCATTAATATTCACCAGGACCATTAGGGTTAATGAGGGGTTAGGTGCTGAGGGAAGGATGTGTTGCCCCACAGACCTGGTGTCTCACTGGTTACTCTCATATATCACACTACTCTGAGTCTTCATATTACATATTACACATCATACTCACTACTCTGCATCATCATATAACATATCATGTGGTGTCTAGAGAACCTGTAAACCTGTGGTTAGTCACGTATGGCGACGGTACATGCGCCATACGTAGTGGGGTTCCTACGGCTACTCGGACCCCCGGCCAGGTTCTCCACTCCTCCTGCAGGTCTCGCCTGGTCGTCCAGCCACAGTGTGGGAGTCGTACTCCACTGTGTATATTGGTCTTCATTCTTCTTCGTGGTTAGGACCGCACCCTCACTGAACACATCAGTCCATGTTAACTTTCTCTTGTGTGTGTTTCTGGGTCTGATGGTGCAGCAGCACCATACATTCTTTTGTGTGTTAACCGTACGTGTTCCCATACGTCGCTCGCGAACAGACCCTGATTGGGAGTTTTTTGAGATGGTTGAACGTGACAGGTTCAACACAGCAGTAAGAGCTACGTAACACACCTCCACACACACACACACACACACCCCGCGGAGTCGCCAGATCACTGTTACTCTCTGAGAGGTGTGATATCTGAGGCTTATCCAGGTTTGGCAGCAAACAAACAGCACTCTTAAATCCAGAACACACACACACACACACACACACACACACACACACACACACACACAAACACACACACACACACACACACACACACACACACACACACACACACACACACACACACACACACACACACACAGGGGCGGTTTGACCAGCTGGTGGGGTGAATAGAACCTGGAAATGAGTAATTCTTCTTCTTCTAGATTCAGAGAACGACCCTCTACCTCTAGACTGGGGGGGAGGGGTTCTGTGACTATGGGGCTTCACCCACACTACACACACTTTCTCGTGTGGCTTTCTATATATTTGGCATACACACATGGCACACGAACCCTGTCAAACACTATCCTAAAGAAACACACACTCTCGCTTTCAATCTGTAAACACACACACACACACACACACGCGCGCGCCCCTTCTCCACGGGAGTTAACAGTAGAAGCACACGTTCCTCCAGAGTTGAACTCCCTCCCATCTGGAGCGATCAGAACGTTCTCGGAACACGGGGTGAACTGAACAGATCTTGGTCTGGATGTCTACATTCTAGTTCATACACACTTATAAAGACCATATGCGTACAGAGCTGTTGATACACCACGTAAACACGCTGATCCTGAAAGTGAAACCATGCTATCTATCTATGTGTGGATGACCAACACGCCCCTTGGAGGAGAGGAGAGTACAGCAGACTCCAGGGGCTGAAGCTCCTCTCTCAATCCAAACTTAAAGAGTTGTTCAGTTTTACAACACACAGAACACACTGCGGTATGTGGGATCAAATCAACCCTGAAGTTGTTGTAACGTCAGTGTAACTGAAACCAGCACCAGGAGACAAGAGATCTGGTCCCGCAGTTCCCGGAGCGCAGCGGAGTGTCCAAACTGCACAGCGCGGAGTCCAGTCGATCTTGTGAAAGCGAATAAGAGGTTGGTTACTTACGCACGGCCTCCTGTTTGGCATCGAACTCCGAGGTAGTTTGTTGGAGAAGGCTGATCTTGTTCTGGAGTCCCCGAACCCGTTGGTGGGTCAACACAACGTCGTTCTCCAGCTCCTGGAATATGGAGCAGGCGTGCCGGGCCAGGTCGGACAGCTGGCGCAGGGTCCGAGACAGAGCCAGGTTACTGATGGAGCATAGATCCTCGAACAGCGAGCCCTCCTCGCCAGGAGCCGGGGGTCTGCAGAGCAACTGCGGCTCCACGCTTCTCTTGACGAACGGCATGTTGGGCAGTCCGTCCGGACGGTAATCCAACAGAATGACCCAGAAAAGAGTCCTAGAAAAGTTGTCTCCCTCCCCTTAATCCAAGCTTGTGGTTTTCATCTGCGGGCGCCCCGTCGTCCCTTCTCTCCTGGTGTTCTTTAAACTCATCGCTGGAGATCTGCTGCGTCTCCAGCGCTCCTCTGGAGATCCGCTGCGCTACGGGACCTTTTCTGTTGCTCAGCTCAAGTCCGAGGTGGTTAGAAAAAGACGGAGCGGAAACCCGGGGCGGAGTTTTGGGGAATGCTGGATCAGGACTGTCTCTCTGAAACGCGCCAGCGCTCTGCTGGAAGGTGAATGAAGGCCCGAGCAGTGGCTTTATGTGTCGGATGATTTCACATCATCCCTTCTAATGATATCACTTTAGAGACGAATATGGTTAACATTCATTCTTTAAAAAGTGCTTGTGTGTCCACAGTAAGAATCAAGTGGTTTCAGCTTTATGTGATCATAATTTGTCACTTGTTGGTTAATGTGGTAACTGAGGACAGAGAGAGAGAGAGAGAGAGAGAGAGAGAGAGAGAGAGAGAGAGAGAGAGAGAGAGAGAGAGAGAGAGAGATTGAAGGCCTACTGACAACATCATACCAACATTGGGCCACTTTTGTTTATGTTGCAGCTTTTAAAACAGTGTGCATAATATTTTGAAAGGAAAGCTAAACACTCATAAATACAGAGCACACATACAATGACAATGACAACAAATACAATCAGTTGCAACAGAAAAAGGTAGATAAATACGTGAATATATGAAAAGTTGGTCAAATACATGAATGTAAAGAGAGAAAAGCTAAAGCTACAATCAGGAAACATATGAAGATATTAAGTAATCAATAAAATACCAAGTTAGGTAAAACCACTAACTCTTATTGTTATCAAGAAGTGATCAACAACTTAGTCAATGGTAAACACCACTTACTCATATTGATATTAATAAGTAATCAATAACTTAGCAGTAAACACCACTAACTCCCATTGATACTAATAAGTAATCAGTAACTGTGTAGGAAACACCACTAACTCACCACTAATATGAAGACCTAAACCACATCCAGTGCATTTCCAACCCTATTGTGGACTGCAGCGTGGTCTCCATGTGTGCCTCTGGGGTCAGGGTTTTCAGGGCTCGGTTTGACCTATTCAGACACCAGGTGAACACGCTCTCTGGAGGGGGTTGACGGTGCAACTGGGAAACGGTGAACTGTGTGTATGGTGGTGAGGATGGCAGGCTGACGAAGCCAGGCCTGCAGGCTCTGGTTCATCTCAGACCCTTAAAGAGACACTTTAACGGTCAGTGGAGTTGAGCTCCACCGTATATGGTGTTGTTTTGACCACTCTGTGTGTGAGCAGAACTAGTCAGTGCTGCTGTGGGCTCTGATGCTGTGTCAGGTAATAATGTTAGCTTAATGGTCTAATGCGCTAATAGTTAGTTTAGTTGGACGTTAGAACAAACTCATTTACTTCACCACCTGTGGGTGCTGCCTCACAAATCCACTTCAAATCCAGCCTGGTTCTGGTTCAGACGTCAGGCGAGATAACATCTCCTAAATGAGGTCATAGCCACCATACAGGGAGAGACCGCTCTTCCGTTCAGCTGAATAGACGTTTAAACCTTTGGGCCCAGCGGACAGCGTAAACATGGCTTCTTTCACATTTGCTGATTGTGTGTTTGTGTAAATCCAGGCGGGCCACGGCCACAATCAGCAGAGGTGAAGCTAAGCTCTTCCTGTGCGCTCAGTGGCCGCGGCAGAAGTGCAGCGTAGCGGCGAGCGGGACAAAGCGCCGTCCGGGGGACGGGGGATGGCGTCACCGCTGAGTCCCGACGGAGCCACAAAGCACCACTCAGACAAAAGCCGCTCTGCCACGCGAGGGCTGGCTGGCCGGCCGCTGGCCTGCAGGCTCCACCCAGCGTGTTGGCTGGAGGGGGGGGGGGGGGGGGGAGGGGAACCATGGCAACTCAACAGAAATGTGTCCTAACTGCTACCTGGTGGGGGAGACGAGGGCAGAACTAAAGATAAGGCGTGGCGTTGTCATGGTTTCCATGTTGTCGTGGTTGTGCGGGGCTCCCCCACCCGTGTGAAAAAGTGCTCTTCCTTTCACAAGCGCATCTCATTTATGAATGTGACTCCAGATGTGTCGTGCTTGAACATCGGTTCGGGGGCCCAGTTTTCTCTTAAACTCTGCTGTTAATTACATGCACGGTATGGACTAGGATCAACCCCCCAGCTGAAGGGTTCTGAGTTTGAACCCCGGTGACCCCCAACTCACTCGGTCTGGATAAAAACACGTGCTTGGACACGATCGTCCCCAGAAAGACAGAGCAGCTCCGTGAAAGAAGAGATAAATGCATGTGACCCGAGCCAGTCAGATGAATGCAGCCGTCAGCATTAATAACCACGCGCGGGGCTCTGTAATCATGCGCGGAGGGTTATTATACAGGGGTCTGTCTGGGTGTCACAGAGCGGCGTGCACGCACCCTGACTGCAGCTGTCACCCGAGCCAGGCCCTATTTATAGCATGCCAGGAGTGCTCGGCCCCACGTGCACGGCCTGCGGTGGTGAGCGTGCACGTGACAAGTAGCTACCTGCACAGGTGGTTATGATGTCAGGGGACAGCGCACGCCAAAACACTGGGTATGAGAGAGAGGGAGAGACAGCGGGAGACAGAGAGAGAGTAGTACTTTAGGGCGTCTACCGTCTCTCACCCTTCATTATCTTCTGTGTTTGATGGAAGCTCGATTCGCACTGATCTCAAACCGAGATCCTGAAGAGGTCTACCAGGACTAGTCCTGAAGTGTTCCACCAGGACCTCTTCAGAAACAACTTGACTAAAGTTAGCTAGCTAAAGTTGGTCTAGTATCAAAACAACACCTGGACAGTGCAGAGTACTGGGGAGTGATGCAGGAGGTGTGTGAATGAGGAGAGAAGGACCAGGACTAGTCCTGAAGAGGTCCTTCTCTCCTCATTCACACACCTCCTGCATCACTCTCCAGTACTCTGCACTGTCCAGGCATTGTTTTGATACTAGACTAACTTTAGCTAGCAGATTGAGCTGACCCAGATTGGAAGGCTCTTTATATAAAAGCATAGTATGCTAAATTACTTCCTGTCATCTAATCACCGTAGTGGAAGTATCAACATATCAAAGGTAGTATTAACTTAAGCATTGAGTTAACTAGAGATATAATAGTATCATTGGTAATATATCTCTTGTCAAGTCCTATGTAGGCCTACATCCTGAGATTAATTAGTACTGGAGAATCTCTTAAGCGATACCAAGTAGTACTTCAGCCACGAGTTAAGTAGTGCACTCACTTACTGTGCACTAAAAATACACCAGCCAATCAAGTAGCTACGCTGTTACACACACTCATACTGGAATGTACAACCCACATCTCGTATAGACACAAACAGCGTTCATACTGTGACCAAAACACACATTGGATCCCGATTGATCCAATCGGGGGCAGGTCCGTCTCAGGAGAGCCGATACACGTCCGGGTTATATTTAGATGGCGACAGGAGGAGGGATGTGATTGGCTAGCTGGCTGACCCACGGTGGCTGTGTCCCAGCTGCTCTTGGCTGTTGTGTCAGCTCCTCCAGCAACCTGGAGATGACTGATAAGCAGCAACCTCCGCTCCGTATCTCCACAGCGAACCTCCCCGAGGCGCAGCAGGCCCTCAGAGGGCCAGGACCGCGACCTCCGGACTCAACCCGGAGGAACAGAGGACAGGAAGAAACACAACCGTGTGATGTGAATAGTTTGGAGCAAGATATGGAAACACGTTACTTATATTGCGGCTGACCTGACGACGAACCCGGGATAGCTCTGTATATCAGTCAGCTTGCCTGCAAAAAAATGCTCCTGACTCAAATCATTGTTCATTCCCTGTCCCCCCCTCCTCTCTCTATCTCTATCATTCCTCTCTATCCCTCTATCTCTCTCTCGCTCTCTCTCTCTCTCTCTCTCTCTCGCTCTCTCTCTCTCTCTCTCTCTCTCTCTCTCTCTCTCTACCCCTCTCTCCCCTGCTCCCTGTCTACCTCTCTCCATCTCTTTCGCTCTCGGCTTTTTAGGGATTTGCAGTCTATGAAGGGAGAACATGTCTGGTTATCAGTCTTTATGATCTGAACGATTGATAAGAGTCATAGAGAATCCTTTATGATTGTAACTGCACATTTCTGACCTTGTTGGGAGTTTTCCCTTCATGATGAATGAACATACAAATACATTGAATTGATTGTCAGTTTCTGTCGGTTAATGGTCATTTAGTGTAAGTTTTTTCATACTTTAAATGATGTGTTATGGATGAGCTGAGCTGAACAAGGAGTTGCTCAATAAAGTGAATAAAGACGAGATAGAAAACAGTTTGACTTCTTCATCAGTAGGAGCTTTTTATTTGCTGTCACCATGTTCGTCACACCGTCATATCCCTGCTGTCAGTATCAAAAATATGGTCCACAGCAAACGTGTTCAGCACCACAGTTATGCATAGATCCCAGTTAGGAGCCCCACAAACAACCAGAAACACATGCAAACATGTCCTGTCCTTCCCACTGCCGCTAAAAGGACCTAATAGTCATTCTTTATTTGGATTTAGTCTTGATACCTTTAACACCGAACGTGGAGTCGACCACAGAGAGGGTTATAAGTTGACATGAAATCGCAAGCAAATTAGGATTCAAGGAAAGCGCAAACATCGCCATGACGTCACGCTGAAAACATTCTCCACTTACTCCACCGCTACTTCTCTAGTCGGGAAGTCTGTTCAAGTCCATGCGTAAAAACCACGTATTTCCACCTCAAAGTCTTGGTCTTGCACTAACACATGTGAGGAGGAGGAAGATGTGCGTCAAACGCCATACTGTTGGCTGTGCACAGGGGCGGAGAACGATGTCTTTTGTGCTAAACGAAGAGGACGAGGATGTGTTTTGTCAGTGTCGAGCTACATAAACTACCACTCAGACGTGCCATGGCTCATTCCCTCAGCCCTTAGATACGTGATGCTACGCTGGCCCGCTGACAGCCCAGGGGGTCCGGGTCCTGACCCCAGGGGTCTGCAGTCCTGGAGGAGTTCACGTAGGAAGATATACCAGAGGACAGTCCAGCAGAGACCAGTACAGACCAGCCTTCATTTAGTCCTGTTGAGTTCCGTAGAGACCAGAGTCTTTCAGTGTTGTTCAGAAGGGTTCAGTAGAGACCAGTAGAGTCCTGGTTTGATCCAGTCAGGGACAGTAGAGTCCAGTTGAGTTTGATTCCTAGTTGGGTCCAGAGTTCAGGGGTCTCAGCAGGTGTAGTTGGGACTCCAACGTGATCCTCTGCTGATGAACCTCCTGTAGAAGAGAATACTTATTAACTCTGGTGCGACTGGTCTGGTCTGGTTGAGATCTGGATCTGGTATAATCATAGTCTAGGTCTAAGGCCATGACACAGATTATGCAACTCAATATTATCATTCCATCGCCCCTGTTGGTCAAAGTTTTTGTAGAATATAAAAATAAAGAAGACCTTTCTGTGTATTTTCTGTGTATTTTTTGCCACATTTATTGATGAAAATCTTCAAAACATTCTAATTTGTTCATCTAAATGACTGCATCATTGGTAATTCCTCAGGCTGTAGCCCCATCTTTTCACTAGTCAGCATGTCTGCGCTCTTATTTTGGAGAACACAGACGTGAATGCCGAAGGCGGCTCGGTATGTTGAGTCTAAATAAAGACCCCCCTTCCTCAAAAGAAACAGCTGATCGCGCCTCAGAAACGCACACACAGCTGTATCCCAATGCGCTCAAACACCCAAATAATGACACCAACAGAAAATGCTTCCTTTCCAAACCTTTTGAAAGTCAACAGAACATGGACGCAGCACGATATTTAACGTGAACGTATTCCTGCAGTCGGTCCCGGGGGGTCTGAGCCCCCCCCCCCCCCCCCCCCCCCCGGCAGGCGGGTCCTTTACCCTGGGGCATGTGCGGCATGCAGCAGGTGTTATGCAGCGTGTGGAGGGAAGCCGCTGCCTCCCGCTCCCTCGCTGCCACAGCGGCGCGTTAGCAAGGACAGACATCCTCGGCATGCCTGCTATGTGCAGGATTGGCCACATTTGTGCATTCAACTGCAAATTAGTCAAACCCATGGTGGTGGTGGTGGTGGTGGTGGTGGTGGTGGTGGTGTGGGGGGTTTATATCCACTAGATTGAATTACAGTAGTGTAAGACATTAATTATGCATGCCTGTAAGTAGATCTGTTGTATTTTTGGGAAGTATGCCAAGCTGTGACATAAATTGAGGTTAAAATATATGTGTGTTAGATACTTTGTGTAATATTGTCTTTACGTGATGTGATTTACATGGTGATGAATGTCTATGTGATAGGGCCAGTGTGACCTGTATAAACGCCAGCCCAGCAATCAGCATGCCCATGCTAACGTCGGTGCTAAAGTTTGATGGCCTCTGCTGTAACTCTGCTCTATTCGGCGGGGCAGGACGGGCCCTTAAATCTAAAAACAGTTTTTGGGTGACAAGGAAAGTTTGGGAGATCGGATGGGTTGTGCTTCCCTGAGCACTGCTGGGATAGCCTGTGCTAGATGTAGCACTGTACTTCGCCCACTCTAGCATGGGCTAGGCATAGCACTGTGCTATCCTGTGCTAAGCTAGAAGCTGACCTTAAGCTGCTGTTGGAGCTCGCTGTTGAGGCGTGTCAGCACAGCGTTGCTCTCCTTGTTCTTGCGGATGGTCATCTGGATCTCTCTCTTCTGCTTGGACTGCAGCCTGAAACACCAGACACCACATGTCTATACCCTGAAACACTCATATATACAACGTTGTATATATATATATACACTGACAAATTAAGTCAGTGTTTAAGTCAAACTGAATCTGTTGGATTTTAAACATTGCTTGATGTATGAAATTATTATATAATAATTTCATACATCAAGCAATGTTTAAAATCCAAGGTGCAACAGAAGAATCATCACCGACAGATCACCGACAGATTCAGTTTGACTTAAACACTGACTTAATTCGTCAGTTTAAATATTAGATATCTTCATAATAATATATCAATAATTCTAACTTCTGCAGGGGTTTGGTGGGAGGAGCCAGTGAGGTGGTGGAAGGGGGCAGGGCCTCTGGGTTGTCTGGATGGAACTTCCTGCGGATAGGTTTCTGTGGAACTCTGAGCTGTGACGGGCCAATCAGATCCTGGGAATACAAATACACAACAGGAAGTGAATTAATAACAGTAACCATAATAACTATAATAACAATTGGAATGATAATAATAATAATAATGCTAATAGTAATTAAATAAATCTGTAATTTTTAAAGCATACCCACATACACATGCATACACACAAAGAGACACACCCCGCCTACCTGGGTTGGGGCAGGGCTTGGGTAGTCCACCAGTGGTCCGTCTCGGTGGGCTTCCTGGTTCTCCTCCTGACATCACAACACAACACTCAGAACACACTTCCTACTTCCTGTGACTATAGGAACGGAGAATCTCCAGGCGTCATAACGTCATAAAACACCATCAACGATGAAGTCATGAACGGGATGCACCCATGAACAAAGTACCTGACAGTAACCACGGATTACAGCTGGGAACTTACGATGTGATGGATGAACCTGAAGTTTAATCAAGGTTTTATTGCATCTCCCAACTGTCCATAATCCGCTCATACAGAATGTCTACTCAGTACTCCACTCAGTGTCACCTCTATACTCCACTCAGTGTCAACTCTATACTCCACTCAGAGTGTCTACTCTGTACTCCACTCAGAGTATCTACTCTGTCTCTCGGTACCCCAGCTCTGGCACGCTGCATTGTGAATTAGCTTGCGGAAACCCGCTGCTGTTAAGCAGTTGTGAATTCCCGTTTGTGACACCCAGAACTCAGCAACAATTCCACTGGAAGTGTCTCCTGGGTCTGGAGTCCCAGCGGTTCAGGAAGCCCTGGTCTGTAAATGGCGAGCGAGGGGGAGGGGTGCAGTGCGGCGACCTCTGCGTGCCTCCTCTGTACTTAAAGAACCCGATCCGTTTATTTCCACGTCCTGCCCGTCTGCGTTGTGGACCGCGGAGGCCCTGATGGTTTTCGCAGCCCCGGGAAAAATCCACATCTCTTCTGCTGAAGCATGCGTCTGCACACTCAACCTTAACGGTCTGGGCTTCACCCGGCCAGACACCGGACCCGGGCTTAACCTTTAGCGGGACGAAAGGTGGCTGGATTTGAGGAGGGCAATAAAGTATCTTGTCATCTCATCCCCTAACTCCAATGTGGACTCATTTCACAGCTTCACCTCAGAAGAGGAGAACTGCACTCCATATGACATGGAGAAGGAATTCTCTCGATATTTGGCAACGTTTTAAAAAGGATTCTATGAACCAAGGAGGGCGAGAGGGGGGGTGAGAGGGGGTTGGCTGCCCCCACCTCCAGCACTGCCCCCCCCCCGGCCGCTGGCCTCCCAGGTACCTCCCGGTGTCTCTGTGGTCTCGCCCGAACCACACGCAACGTGTCGACTATCTAACAAACAGTTTGAGAGCAGATGTTGGTCTTAGAATTACTCTTTTGATCCTGTGAGGGAAATTTGGTCCCTGCATTTAACCCAATCGTGAAACACTCAGAACACAGTGATGGTGAGGCACACAGTGAGGTGAAGCACACACTTAAACCCAATGCAGTGAGCTGCCGGTCGGGGTTCGAACCGGCAACCCTCCGGTTACAAGTCCGAAGCCCTAACCTGCAGTCTGCAGTCTGCAGTGTGAGGCAGCTTCACCTCAGTGCAGCTCTCAGGGGAAAGGCTCCAGGTTTTAGAGGTTGTCTTTAGGTTAACAGAGAAGGCTGTAAAACAAGTCTCACAGACCCTTTGACCTTTGAACTAACGGCATTGGATCTGTATCCATAGCACAACGGGGGAAAGAGGAGGGGGTGTTTTCAGATTCCTGATTTTTCACAGGTGTAAAAGAGTCCCATCCTTGGTTCTGGGGTCAAACCCCAATGTGGGGTCAAACCCCGAGAGCAAGATGACTCCTAACCCCAACCTGCTCCTTAATTCACTGTCTCTGTACTGTCTAACCCCTACCTGCTCCTTAATGATAGGTCTATGTACGGTCCACCCCCTACCTGCTCCTTAATGACAGGTCTTTGTACTGTCTAACCCCTACCTGCTCCTTAATGATAGGTCTCTGTACGGTCTACCTTCTACCTGCTCCTTAATGACAGGTCTCTGTACTGTCTAACCCCTACCTGCTCCTTTATGACCTATCTCTGTACTGTCTAACCCCTACCTGCTCCTTAATGACAGGTCTCTGTACTGTCTAACCCCTATCTGCTCCTGTATGACCTGTCTCTGTACTGTCTAACCCCTCCCTGCTCCTTAATGACTTGTTTCTGTACTGTCTAACCAAATTTCTCTCAGCAATTGAAAACACATGTACATCTGAGGTCATATCTGATCTATCTATCTTATCTGAGATGAGGCCTGAAACATATTGATATTCTGAGCTGGTGTGTTGTGGTGTGTGCTAGAACCTGACTAGAACTTCACTCCACCTTTATCAGAACCTGTTAGAACCTCACTGGAACTTGTGAGAACATAGACTGGGCAGGGCTGGAGTGTTGTTGAGGTTCTCACCTCCTCTCTGAAGCGTGTGAAGTTGGTCTGCAGAGTCTTCTTCACCGGAGTCTTCTCTGATGGAGGGAGGAAGAGTGGCACCTTGGGGAAGAAGGGAGGGGCAGAGAGAGATATTTTACTTCTCTATGCATTTACTTCTATGTAACGTTTAGCCATTTGGCAAACGTTACATATAAGATAGAGAGAGATAATGGTCAGCACCATTATCTGCTATTACAACAGAGTATGTGAACTGAGCACGAGAAGATTGCTTGAAGTGTATGTTGACTGAAAGTATAATGTTCACTTAAACGCCATAGCTATACAGTAAATGATAGTCGACACGTTGCGTGTGGTCCCGGCGAGACCACAGGGGGAGGTACCTGGGAGGCCAGCGGCCGGGGGGGCAGTGCTGGAGGTGGGGGCAGCCAACCCCCTCTCACCCCTGGAGATCAGAAACAACACGAACACATCATTGAACACGAACGCATGAATACATCGTGAAACATGAACGCACTGTTGAACATGAACACACTATTGGACATGAACACATTATTGAACATGCACACGTTGTTGACCATGAACACGTCCGTTGAAAATGAACACATTGTTGAACATGAACACATTGTTGAACATGAAACTCAACCAGCGAGCCAACGTTAAACCAGCAGGAAATATGAAGAGGTCTTGCTCCCATGATAAAACTAGGTAGCATTCAAGACCATGTGGGCTCAAATCTGCGCTTTAGTTAATACATCCAAACACACTATTTTGTATGTACAATTCAGTCAACATCCTAACAATGATCACGTTCCTGAATCATTTGAACACCTAATCTGTACTTAAGTGAGCATTGTGGTGAAGTTATTCAAATGTATCTCAACATCGCCCCCTATCTCCACAATGCGAAACAGCGCTATTGTGCAGCAGAACTCATGAATCTTCCAACAACATATCGCTAACACAATAACAAAGACTCTATTTACTATTGTGTGATTGTTGTCTGGCGTGATGGCTCAGAGGTTGATATATGTATGGAGATTAAAAGGCGGTTCTTCTCAGGTTCCTCTATTGTCATGACAGAGAACGCTCAGCAGGTTGAATTAGGTCCAGAGGCCACAGGAATGTATGATAATTCTCCCCGCTAACAAAAGGATGAACTGTGGAGGAAATACAATAGGGTGTGGTGGTCTCCGGGAGGAGAGGAGGAGGCTGTGGTGGAGGGGAGGACCTCCTGGGGAGGAGATGTGGTGGTGGGAAGTAGAGGTGGTGATGAGGAGGAGGAGGAAGAGGACGTGGTGGTGAGGAGGAACAGGGTGTTGAGGATGTGGTGAAGAGGAGGTGGCGAGGAGGTGCAGGGTGCGGAGGTCTGGGTGGTACCTGGTGCTCCCTGCTGCAGCAGCTTGTTGAGGTCCAGGGAGGAGGCGCGGGAGTGAGTCTTCTGGGGGCGGGGGGGAGGTGTGGGCGGTTCCTCTGCTTTCTTCATGGCCTCATCGATGGAGGTGCTGGAGTAAGACCTGAGAGGAGGAGCAGATCAGGGGAGGGGTGGACCAGAGTGAGGAGAGATTAGAGGAGGTGAGGAGCAGGGTTGGACCAGAACAGTAGAGACCTGACTGGACCCTCTAGCAGACACTTACCTCGGTCTGCTCCTGGTCTTCATATGAGGCTCCAGTAATACAGGAGGTTCTTTAAAGGTAGAGGAGGAAAACAGTTGAGTATATTTAGTTTGAGTAGTATTTACATTAAATTACTTATTCTATCCATTCAGACATAAGTCGTTAAGGAGCAGGTAGGGGTTAGACAGTACAGAGACAGGTTGTTAAGGAGCAGGTAGGGGTCAGACAGTACAGAGACAGGTCATTAAGGAGCAGGTAGGGGTTAGGGGGGGTTCATGCTCTAAGATGCTTACAGGTAGACTGCAGACATTGGGGAATTGAACCCAGAACTTGTCCACAGGGAGTCAAACATCCAAACCATTGCACTATCCTGCCTCACTATTACTGTTAATGACAGACAGACAGACAGACAGACGTACTTTAATAATCCCTGAGGGAAATTGCAAAATGTGTAATGTGTACTGGTGGAGTAATATTTAGTAGTATAATAGGAGGTAGGGTGAGTATAATACTATCTGTAGTATAATATGACAGACTATAGTACAAGTGAATGTCAGAACGTTAACTTCCTGGTCCTAGAGGATGCAGAACTTCCTGTGAGTACTAATCCTGATCTAGACCAGAGCCCACAGCAAAGTAGACCTCCATCTCTCCTCTTCATCAGAAGGGTTTATACACAGTCATCATGAGTGATACTGATTATTAGTAGTTATTAATAGTAATAGTAGCTGAAGTGGTATTCCATTAGTTGCTGAAATAAAGATATGGTCTTAGAGGTTTGAAATGTACAGTTAACAGTTGTTCACCTATAGTCATTAAAAGATACAATCTGTTGAACTTGAGTTTTATTAATAACAAACTAAATGTTGATTACATGACAGGAGAGTCTACTCATGGCGAGGGTGTTCGACCCCCAGCCAAGAGATTCTGGGTTTGATCCCCAATGGAACCCAAGGGCAGTGTAGAGCAGGACATCATCCAGGTGAGCTTACCTGTCCGTGCAGGTAGAATGTGTTTGTCTTGAGTTGTCCTCCAAGTCCTGGAGCGATTGTCTGCTGACACAGCGGAAAACTACTCAATCAATTTCCCCTTCCTTCACACAACCATATCTCAAAGAAGATCAATAATGTAGTATGGTTTCAATAATGGAGCCCATACTGCTTAGAGTGTCTTCCTCAACGTTCACACAATTGCTACTGACAATATTGTGTGGATAGATTACATTTAAATCTCTTTTGGATTTCTACTACTGTCCTTCCTGCATGTTCCTTCTGGAAATAATAAAGCAATAAAGTATCTTATCTTATCTACACGGTTTATGTCTGCATCTCAATCTTGCTTACCAGAGTCTGATGTCATTTCCTGTTTCAGCAGTGATGGCTTAACTCTGTCCAGCCCGCTCCTGTCCTTCAAACAAAAAGATAATATTCAATACAATACAGTAATAAGACTACAGAACACATGAGAAACCACCACATTTCCCAGGTTGGAGTGAGAGGGTTGTAGATTGAACACAGCGTGGTAGCGCCCTCTAAAGGCTATGGCCAGAACGTCCTAACATTCCTAACGTTATGAAAGAAGAGAAAGGTTTGGTTACCATCTGTTTGCTGCTGAGCTCAACATCTTCAAACACAATCAGAGGCTCTGCACTCTGAAAACAAGAAAGAGCGGCTTTCATACACAGTGCACACATAGTACTGGTACACTTGTGCAAGGTTTCATACACAGTACACACATAGTACTGGTGCACTAGTGCGGGGTTTCATACACACATCACACATATTACTGGTGCACTAGTGCAGGGTTTCATACACAGAGCACACATATTACTGGTGCACTATTGCAGGGTTTCATAGACAGAACACACATAGTACTGGTACACTAGTGCAAGGTTTCATACACAGAGCACACATTACTGGTGCACTAGTGCAGGGTTTCATAGACAGAGCACACATAGTACTGGAACACTAGTGCAAGGTTTCATACACAGAGCACACATATTACTGGTACACTTGTTCAGGGTTTCCCAAGCTATTTGCTAGGACCCTAGTGGAAGATGCTCCCTATGAGCTGTCTCTGTATAGGTTTGACATGTCTGAAGAGCAATGCTCCAGTAGATACTAACAGACTGCTAATGACTGGTAGCCACAAGCAGGCTTGTACTCAGGCTTCTTACTCCAGGAGTATCTGGGCTGTCCAGGTCCTGATCCACAAAACCCGTCTGGAGGCTTGGGGGGAGGGAAGGGGGAAGAGAGGAAGGGAGGGAAGGGGGGAGGGCGAGGTTGGAGGGGAGTGGGGGGGGGGAGGGAGGGCTGGAGAGAGGGGGGGAGGCTCTCTGGGAGGGAGCAGCCGTTCTTCCTCGCTACGATGAGGTGAAACGCCGTGCAGAACTCAGAGAAGGTCAGCGCTCCATCACGATCCACATCGCTCAGCTCCCTGCACACACACACACACACACACATGCATACACACACACATGCACAGACACACATACGTATACACACGCACACATACACATGCACACACACACACGCACACACACGCATGCACATGCACACGTGCACCACAAAAATAACTCTCCAGCACTCTGCTGTTACACTTGGTCAAGTCGTGCTGCATTTGCATTGTTTTGAAGCTCCTCTGCTATTGATCGTCATCTTTGATGGTTTGCGGCCTCACTTGTAAGTCTCTGTGGAATACAGCACGTCTGCTGCAACTCCAAATGGAAACGTGCAGCTTAGCAGTAAAACGTCGTCAGCATCATCGTTTATCATGAAGACTATCTACATCATCCCAGATATCGAAGGGTGAAGAGGTGCCCCAGCATAATGTTTTATTATAACATAAATACATGAACCATGGTAGAGCGATGTTATTTAGAGCTTCTCTCTGCTCAGAGCCTCCAACCTCTGGGTATTCTGCCGTGTGTGTGTGTGTGTGTGTGTGTCGGTGTGTGCATACTGGGGGATGTGATGGATGCTCAGCTCTAAAGCTCCAGATGGAGGCCTGCTGATGAGGGCTGACTGTTACCGCGGCGACCCTGGCGCAAGGACACAAGGACACAGGGTGACTCAGCACTCACCAGATGTGGGAAAGTTCAGGGATTGGCAGCTTGGACTTGGTGAAGAAGTTCTTGGCAACTGTCCCTGAAGGAGAGTTTAAAATAACAATGAAAAATAGTAGTGGTTATTCCTTGATAATCCCACCATAACATCTTTAGTCACTACAGTTACCAATCCTTGGTCCCTTACTTCACGTGAGCTGTAGACTAGTTAACAATCCCTGGTCTCTTTTTCCTATGAGCTGTAGTGCAGTTTCCAGTCCCTGGTCTCTCTCTCTCTCACTCTCTCTCTCTCTCTCTCTCTCTCTCTCTCTCTCTCTCTCTCTCTCTCTCTCTCTCTCTCTCTCTCTCTCTCTCTCTCTCTCTCTCTCTCACTCTCTCTCTCCTCTAAACCCATGTAACTGAAAGTCCCGCCCTCTCTCTCAGCAATAATGCTAATTTGGGGCCTCCTGTTCCAGACCTGGCAACAACTTTGGGGGGGGTGGGGTTGGCGGGGCCTCACCCAGTATGAGAGCCCCGAGGTCGGGCTGCAGGCTCTTGAACTGGTTGGTGTAGTACTCTCGCTGTTCCTCTGTGATCCTCCAGGGGTCGCCTTCCTCACTGCAGACACGCTGCTGCTCTATGGAAGCCTGGAGGACTCACAGAGAAGTGACACTAGTAACACACACATTTTGTATTTACATTTGATAGTTTTTTAGCTTTTTACTCATAATTTTCTCTCTTTACTTTTTTAATTATGTACACTCATTATTAATTAAGAACACTTTGTTTTGATTTGTTGATCAGTCAATTGAAGTGAATTTAATGAAATCTGCACCAGGGAGCGGTGGATCAGAGATGATGTGATGGGCTTCCTACCCGTGGAACAGCAGAATGTTCTGGAGGTTTGGGCCAATGTTTAGGGGTTGGATCTTGTTGAATGACCGGTCTCTCATTGGCTGAGAAAGAGAGACAATTTAGTGATCAATAGTAAGCAGTACAAAAGTCTTTATTAGTATTATAAAGTATCATTATTATATACATAATTACATACATAACATTATACATATATAACGTTTGAATCATCAAAGGAGACAGATGAAGAAACGTATGGAGTGTAACATGTAAACTGACTTATGACTTTATTTACAGAGCTCGTCCCTGCGGCCACTCAAACCACTTTTACAATATAATTATCACCCATTCACACACACATTCACACACACACCTCCATGCACCAATGGGGGGGTCAGCCATGCAAGGTAGCAGCAGGTAGCATGACTCGCTCACTCACCCACTTCCTGTTTCCAGACAACCTGCTTATTCCCGAGCCACAGCCGCCCATGGCTGAGTGTGCGTGGTTGTTTGTGTGTGTGTGCATGGTTGTGTGTGTGTGCACGGTTGTGTGTGTGTGTGCATGGTTGTGTGTGTGTGCGTGCTTGTGTGTGTGTGTGCGCACTCACCTGTGTGCGGGATAGTGCCTGGGGTTGCCATGGTGACGGGGTAGTGGCGGAGGAGTGGGGGGGAATGTGGGGGAGAGCAGAGGGGGGAGTGCGTGGGGGACCAGGACTCCTGTTAAAAAACACAAGCTGGCGTGTGAGTGGTAGACCTGGCACCACCACCTGACTGCTCCCCCCCCCGAACTCCCCACAGAGCCAGTCCTCAGAGTTGTCACCATGATCACGATACAGACATAGATAGAGAGAGAGAGAGAGGTGTTTGATGCTCACCCCCAGCTCAGCGCTGCTCTCAGCTAGCCGGGCGGTGCTCCTCTCTGCAGGGATCCAGGGGACAGAGGCCCCTACAACCTGGGCCCCCGCAGTGTAGCGAGGGTCCTGCTGGGGCCCTAGACCCGGGGGCCCTGCAGCATAGCGAGGGTCCTGCTGGGGCCCTAGACCCGGGGGCCCCGCAGTGTAGCGAGGGTCCGGCTGGGGCCCTGCAGCATAGCGAGGGTCCTGGTCACTCTGCAGCCCAGGGAAACGAGGCAGGGGGAGGTCTTCTGTAGAAGGAGACATGGCCGAAGCACCTTCATGAAGATCCCGTCAGGAGGCCGAGATCTTCGCTGGGCTGACATTCATACCTCCACGTCATGTGAACGTGTACACAAGGGGGCAGTATAGCCTTTCCAAGCCCAAATGAACATGAACAGTAACAGACCAGCAAGTCGTACAAAAGTGCGCCCTGGCGTGTGTGCTGACTAAGACTAAGTGTGAAGCCTGATTTAGAGTCTCGTGTACCAGAAACGACGTTAGCACAGCCCTCGCAAACTGTCGCATGTTCTGCATCTGTCTGCATGTCCACATCAATGTTCAGCGTGTCCACATCAATGTTCAGCGTGTCCACACCAATGTTCAGCCCACAGCCCAAACCCCGACAATAAAAAAGTGCTTAGGTTGAAGCGTCAATAATATGATGTAGCTATTATTGAAGTGTGGACCCACACCCACAGCTGGTCCCCGACCAGCACTTTGAGAAACGTTGGCTTAGACCACAACCCAGATGTCTCTCTCCCATTTATTATTAACATGCATTAAAGAACAACTCGGCTTTTTATTCTTACATTACAAAACATTATAATCATCAGTAGATTTGCATTGTTTTCGCTTTTATTTTGGAAAGACAGATTAGCACAGTTTGTTGCTTCCTGAATCAGTGAATCTATGTGCAGCTTGTTAGCAGCAGGCTAACACCATGCTAACACAAGGCTAAAACCATCCTAACAGCAGGCTAACATGAGGCTTACACCAAGCTAACACGAGCCTAGCACTTGCTAAAGTGAGAGGTTGTGTTTCACCTCTCGCCTATTAATCTGAAAACTCAGGAATCACACAAACCTCTGAACAAGCTTCCCCCCCCCCCCCCCCCCCCCCACACACACACACGTGTGCATTCACATATGTGTGTGTGTGTGTATGAGAGAGTTAGTGTGTGCATACATGTTTATAATTAGGGCTAACCCACTAAATCTGGTTCACGCGACCAGTCTCATCAGATTAGCGATAATCCTGATCTTGGTCAGGCAGACAGGTCTTACTCCTAGCAGGCTCTAGGCTGGTGGGTAGACAGACAGGTCTTACTGTGAGTGGACTCTAGGCTGATAGGTAGACAGACAGACAGGCTGAGAGATAGGTAGACAGACAAGTCTTACTGTGAGTGGACTCTAGGCTGATGGGTAGTCTGCTCTGGGCGGCTGCCACCAGCTTCAGAGCCACCAGGAACTGGGCCGACCCAAAGAAAACAGACCTCCGTGCACCACACACCTCTGTTACCTGGAAATACACAATATAGAACACACACCTCCATTACCTGGAAATACACAATATAGAACACACACCTCTGTCACCTGGAAATACACAATATAGAACACACACCTCTGTTACCTGGAAACACACTACTAATACACACACCATCATCCTCTAGAACAGTATTTTGCGCTACATACACCAGTAAACCTTGTGTAGTAGCTTGCAGTACAGGGGACTGTAGGACCTTGAGGACAGGAGAGGCAGGATTCTACAGGCTGGATGTCGTGTAGTGAGAGGAAAAGTCACATAGAGAAGTCAAACATCAGCTCTTGGTCAACAATGATGTTTATGTAGGATAATGATGAATACACCAGGGAGAGGGGAGGAGAAAAGAAAACACACCAGGGCTGTTCTACAATGAATACTTGTAGCCTCCAAAGCCTTCTTATTAACATGACGTTCCTTCATGTTTCTCAGAGCGGTTTGCGTGATTGGACTGTGTTGGACAGTGTAGTGTTCATACTGTTGTCAGGGGGGGCTAACACCTTCAAAACACTAAAAGTACAGTTCCTGGCAGAACAGCAACCAAACTACCATGCGCTCGTTGTTAAATACTTATCCCGACCGGACTCCTCCCTACGGAACCCGAGCCATCCCAGTAAACACAGCGCCACACTCTGTGGCAGGTGGTTCTGGACCCCTGGGGGATGCAGCTGGGGACTGAGAGGGTGATTCCCAAACATATCCACGTGCCGCCTACATGGCTTGTCTGTTTCAACTGACCGTGAGCATGCTGAGAGGACTGAGAAGTACTGTGATAATGACCAGTACAGTGAAACTGTTATTAGACTGAAGTACTGTGACGATAAGCACTACACAGTGAATCAGTTATTAGACTAAAGAACTGTGATGATGAGCACTGCACAGTGAAAGTTATTAGACTGAAGTACTGTGATAATGACCAGTACAGTGAACCAGTTATTAGACTGATGTACTATGATGATGAGCACTACATCATCATATATGATGATGAGCACTACACAGTGAATCAGTTATTAAACAAAAGTACTGTGATGATAAGCACTACACAGTGAAACAGTCATTAGATTGAAGTACTGTGATGATGAGCACTATACATTGAAACAGTTATGAGACTGAAGTACTGTGATGATGACCACTACAGTGAAACAGTTATTAGACTGAAGTACTGTGATGATGACCAGTACAGTGAAACGGTTATTAGACTGAAGTACTGTTCGGAGAACGGAAAAATATCAAGGTCTACATTTCTGGTGTGACATCACCTCCAGTGCTCATAGCTTCAGGATGTCCTCGTCTCGATGCGTCTCCCTAGGGGGCCACTCCCAGACCGGTTCCCCCACACGATCACCTGACAGGTAACCGTGCGTGTTGCCTGTCTCGCTACGGTCTCATGGTCCTTCCTGCTACCGGAACGCAAAACACGACCTCTTCCTTCCTGTCAACTGTGTGGACATCAGGTCACAGTCCCCGGTCCGCGGAAACACATGAATACAGCCGAGGAGAGGAAGAGAACGAAGCGATGTGTGAAAACACATAATGAAACACATACCCTTTGTCTCTCTCTCCCTCTCACTATCTCGACCCCGGCAGGTAACCCTGCGTGCCACTGTGTGAGGAACACAGGACCACCAGAGGGTCTTCAGGACGCTGACAAACTGTCTTGACGACAGACGATGGAATTCCTTTCCACTGGGTTTCCATGGTTCCCAGGGACAGCACGGTTTTTGGAAGTTCTTCCTGGAAGGGATTGTTTTGGCCACGAGGCGAGAGCCAGCAACCTCTAGATAAGTAACAAGAAGTGTGTTTGTGATCACAACGAAGTCTGCTGTGTGTGCAAGGAAAAACGCTCAGTAAAATAGCAGAGAGAGAGACAGAGGGAGAAGGAGAGAGAGAGAGAGACAGAGAGAGATGCTGACTCACTGTGACCCAGGACCACAGTTCCTGCTCACATCCCTGGCCTATTAAACCTCTGGTCACACTGCAGGCTTCCTGTCTGTCCCCGGGGGAGGGGGGCGGGGGGAGGGTGGGGGGGCATATGTCAATCAACCCGACACCATGGCAATGGCAACCCTATGGCAACTTCCAGACAGGAAGCAGAGGAAACGTTGCTCTGGGCAAACGTCCGGCCAGCCCAGAGAGACTGAATAGACAGCTGGTGGGGGGGGGACGACAACAACTGAGGACTGGTGACGTTGGAGAGAGGAAGAGTTTGAAATGAAACTCCTGAGGGGGGGGGGCGGGGCGGTTTGGGCAGGTTATGATACGTGGTGCATCGGTGAAATGGAGAGTAAGTTACAAGAGAAATACTTTATACCAAAAAACTTCCACAAACTATTTATTATTTTATTCTTTATTATTATTCTTTATTATTCTTTATTACATTACTTCAAATGAGTCAAATGATGTATCTGAGATATGCTGAAACACAATCACACACACACATATATAGACACACACACACACACACACACACACACACACACACACACACACACACACACACACACACACACACACACGCGCACGCACACACACACACACACACACACACACACACACACACACACACACCACGAGGAAGACGATTTCAATAGACGCATAACCGTGCTAAGAATAGGCTGTACGCCATCTAATAAAATATAATATATTAATAGGGGCTACAACACCATTTACGTCACCATTTTCACGTCTGGGGTGCATTTAGCCGCAGTTCCCAGGCGTCTGCATGTGACTGTTCCGGTCCATGGATGTATAGGCTATTCATTATATATTCATTTCAATAACGGATCGATACCAACCTGGTGCAGAGAGTCCGGAGGTAACTGAGACGCCTTCAGCAGCTCCACGACTTTGGCGGCCGAGAGCTTCCCTGAGCCGGCGTCCGTCTGACACCGGCTGTGGAGACCCGAGTAGAACCTCTGCTCGTTTTCATTGAGGGAAATATAACCACTGGGCCCAGGAGGAGGACAGCCGGACTCCTGCTCCATTGCTCCGCGGGGGGGCTGTCACACCAGGCGGACCGCTCGGTCCAAACGGCGCTCTTAATCCCACATCCAGTCGGATCAAAGGTTCTCTCACAGAAAATCCCCGACGGCAAGCCGGTCCTCAGCTCACGGCCCCACTTTCCCACCGCGGATCACTGGCAGCCTAATTGTAGTGTTGACCAGCTATCTCTGCAGGGGGCGCTGCAGAACGCTGCCGAGCCGTCAGAACGCTCTGGGGTGCTGAGAATAACTTTATGAAGGGCTGTTTCTGTTTGGGTGGAACAATGATTTAAATACAGGACTCACTGAATGAATAGCGAAGAATCAAGTCTTGTACATATGGTTACATGAGGATTGTTGACTGACTTCACTCTCGCCTATCCTTTACTGAGTGGCCTATCCTTTACGGTCTATTTTGGTGCGTGGTGAAAGTGCCCTCTTGTGGAAGATTCCGGAAACACCCGACACAAATACAAGCGGCGTTTCGCAACTCGCAATTCGCGATTTATTACAGATGTAATAATAAATTATTACATAGGCCTGATTTAATTTTTTGTAATAATATTATGTAAATTATGTAACAATTTATTATTCCTGCTGATACACACCTGTTAAAACATTTCCTTATACTGATCGAATCCACTCAGGACGGGGCAGAAGACCGTCCCTCTGACTGACTTCTCAGTATTTTTTAGATATGCGAACAAAATTTGTTCTCTGCATTTGACCCATCCTGTGGTACATAGGAGCAGTGGTCTGCTATGTTCAGCGCCCGGGGAGCAAGTTGGGGTTCAGTGTCTTGCTCAGGACACATCGACATGTGGACAGTTGGAGGAGGGGATCGAGGGGATCAAACCGCCGAACCTACGGTTAGTGGACAACCTGCTCGATGATATCCACTGAGCTACTGCTGTAATGAGACAGTTAAACAATGATCTGCATCATAAGCACAGAACTCAAGGACACAGAAATACCTGACCTTTGTTCCGTACCCTTAACCACCAGTGACTCACATTATAGGCCTATAAGATCTTCACTGGGACCATCAAGCGGTTTATGGTTTTACTTCTTCATGTCCAGTGATGATGCGTTTTTGAGAAATGTGTTTATTGCCGCAGAGTTTCCAGAATGCGGTGAGCAGGTAATCAATCGGCTGATGGGCCTGATAACACACTGGTCGCGGGAAACGACTCGGAATAAAAACACAAAGGGGAAGGTTTCTAAATGCACACTAAATTCAGGCGCCAGGTGACGATTGGAAAATACAATGTGGTACTGCAGTAGGGCTCTTCCATATTGCTTTCAGATGTTTATCCTCCTGTAGATCAACTTTTGTAATCTAATGTTCTTCCTACTCAGTCCACACACCTCGCCTGGATTGACTTGATTTGACCTTTGTCCCAGCAATTATTTATAAATCCCTGGATTTAACAGCTCATATGTTTCAGCAAGATTGCTGCTCATGTTCAAAACGTTCCGCACAAAAGGAGAGACCCTGTTGACCCCTACAGTGCTAACCACTCCTGCTAGTGCTAACCACTCCTGCTTCCGCGCCGTAGACTGGAGCACACGGGACATTTAGTTCTCCTCTGGGGAGAAACCCCTTCACTGTCCCAGTAGTTGGGACACAACAGCACGGGGTCTTTGCTTTGCTCCTGTGAACCCGCAGTCTTTGTTCACCGACAAACTGTAATCCACACTGTACTTTATCACCACAAACTGTAACCTACACTGTACATTCAATGCCAGATGTACAACTTCACTGGCAACCTTCTCCTCTGCCCCCATTGCTCTCTCCCCCGCCCAGCTAACCCCACTGGCTACACACACACAGTAGGGCTCCTCACTGCCCTGCCAGAAGTTCTATTTTATTTTATTTTATTTTATTGGGACCTTTCGGTCTTTATTTGTCATTCCCATGTTTTTTAGATATGGGAACGAAATTTGTTCTCTGCATTTGACCCATCCTATTGTACATAGGAGCAGTGGGCTGCTATGATCAGCGCCCGGGGAGCAAGTTGGGGTTCAGGGTTCAGTGTCTTGCTCAAGGACACTTGGACAGGCAGACAGTTTTGGAAATGGGGATCAAGGGGATTGAACCGCCGACCCTACGGTTAGTGAACGACCCACTCCGTCCACCCGTGAGCTACTGCCGTCCCGACAGGTAGCGGCAGTAGCTATGGTAGACACACACACACACACACACCAACCAACCAAAGGGGTATCTGTAAACAGCTGCGTTTCCTCTGCTGACCACTTGGCTGTAGGCAGCGAGGCAGTCAACCAGAAGGGAAAGTGTTTCTCTCTCCAGCGGCGGACGCCCGCTAAGGCGTGGCTTCGGTTAACCATTAACGGGGCCTGGCTGTTTGGCGTCCGGCTGACCTTGTCAGATCAGACGGAGGAGCAAACAGTACGGCTCTCTGTGTCTGACCTGAACCAGCTGCAGCTCCTCATCATGCTGGGACTCTTCCTGGTGCTGCTCGGTACCGGGGCGACCCTCAGTACCGGGGCCTTGCTCGCTCAGGACCTGTGTCAGTTGGGTAAGAAATACAGTACTGACAGTACTGTACATAGCAGTACTGCCATGGTCTTAAGTATATCCAATCAGCTGTACTACTTTAGTTTAATAGTTCTACTTTCATAGTACTATCTTAATTGTATTGCTATAGTTGAGTTGAGCAGTAATATCTGAGGTCTGTAGTAATAGTTTAGTAGCACCAAGTTAAGTCTTTTTCTTGAGCTCTTTCTATGGACTGTAACAGCTGTTTCACAAATGAACATGTTTCAGCTGATTCAGCTCTTCAACCATGGACATTTGTTGCCATGGTTTCATCATTTGATCAAGGGTTTGGCGCATGTGTGTAAATCAGTGGTCAAAGTATATTCCTATTTCCTGGATGTGGTTTTTAGTCAGAGGAGCAGACATGGCTCTCGATATCCTGATGCATTCTTCTCGGTGGATTCAGTTTCATTGGGGTGATGGGGTCACTCCATGCTTCTATTGTCCGGCTGGTTATTGATCAACCAGATTGGTTAACAACTAAGCTGATTCCACCTCAAACTCAGCATAGAACGCTAGAACATAACTATCTTTCAAACATCTGGTGAGGAAAGGGGACAAAGCTTTAAAAAAAAATAGTTGTCAGAGGTGTTTGAGATGCAAACTTTTGATATTTACCTCTGAGGTTAATCAGAGTTATTTATCTGTGTTTAATCAGCGGTTAATGTCAGAAATGAATCAGAGGTTAATCAGTGGTAAATATCAGAGGTTTAGAGGTTAAAATCAGAAATGAATCAGAGGTTAATATCAGCTGCTGGTTTGCAGAGCGGGAGGATGGCTACAAGGTCCGAATCAGCATCAAAACCGCCTTGGGAGATAAAGCTGTACGTACACACACACACACACACACACACACACATATGCATCCACATATGTGTGTGTGTGTGTGTGTGTGTGTGTGTGTTACATTATGAGTGTCTATCTATATTTACATGTATAAATATATACCCTGGCTGCTATGGTGACCCAATTTCCCTTAGGGGATTAATAAAGTTTTATCTTATCTAATCTAATCTGTCTACATTTGTATAGTAATATATAATGTATATGTATACATTTTCTTCCTGGATTTTCTTCCAGTATGCCTGGAATGAAAATGAGATGTTTCTTTTCCGAGCCACTCTTGCGTTCGCCATGAGGAAGCACTTTGATGACAACCAGTACAAGTAAGGACCCAGCTCTGACTATACAACACCATGACGTCATCTAACCCTGCCCTAGAGGCAACCAGTACAACTAAGGACCCAGCTCTGACAATATAACACCATGACATCATTCAACCCACCCTAGCAGTGACGTGTGTGTTTGTGTGTGTCAGTGTGTCTAGTATCCTGGTGTGTAACGAGACAGCGCGTGTGTCTTTCCACTTTGTGGTGGAAGACCCCAACCGTCCCGGGTTTCTCAAGGAGAAGACAGCCGTGGAGGAGGCTGTGAGGTAGGGAGACGTTTAACCAGACACACCTCTAAGGGCCGAATGCTCCTAGAGGCCATCTTGGGCCCATCCTGATCTGAACACTTGCTGGGTGGGGTTCTTCATGTGGAATTCCACATTCGGTTCCCCGCCCAGCTCGGTCTACCTAGGTAAGATGGCCACTCGGTGATTGGGTTGAGAACCAACCTCTGGAGCAGGGTGTCCTAGCCTGTGATATGTGTATACAGTATGTATATGATATATAATACATTTTATTTCTTGCCGGTACTACCATAGTGACCCATTGTGTGCGTGCACCGAAAATACACTTCATTATTTGTTATAGTTTACTTATCAAACATTCACTTGGACTTCTTATCACTCTGGTACTTTTTATCACACTAGTATATTACTCTTTCATGCCCCTGTATCAGTTTTTGATTACAACTAAATTGCAAACACATCATTTCAACAACACATTCATTTTATGACATTGGACACAGAACAGTGGAACAGAAGTTTAGATAAAGCACTTAAAATAACATAAAAGAGGCTCGAAGTAGCCGTCCTCATCTGTTTGACGGCGAGCCATGCCGCTTGATGAGTGAGCAGCTCTCCTTCCTTTGCCCAGCCAAGTAAGGAAGGGGATCCCACTGCTTGCATGGTGGTCCCACTGTGTTGATGAAGAGGAGGTTTGCTGCATTTCTTGTTGTCAGTTTATTTCTATACTCTGTTATAATGCGGTTCATTTGGGCTGAACCCCCTCTCACAGTCTGCTTTTTTATTTGGGAGACTTTGCAACAAACGTCGGTCTGCCAAAACACTTTGATGACCAGCTGCGCACGTTGGCGCACGATCTGGTTAAGCAGCACGCGCGCTGTGTAGCTCGCTCGTTGTCTGTCCAGCGAAACACTGCACGGAAGGTTCAAGACACAATTCAGGGACAGTTCAGAACTAGTTATATGCAATGTAAATAAACGTGTTGCTTCTGGTAATTTGACGTTAGTAGGTGTGTTGTCATGCTGAAAGTGTGTTTTCTTTCCGGTACGGCGTATCCATACCGGAAAGTAAAATGAGTAATTCTTCTTCTTCTTCTTCTATCCTCTCAAAATGTTTCAATGGTACGCCGTAACGGCCAGTAGCCTACCGGCTTAATTTCACCCCTGGCCTTCGCACTCAGTAGCCTCTGTGTTGGGCTCACAGGGTGTCCAGACATCGCATCAACAGCGCCTTCCTGCTGAGTGACAGCACTCTGGAGTTCATTGGGATCCCGCCCACCCTGGCCACGCCCTACATCCCGGCCACGCCCCCCTGGCTCATCGTGTTCGGCGTCGTGATTGGAGCCGTGTGCGCAGGAATCATCGTGATGCTGGCGTCCTCGCTGGTGCAGAGGAAACGGTAACTGTCGTACATGTCATATGTAACATGTAGCATGTCATATCCACATTGTCATATCGACTATGTTGTTACATGTATTGGTATTGATTATATTATGATGTCTTATTGATGACCTTATTGGTCGTAACATTGATATTTGAGTTTGCCGTGTGACGCGGGTCGTTTGGTGATAGTTGTTCTGGGTTCTGCCCCCATGTCCACAGTCCACTGAGCACCTTACCCCCCCTAACCTGCCCCTTCATGACAAGCTCTCTAAAACTAGCATCAGTAGTCGCTCTGGAGCTGAAGGACTACAGAGTAAACTTGTTGTTCTTGTGTATCAGTAAAAAGAAGGGGAAGGGCGAGGAAGACGATGAAGAAGGGGAGCGCGGGAAGGTCACAGAGAACAGCATCGCTTGCGACACCCTGGACGGCATTTCTAACGGGGCGTTCAGCGACAACGACAGACTCACACACATGTAGCCCGTGGGTTTGTGTGTGTGTGTGTGTGTGTGTGTGTGTGTGTGTGTGCATGTATGTGTGTTTGCTGTTTGTGTTTTCTACTGTTATTGTTCTGGATCACAAAAATGTTCTGCACCAAGCACTCCTATTGTTTAGAATGAAGCCAATAAAGCCATAATATGGGTTTCAATAACCCCATAATTGAGTTTATTGATATTTTTCAGATGTAGTTTGAGGGTCAACTGAAAAGTGCAGATATGTGTTTCTCCAGGATGGGCCCCATGCAGGGAGACCTTTAAGATACAAGTATTCCCTCTTTAAATTACCTGATGTGCTCCTCAGGCTGATAGAGTTTGAAAGAATTCTTTGAACTAAAGTTTCCCTCATAAATCATCTGTCCTGTAAATCACTGACTAACTGCAATTGTATTGTGATGACTGAATTAACCACGTGTAATAAAGTTCATATCTGTACTCTGTAAACAAGGTGGAGTTACACAGTGCTATCACTGTACCCCTAAACAATACCTCAGAGTACCCCTCAATATGGGAATAGAGGGGTGGATAGTTGGAAATCAATCTGAATCAATATGTTTATGACTCATAGTTTTATTGTTGCATTGTAAAAAAAAAAAAAACTAAAAAAAAAAAAATCAATATTACTGTTTTATTGTATTTTCCACAAGGCATTTTTTTTTTATTCATTCCATGAATCTTCTGGAAACTACTAACCTACCGTTGGCAATCACTGGCCTACATTATAAATGTATTCAACATTTCACTTAAATTATATTAAAAAATAAATATATGTATTTTATGTATTACATTAAAATACATAATATATATAAAACTAATTATATATATTTATTATTGTAATACATATATACAACCCTTTACACACACACACACACACACACACACAAAGTATAATGTATTTTATGATTAAATTAATCACTACTGACATCTAGCGGCCAGGACGGGGTATGCACGGCGTCACTTTTAAGGAAGAGGAAGCGCTGGATTTTTGTCAGTCGATCCCGTGTGTGTGTTTGTGTGTGTCAGACTAAAGACAGGTTTAAACGTGAGTATATATACTGAGTATACTATACCACTATTTGTAGTAAAACGTATACAGCGGGCAGTAAAGCGATCCGTAATGGTAAATAAACGTGGCGTGTTGTGTTGAGGCGGTCTGAGTCGAGGGCATAGACTATATGGGTCGAGGGAGACCTATGAGGGAGACGCGCTCCTCATCATCATCTTGTACCGGTTCTCAACTGTGGTCACGCTATCTACGCTTCAAAACTCGAGTGCCCGTCTACATCGGTTCATGTACGGTACTGACTTGACTTTAGCGTGGGATTACTAGAAAATGGTACAGTCAAAAGACTTCAAAATATCCCCAGAGGTACCTGATGATATGTAGAACAAGAATTCAGAGGAGTGTTCTGAAAACAATTTGATAATTATTTTTAATTAATTTTTAATTATTTTTTTAATTAATTTTTCAAAACTGCTTTCATAGCCATATGTGTATTGGGTATGACTTTAGCATGGGATTATTAGAAAATGGTACAGTCAAATGACCTCAAAATGTATCCATAGGTACCTGATGAGATGTAGAACAAGAATGTAGTGGAGTGTTCTGAAAACAATTTGACAATTATTTTTAATTAATTTTTCAAAACTGCTTGTGTCGCCATACAATGTGTATTGGGTATGATTTTAGCATGGGATTACTAGAAAATGGTACAGTCAAAAGACTTCAAAATGTATACAGAGGTACCTGAGGATATGTAGAACAAGAATGCAGTGGAGTGTTCTGAAAACAATTTGATAATTATTTTTAATTAATTTTTAAATACTGCTTGCATAGCCATAACATTTGTAGTTGATTTGATTTGTGTTGTTTATGATTTTTTAGAATCTGTTTATGCAGAATTTAATCTGGATGGGCTATTATTGGTGGTGCTTCAATAATTTGTTTGTTTGTTTTATGTAGTAAAACAACAACAACAACAAAGTATTGACAGATGTATTTCAACAAATGAGATGTACAAGGACTTGAATGCACCATGCAGCCGCTCACACGCTTTACCGTACAACCGATGTAGACGGGCACTCGAGTTTTGAAGCGTAGATAGCGTGACCGCAGTGATTCACATCTGGTTCCTGTTCATCATCTGCTATCTCATCTGGTACCTCTTCTCATTTGGTAGTTCTTAAGCATCTGCTACCTCTTCTCATACCTCCTGTCTTCACACCCAACATGTACCTGCCTAAACTTGTTGTGTTCGACCTAGGTAAGCTTGGAAGCTTGTTTGATTGTGTTTTACACTTAAATAATATAATAATCAGCTAGTCATCGGCTCTGATTAACTTTAAATTATGTAATTTTGTCTTTATTTTCAGACTATACTCTTTGGCCCTTCTGGGTGGACACGCACGTAGACCCCCCTTTCCACAAAGACAAGGAGTAGGTCCAAGTACCAAGTGCCCCCCTAACTAACTAGTAGTAGTGTTGTAGTGTTGTAGTTTGGCAATACGGTGTACAATGTACTATGATATGAGTGATCCAACACAGGTCACTGCCAAATGGTCCACACATAGAATGCAATGAATGGTCAAATCATTAAAACAATACCGCAGCATCCAAACTGTCTACCTCCTACAACTAGGAACACATGACCAAAAACCTTTCTCCTAACCTAGGGTCTTGCACCTCTAAGCGATGTCCTGCTGTGTGTAGTGGCTGAATGTGTGCACTGGCTAACCCTGTCTGTCTTAGTGGGGTGGTGTGGGACTCCAGCAAGGAGAAGATCTCTCTCTATGAGGATACGGAGAAGGTCCTGAAGTCCATCCACGGCCAGGGCATTAAGATAGCCATTGCATCACGGTGCGTACTCAGGAATACACCCTGGTTTCTGGTTTGATATGTTTGGGCCAGGTGGTGGGGGGAAGGGTGTTCAACTCAACTGCCAGCCAACAGAAACTGGGTTTGATCATCCAATGTCCATGGCTAATCTGAAGGCACCCTGCGCAAGATGCCCCCTAACCAGCTCCCTCATGGCCTGTCTCTGTACTGTTACCTGCTCCTTAATGATGTCCCGGTACTGTCTAATGGTGCTAATTAATGACCTATTGCCATACTGTCTAACCCCTAGCTGCTCCTTCATGATGTCGCTGAGGTTTTGTTCTGTGGTTCCTCAGCTCTTCGGAGGCTCCGGGGGCGAACCAGCTGCTCACACTCTTCAAACTCAACCAGTACATCTCCAAGTTCAAAGAGATCTACCCTGGCTCCAAACTCACACACTTCAAGAAGTAAGGAAGTCTAGAATATGCGAGACTTGGTGTGTGTTTGTTGAAATAAAGTTCTATGAATCTAGTCTTCAACTGACCTCCTGTGCTCCGCAGGCTCCATGAGGCCAGCAAAGTGGAGTATGGGGACATGATGTTCTTCGACGATGAACCCAGAAACATCACGGAAGTCAGACGACTAGGTAGTTATACCTTAACTACATAGTTATACCTTAACTACTTACACCTTAGCCTTATAGTTATACATAAGTCAATATCAGTAAACTAGCTTGTTAGACCTCAGTAACTAGCTAGTTATACCTCAGTAACTACATAACAGGGCTCTCAAGTGTCGCATGAGCGTGACAGTCACTCTTTTTGGTCTTTTGGCACGCTCTCCCGCCACACATGGCATTTCTCACGCTGAAAAATAACTTAATAATAATAATAATAATAATAATAATATGCCGCAGGACCCAACATTTCTCTAGCTCTCACCATGGCACAGGCGCGCCTCCCCTGGCGTTCTAAATCGCAGCCGGTCGCTTACCAGCCGATCAAAAAAGAGAAGGGGCTACACAATAGCCAATCAGCAAATCAATTAATTTGCCGTGAGTGTACATCCCCCTAAAAAGCCCAGGTTAGAGGATGCTGAACAAGATGTGGCAAAAAGAGGAAGAGACATTGCAGGTGGAAGAGGAAGAGACAGTGCAGGTGGAAGAGTCTTTTGTTCCATAAATTTGATCAATTACAGTACTAACAACAACAGCAACAACAACACTAATAATAATATTACTAATGAAACACGCCCATTCCTGTGGCCCGTCCAACCCGCGCCCCTTTGAGTGGGGGGCAGGGGGGTGGCGGGGGCGACGGGCCGGGTGGCCGACGGAACGGGACCCGGTGGGCAGGGGGGAATGTCACTCTTGCCTGTCTTCAAAACTTGAGAGCCCTGACATAATTATACCTAAAAAAAATAGCTAACTTGACCTCAGTAAATAGCTAGTTAGACTTCAGTGACTAGCTAGTTATACCTCAGTAAATAGCTAGTTATACCTCCGTAACTAGCTAGTTAGACCTCAGTAAAGGGGTCCTGGTGTAGCGTGTCCTGCTGACGTCATGCCGTGTCTCTCCACCAGGGGTACACTGTGTGCTGGTGTCTGAAGGAGTCTCCCTGAAGCTGGTAGAAGAAGAGCTTCTGACGTTCTCCTCCCACAGACAACATTAGAACTGTGTGTGTGTGTGTGTGTGTGTGTGTGTGTGTGTGGAGTGGACGTACGTGTGTCGTCCAAAAATTTCTACATATTAACAGTGGGTCATTTTAATATGAAACAGTATGTGGCCAAATAATACTTTTTTTTTTCTAAGACAAGAGTTGTCGGAATGTGTGAATTTATTTCCTCTGCTCGCCTGCAGATGGCGACATGATTCCGTAAATCATGGTGTGATTGACGCCAACGTGACGTAATGAAGTCGTGGATCAATAAAGAGCTCTCCCGTTTTATTGGCTTTTTGTGGTCACTTTCTTTTGAGTCGTTATATTATTGAAGAAAACGTGCATAACTGGTTTAAAAAAAAACACGAATCCAGAGTGTTTTCTATTGCTGGGCTCTGGGAGTTCAGACTCCCTTCTCTGACATGTCTCACTCTGTCTCTGCCTGTCTCACCCTGTCTCAGTGTGTTCCTCTTATCAGTCTGATTAGAGCCCATAACACATGACAGCTCCATTTGGAAGAAGAGCGAAGTGGGCATCAGAGCGATGGTGAGCATTGAGCAAGTCATTTCACAATGCCTTCAATATGAAGTGGGCACCAGAGCGATGGTGAGCAAGTCATTTCACAATGACTTTAATAAGTTCATTATTTTAATAACTATACCTGGACTGTATTAAAAGATAATGGGGTTTGATATGGCTATAGAAATAAATTGCTCATTAATTGAAGGTTGTCTTCTTTCCGTTCAAACCAATTTCTAATTAATGTTTAATTCTGTCTGTATTTTTTCAGTATTGTGTGTGTCTGTGTGTGTGGCTATATTCATGTAGAGCATGAGTAGTTTAATGTAGGACTTTAAATGGTCATGCGGTCTTTTGGAAACATTTCAGTAAATCTCACAGCCATTGGTGATTTATTGTTGTTAAAGAAGTTCATGAAAAACCAGGACAGTAATTATCGAGCAGTGAAATGAATGGCGCGTCTGTCCCCATTCATCAGTGGGCGGAGCCGTGTGCGCCGAGCCGCCGCCTGCTCGTCCTCCAAGAGCACTGCTCCGTACGCGCGCGTGCGTGTGTGTGTGTGTGTGTGTGTGTGTGTGTGTGTGTGTCTGTGTGTGTGTGTGTGTGTGTGTGTTCAATTTGCATAGTGATATCGTTGTGCTGGGGGGGGGGGGGGGGGGGGTTGTGCTTTTTGGGGGTGAAGAACAGAATCCACAACAGCATACGAAAACATACCGTGATGCTTTACATCACGACACCAACGTCTGAGAGCCGCTGCTTCATAGCTCGACAACATGGAGACACCCGTGGGGTGGAGTCGTATGGGTGAAGCACATGCAGATCATTAGAACTTCCCTCACGTGACCCACTCTTGAGTCTGACTCAGAGCAGACGTGGATTTGAGGGAAGTTCCTCAGTGTGGGCCCCTATTAAACCATCAATATTAAATTCCACAAACCGTTTCAATATTTCATAAGGCCTATTTTCTTACAATGCAGCTCTCAGTGCCCGGAATCAATATTTCAGGCAGTGAATCTTTCATAGCTCTGACTTTAAAGCCAGAGTGCATTATTAATATTAGTAAGGAGAGGAATGTAAAAGTGACAGATTTCATAAACATGGAGAAGGTCTTTAGGGCGGAGAAAGTGAGCTTCTCTTTGTACTCCACTGTCTGCCGAGGAGCAGAATGGTGACTCTCTGTCCCTTGTCGGGTTATTTTGGTCTCCTTTGGCATTTCAAGTCTGGAGATGGAGTCTCTCGCTCCAAGGTGCTCCTAGAAATCCCATCTCTGCTCCTCTTCCTCCTCCACGTTCTGTAGCTCCTTCCCTGTCTCCTGTTTATCCGTCTCCTTGACAACAGCCTTGTCTCTCTCCTCCCTGTCCCCCTCAATCTCGCTCTCTCTCTCTCTGATGATCTCCACCAGGCGCTGAAACTTCTGGTTCAGAGCTGCCATGCCCTCTCCCCCCGCACCTCCTGGCTCCTCCTCCCCCGCCTCCTGGCTCTCCAGCGAGCTCAGCGACCCCGCCCGCGACCCCCGACCCTCGAACTCGTAGGTCTGCAGTGAATCGTAGGGAGGCTGGGACAGGTCGAAGGTCACGCGCTTCAGACGGAAGTTCAGAAAGTCTTCCATGCGCATGGGGAGCGAGGCGGCCGCTTCCCCCCCCTCCTCCCTCCCCGTCGAGGGCGGAGACCGCTCCTCTCTCCCCGCCAGGGAGTAGTCGCTGAGGAGGTGTGCCCCTCCCTGGTACAGGACGCTCCCCACGCTGGCCCCTGGGACCCCCCCGGCCCCTAGGAGACCCCCCCGGCCGCTGCGGCGGTTCAGAGAGCCCACGATGCTGTAGGTGTCAGGAGGAGTCACACCATTGCTACGGAGACAGGGATGCCTGGACAAGGAGGGGATGGAGGGCAGGGAGGAGTCGGTGTCGTCTACCGTGGAGCTAGTGGCGGTGGGGCTGGTGGGAGAAGACCCCCGTCGGACCTCCTGCTGGGGGAAGGAGGAGGAGGAGGAGGGGCTGGGGAGGTAGGAGGAGGGGGTGCTGGGCAGGGGGTGGGAGGAGGAGTAGATAGTGGCGAGGAGGGGGAAGGAGGAGGCGGTGAAGGAGGAGGTGGTGAGGAGGAGTTGGGAGGAAGAGGAGGTGGTGGTGGTGTCACAGCAGGATGGAGACACATCGTTCTGAATCACTGCAGGGTTCCTCTGGACCTGAACGGACAGGAAGTAAACAACAATGAGTAAGATAGGCTTCTCTTGATAGCAATTGAGGCAATGCTCCAAATGTTTTCATTCATAAAACTCTAAATTAATACTAGTTGACAACTGATCTACTAACTTGGGATTCTCTTATTTTTTAAATGGCAGAAATAATAACAAGAGACGAACATTCATGTATTGCATATTTTGTATCTTTTCTTGTATTGTATTTCAAATGGAGCCACCATTTTCTCTTATAGAATCCAATCCCACATTTGAAGGCAACAAAGAATTCCATTCCAGTCCAAAATGTTCTCAGGTCTTTGAAAAACAAAACTCATTTCCTATCCAGACTGCTTCAGTAGCAGTTGTTAAAGCGTGTTCAGAGTCGCATTGGGTGAATTCATAAGTTAGTAGCTTTTTATCAAACATCTAAATGTAGTTTGACAAGTTCACCCTTTTAATACTTTATAGAGTGCCTTTGTTGCGTGCACCGTTTAAAAAAATACATTTGGTTGTTTTGTGAGAGAAATGAGTAAGTAGTTCAGATGAAGACTGAGGAACTTTATGTCCCCTAACCCCTACCTTCCCCTCCTGTCTAACCCTTATTGCTCCTAAATGAAATGGGTGTAAAATAATTCACGATTTACCAAGTTGTTTAATTAAAGTTGTTTAATTAAACTACTAGTTGCTAATTAAACTATTTTGTATGTAAGTTTAGCAGTAAGAACAATGAAGTGATGGTCTTGTCTTCATGAAAAAAACGTTAATCAGAAACCCATTAATATATATTTTTAATCTGAGGCTGCCAGTGTAGCCAGACAGAACTGCTGATGATTTGAGTCAGATGTTAAATGTACAAACAAACATTTATTCATCTCTCCTGTGACTGCACTAGAGATATGTGTTTCTTTACGGCACAAAATGCATTTGCAAAGTGAGAACTAAACTTGTATGACTTAATATATCAATGTTTCATTATATCTGCTCTGATTTCTCTCGGGGCCAATCTCGTTTAAGATCATTGGAAACAACCTTTGAGTGCATCCAGAGTGCGCTGTAGCTTGGAGAACAGCTAATGTAATATCACTATTATCAACTGTGCAGCAGCCTGTGAAAGTGAAGTATGTTCGTCTGTGGCCTCTACAACACAACGTTGTAATGGACCCTGCACTCAAGCACAATGTTTTAATCACACCACCATTAGTTTAACACAGTTTTAATAGACACTCCCATTCTATAACACTAGGTTTTACTAGAGCAACTTTGACTCAGACAATATTTATGAATACAAAAATCAATACTATAACACAATGTTTAATAGAACAACCTGTGTGTGACACTGACGCCTCACCGTGTCAGAACACGATGGTGTTTGAGTGGCTGCCTCCGTGGGTCTGCTGGTCAACAGTATGTTCCTGCAGTAGAGGAGGCTGTGGTTTCAGGACCGCAGTGCTAAGACCGCATTTCTGGCACCATAGTTTCTTTTTAAGATGTAAATGCTTCTCTCTGTCCAAGTACTGCAGCCTTCTCTATTACAGGGACATCCAACTGATGGTTCTGGAGCTTCACATTCCCTTTACTATAATAATGTGATATAATAGAACAACCTATATTATCCAATGTTTTAATAGAGGAACCAATCATGAATTACTAGAGGAAGCTATTCTTTGTCACACATTTGTCCAGATGTGTAACAGCATGTTTTCTCGTTATGAACCGCTCCAGTATCAACGCGGCCGTGGTCCTCACCTGCTCCACACCGCGTCCTGCCTCCGGCATGACGTCACTGTTTCCACGAGCGTCTGTAGCAAGGCCTCTAGCCAGCATGCTAGCATTGGCCAGTATGCTATTGAAGCTCTGATCAGCTGGTCCCTGCTGCCTCCACCCAGGTGGGGCTCGGGGCTCCGCAGGGGCCTGGGTGGAGGTCTGGGTGGAGGTCTGAGTTGGGGGGAGCAGGGAGCTGGAGGTGCAGAAATTGGCCCCCGGGGGCCCCAGGTGGGCGAGCTGAGGCAGGTGCAGGGGGTGGTCGTGGGGCACAGGCAGCGTGTGTGCGGCGTAGCTGCGGCGGCCATACAGAGGGGCGGAGCCTGGACGTGGGCGTGGAGGCGGGGCCACAGTCGGACGTGGGCCGCGGCTCCAGCTGTAGGTACGATCCCTGGGAGCATTCTGCTGGGTGAACCATCTACACACACACACACACACACACACACAAAGAGGAAGGTTAGTACACACCAACATGGACACACTCTCTCCCCCCTCCCTCCCTCCCTCCCTTCCGCTCTCTCTTAATCTCCCTCTCACCCTTGCTCACATTCACGCACACAAGCACATTTCCGACGCCAAAGGCGCATTAGGGCCGAGCTCACATGTTGGGGTGGTTGTGCACGTGGGCATGCACACTGCTGTGCACGTTGGCGTGCACGTTGGCGTGTGCCTGCCGGGCTCGCTGCGTGCTCTGCAGCGCGGCGATGTCAAAGGCCGCCGTGTCAGCCTCGCCCCCCCCCTCATCGTCATAGGAGATGATGTTCTCCCTCAGGTCCTCATCCTCCTGTGGACACAGAGAGTCTGGCTTCTGGCGCAGAGACATGGAGAGAGCACACACCACTAGGGAGGAGGGGAGGAGCAGAGAGAGAGAGAGAGGCTTCAAAACACGGTGAACCACGGCAGCCGCCTGCAGACCCCTGAACACCAAGAGAACAGACCGTGGGTGTGGCCACTCTCCTAGACACCCAGAACCCTGCGCAATCAGTCTTCCCAGTAGTAGCATGGTGTTGGTAGGGTGGTATTGATAGGGTGGTGGTGTTGGTAGGGTGGTGTCAATCTTACCCAGCAGGGTGGTGTTTGTAGGGGGGGTCGGGGTCTTACCTAGCAGGGTGGTGATGCAGGCCAGCAGGGCCAGCAATGTGACCATGCTGAAGATGAGCGAGGTGGAGGGGGATGGGAGGGGCAGACACACGGCGTGCCCCTCCCAGCTCCTGGCTCCCCGGCGTGTGCGCTCCTCGGTGTGCATGCCCCCCTGCAGGCAGGGGCACAGGGTGACGGTGACGGTGGCCGTGCTGGCCAGGCCCGACGCTAGGTCCCGCAGAACCACGGGGACGTAAAGGGTGAGGAGGGAGGGGGAGGAGGAGCCAGGGAGGGGCTCCAGGGCTGACCGCACCACCAGGCTGGCCGTCTGTCCTAAGAGGAGAACGTGTGTGAGGTCACTTCCTGGAAACTGGGCCTCCGGTTCCCGTACAGCAGTCTCTAGTAGCTTCCTATATCCTTGCTACCTATCTAGGATTATTCCTACAATGGTTATACCTATCTAGGCACATCATCTTTATGATGCTTCGTTTAAACTTGATAATAATTTAGTGGTGGAGAACATGGGGAGAGCATGGTGGAGAACATCAGGAGAACATGTTGGAGAACATGGGGAGAACATGGTGGAGAACATGAGTGAGAACATATTGGAGAACATGGTGGAGAACATGTGGAAACATGCTGAAGAACACATGGAGAACATGATGGAGAACATGGGGAGAACACAAGGAGAACATTGGTGGAGGACACGGGCAGAACACATGGAGAACATGATGGAGAACACAAGGAGAAAATGCTGGAAAACATGGTACAGCAGTACCTTCCCCCTCCTGGATGCTGAGGTTCAGGGAGGTTCTGGATTCTGGAGGGATGCTGAAGTGGACCGGGGTGTCTGGTCCACCTTGGTCCCGATCTATGGCTTTCAGGACCTGCACCACCTGCTTACACAGATCAGTCCTCAGGTCAGACCTCAGAGACTTTGGATGACAAGAATCTCTAGAATCTCCAACAGTCAAGGAGAACAATGTGCTCAACCCCCTGGACAGGGGCGCACCTACAAGTATATATTTTCCATGGGACTTTGAAAAAGCTGGGGTTGTCTTTTGCCTTGTCCCCAGTTTGGTTGAAGATTTTGGGGACTCAAGACATGAGTCCCCATGAATTGAGAGTTTGATGAATGATGTCACGTGGATCCCCTGAATAGGATCATGGCTTCCATTCTAGGATCTGTCTCACACAACCGGAGACTTTCCTTTTTTCTGTTTAGTATTGTTTAATTTTTTTGGTTCTATTTTCCCAGTTTGTAGCTTTTCATCAGTAGGAATTATATCTTCTTTATTCAATCAGACACCAAAGAGAAAACCTCTGTTCCGCCACAATGCATGAACAACCAAAAAGATCCCATCACAGGAGAACACACCAGAGGAGAACACACCACAGGAGAACACATCAGAGGAGAACACACCACTGGAGAACACACCAGAGGAGAACACACCACAGGAGAACACACCACTGGAGAACACACCAGAGGAGAACACACCACAGGAGAACACACCACTGGAGAACACACCAGAGGAGAACACACCACAGGAGAACACACCAGAGGAGAACACATAGAGAGAGATGAAAGAGAGAGGGAGTGTGGTGTTGACAGGAAGTGACCTGGCCGGGGGCGCTGGAGTCACACAGGGATGTGGCGTACTGCCTGTCGAGCTCTGGTGCGTTGTCGTTCTGGTCCAGCGTCTCTATGGCAACCACCACCCGAGTCACCAGGCTTGGGTTGTCTGGAGAGGGAGAGGGAGCATGTCTGTGATGTCCAAACGATGGGAGTGTTGTGGGGACTCTTTCCATTACGGCTGTCAGCCTCTGGCAGCGCTGAGCGATGGTGGCGGTTCTGGCGGTGGGGGGAGGAAGTGAGTGGAGGAGAAGCAGGAGGGGGGAGGGAGGTCCTGGTGAGGAGGTGAGCGAGGGGCAGCAGGATGGGGGAGGTCCTGGAGAGGACGTGAGCAAGGAGCAGCAGGAGGGGGGAGGTCCTGGAGAGGAGGTGAGCAAGGAGCAGCAGGAGGGGGGAGGTCCTGGAGAGGACGTGAGTGAGGAGCAACAGGAGAGGAGAGGCCCTGGAGAGGAGGTGAGTGGAGGAGCAGCAGGAGGTGAGAGGGAGGGGAGTGTGGGGGGACATACCTCTCTGCGTGGCGATGACAGTGATGTTATGCCACTGCTCCTGCTCCCGGTCCAGCTCTATCACCGTGGTGATGAAGCCAGTGTCAGAACCGATACGGAACACCGCCTCAGGGTCTGATTGGGGGTCGATGGAATACCTGACGGGGGAGGGGAGGGGAGAGAGACAGGGAGAGGGAGAGAGCACATAAGAGTTGAGAGAGAGATACTAGGCGTTACCTGTCAGTATACTATAAGATGTGAGGCATTAGCTGATCAGTATACTATAAGATGCTGGATGCTAGCTGGTCTGTATGATATAAGATGCTAGGCATTAGCTTTGTCATTATACTATAAGATGCTAGAACATAAGCAGCATTAGTATACTCTATGATGTTTGCAGAGTATACTAAAAGATGCTAGGCCTTTGCGGTGCTAGTATACTAAAGCATATGTTAGTTAGTATACTACAGGATGCTAGGTGTTGCAGCAGAAGGCTACCTGATGTTGGCACTCTCTCCTGTGTCGGGGTCCACCGCCGACACTCGGCCCACTGAGCACACTGGGGAACAGTTCTCCGACACGTCCAGGCGGTACCGCGCCCTGGAGAACCGCGGAGGCTCATCCGCGTCCAGGATCAGGATACGGACTCCTGCCAGGTCTTTGAAGGGCCCCATCCTGAGGAAGCGGGGGTCCACCACAGGGTTGGACACCTCCACGGAGAAGGCATAGGAGCTGCGGGTCTCATAGTCCAGCAGCTGGCCGGAGAGAGAGAGGGTTCAGGGATGGGTTGGGGTACATGCAGGGGTGGACTGGCCATCTGGCATACCGGGCATCGTCCCGGTGGGCCGTTGACCCAATGTGGGCCGGTCCGGTCCGCTATGGTTTTTTTTTGTTTTGTTTTTTTTCTTCTCTAAATTCCCTCCAATTGGGCTGTCCAATTGGTTACAGAGGGCTAGCAGTGTGTTACCAGCATCAATCATGGGCTAGCAGTGCTGTCAATCACAACACAAACCAGGGTGGGCGGGACCTCATGGCATGTCGCGGGAGTCGCGAGACGGGCTGCTGCTGAGCTGAAAAAGTGCGACTTAAAAAGCTGAAGTCTCTGGAGGTGGAAGCTGCTAAATGCTCGAAATTGACAGACCTATTTGGTGCCGGAGTCACCACCTCAGCAGGCGCTGCTGCGCCGGGAGACGAGCGAGTGGAGGCATTTATGGTAAGTAACGCTACATTTTGAGACATGTCCGAAACAAAGTAGAAAACGTTTTTACGTTGAATGTGATGTGACCTAATTAACTGCATATTGTGACAACATAGTAGCCCAGAGTTGAATGGCTGTGACTGTTGGTAGTTGTGGTTGATTTTGTTTAAATATGCCGAATTGTGTGTTATTTTGTTAGACGGTTTAGCTAAGCTAGCTAACAGCTGCTAACTTCAGCGGTCTCTTGTTGCCATAGCAACAGTAAACATTGACCTGGACTAATGAGCTATAAATAGAGATGCAGAAATACAGATGAGATACTTTGAATTTTAGCGAAATATACAAGTACAACCTATAGGAAATTATACAGCCTTAATTATTATTATTTTGTAGGTATAATTTGTGTGTAACTTTAATTTCTGTGTAAATGTGTTACTTTTACTTTAGTTTTCAAATGGCTGTTTATAGTGCTGTCCTGAGCATTTTCAGGTATTGTCACAAAGATCTGACTTTTTGAATTGGACAATACTTGTCCTCGTGAACGTTTAGTTCAATATGAAGTAATGTTTTATCTTGTACATTATTCTGTGGTTTTGAGTTATTTCCCCATCCAATGATAAATGCTTTCTCTATGTCCAGCCCAGAGAGGGTTTGGGTTCCTAAGCTTATTTCATGTGGTGAGAGGAATGCAATATTTGTATGTTTAAAGGTTTATGTGAAGAAACATACTATATGTGTGATAAAATGAAAATTGGTAATTCATAAATGTCTCTTTATATTCTCTGCTACCATCATCTCCTGTCAAACAGGTTTTCCTGACCTGCAAGAAGTTCTATGATGCTTGAGAGAGCTTCTTGACTTTGTGAGTTTATTATGCATCTTGTTTTGTCTCAGATTGAAACAAAAGGTTTGATTATGATTATTTCCTGGTTGAAGATTTTCATATTGATTATATTAATTTCAAACATCTGCATATCTTTTAAGTTCAATTAACAGTTATGCAGGTAGGCCTTAGGGCTCTTTTGAGACTTAAGTCATCCATGACAGATACTGTACATTTCACTAAGTGTCACTACATCACAAAAAGGCTACATAGCTACATATACTTATCAGAACACAGATAGTTCTGTTTGCTCTTGCAGGTCAAGAATTTGGTGAGGAGTGGAGCTGGCTGGCTGCGGACGAGGAAGTAGGGCAATATATACATGTGCACATACACATATATGAGAATGCATATCTATTCAGACCTGTAATTCATGTCAAGACTTTTTCACACAGCTATAAATAAAACTTTTCTTTTCAATTCTCTGTTTATGGTGTCATAATGACTCACTGGTTCACTGTTAAAACAAATGAGTTTCAGCTCTAATGCTGCTACTGTCTGTAATATGTTTCTATTTAGATTATTTGTCACAATATTTTGTTATTATTGTCTGAGTCTGGTTTTAACTAATGCTGGGCTTACACCAAAAGATTTTTACAGTCACAGACTAAAAACTGAAAGGGTAGCATGAGGGTTCTTCCCCTTAATCTCGTCCCACCACTAGTCATGACATAACTTCTGTTGTGATTTGACACTATAATGTACGACTGATTGATTGATTGCTATAGCTGTCAATTTTAGTCCATGAGTTCATAGTTACGTGCTTTATTTGTTAACTGCTATCAAGGAATATGACTCTCTTTTGTAGTACGCATGAGAGGAGATGCTGTGAGATTTGTGGACTTCTATGTAATGTCCGCTGATAATATAGTGGGCTGGTCTGGACAAAAAATGCCAGGGCTGAATTTTTGTCCCAGTCCACCCCTGGGTACAGGGCACAGCGTATACCGCCCCATGCTAAGCTAACACAGCGTGCATTGCCCCATGCTAACCTGACACAGGGCAGCACATGAAGGACAGCCCACCCTGTTTAAACCTCTCACAGGGCAGCATGTCCTGTCTAAACCTAAAAGCAGGCAACAGCTGAAGCCCATCGCAGTCCTTCATCAAGGCTACGGAACAAATAGAATGCATTGAATGTTTTTTTTTAACTCTCAATAGCAACACTCTAAAACTTTGACTAGATAGTAGTAGTAGAAGTAGTAGCCATGGCTTGACCACCTATGTGTCATTCTGGACCAGAGCTAGTACAGTTCCAAGTAATGGCATTGTTATATATCAAACAGGACTATTTTTGGATCAGCCAGGGCTGTAACCATCCTTGTGAAATGAGTGTGTGCCGATGACAGGATGAACACATATGTGGCCTATTATCTGCTCTGTTGGCTTCTGTTCTCCCCACTCACTCATTCTTTTTTCCATTTGCTGCACATCTTTTCTCTGAGTTCCTCTCGTTCTGGACTCCAAAAGCTCTCTAATCCAAACCTTCGAGGAATAAGCTTGTTTGAAGCCGCAGTACCTCCGAAATGGTTATGAATAGAGAGACGGGGACTGGGCTCAATTCAAGGAAGAACTGCATTCAGTCAACAGAATGTAATATTCCCAGCACATTTTGGGTCCATTGTTAATACAAATTCATGCATGCTTCGTATTCTTCCTCCAGGGGGGCGAACACACGCTGAGACGAGGAGGACAAGCAGGAGAGTCAATTATGGCAATGTTTCACATAGATGACCTTCTCTCTTGGACAACCCATGTGGTAGGGAGATACATTTTGTTATGAAAACAGGGTGTACATTATAACAAGAATTTCAACATATCTAAAATCTCATCAGACGTTATGTAATACCTCAGATGTTATGTAACGTCATATGTTAAATCATATGTAACATCTCAGATAATCTGTAACATCTCAGATCATCCGCAACATCTCACATCATCTGTAACATCTCAGATCATCGGTAACATCTCAGACCATCTGTAACATCTCAAGTCATCTGTAACAACCAAGAACCTCATCGCTGACCTTGTTGAGCACGATGACCGCCTCGCGCTCCCTGGCACTGATGTTGAAGGTGTCACCGGCACCGCCCGTGTCCAGCAGCGTGAAGTCCAGCTGGGCGTTGACCCCGAGGTCTGGGTCGGACGCCGTCAGACGGCCTACCTCGACGCCCGGCGCCGCCAGCTCTGAGACAGAGAAGGTCCACGCACCTAAGGAGACCATCACAAGACAGGAGTCTGTAGTGAAACCTGCTTCAGACATCTCCCTCACAAAGGGCTGCATCTTTTTGTTGGCATTTCAGAACAATTCCATTGGTCCATGAAGGACCTCATTATGCCGAGGCCTGACACAGATCTCCGAGGAGATGAGCGCAGAAGAGTGTGGAGAGGTACAGCATGAAACGGCCTTTGGTGGTTAGTGTGAATGTGTAGAATGAATGAACTCGATGAATGAATGAACTATATGAATGAATGAATTCAGCAGACAGGGACTTTGCAGCGATTCGGAAGCTCGCCACTCTCTTGCAGTTCCATGAAAGATGGAGGAGTTTCTAAATAAATCTCTGAATCACTTCCAATTCCACAAATCAAAGACAGAAAGGGTTCTGACTGACTCTCTGAATCACCTCCAACTCCACAAATCAAACAAAGGTGTTAGGTCTTTAGGAGTTAAGTGATGTCACCTGCGTTCTTTTCACATCCATAAAAGCACTTAACCTTGAAACCCCAGGTGTCCCCGGGGGAAAGTATTAGTCATGTACTGTACTTATAATGCACCTATTCCAGGAGCCAATCCATAATTCATTCTGGCCACATCGATAGGCTTCCGTAGAACCAGCGACCTCAGTGAATTGAAAGCCCTTCCGTGGCCCCGTAATATTTAACGGTTGTTTTTCACGGTTTATCAACACACAGCGCCGCCTCCTCTCCCTTCAAGGAGAGGAACCCAGGCTTCTAAGGGAGTCGTCGTGAATGATTCCCCTGCGCTTGTCTCCTGAGCAGAGTGAGCTGAGATTACAGAGGGGAATGCTGGGATGTGTGCTGTGCGTACATAATGTTTTCATCATGTCACGCGTGTCCCCCTACATGACGGCTGGGTGTCACAACGCCGCTCTCAGTGGTTGTGTCGAGCAGAGAACAGAGGTCTGACAGACGTCACCGGAGCGCTCTGCTGAAGACCTGGGACAGTTAGGAGCTCCATGTTGGATCCAAACAGAATGCTAAATGAGGGTTATTTACACCCGCACGTGGTATTACTGTCGGCATACGCTACAGTGAGGTCGTTTGCCTTGATTTATACAGTTATTTATCTGTAAATAAATTATGAAAGCAACAGATTCAAAAAATATTGATATTTTTCTGTAGAGCGGTATTATAGCCTTATATATCATCTCTGATAGGAGAACCTGTGTGTGTGTGTGTGTGTGTGTGTGTGTGTGTGTGTGTGTGTATGTGTGTGTGCGTGCATGCATCAGTGTCCATGTGTGTCTGTCTATGGGCATGTACATGTGAGTGTTTAAACATTTAAATGAAGACCATATGGAAGGGATGTCAGAGTGCAGAGTGGTACAGATGGATGAAAGGATAATGGAGAAAGGGAGGGGGGGGGAGTGAGGGGAGAGAGGAAGAGATGCGTGTGTCTTCCAGCCACCATGGGCAGTGATTCCAGCCTCTATTGAAGCAGAAACAGAGAACTTTGATATGAAATATTGATAGAACGTAGCAGGACCAGATAAGAGCACAATGATGCTGCTTTCTCAAACCCCAGACCACCTATGAAATCTCAGACATCTATAACATGTCCTACATCTCCAACATTACAAACATAACATCTCAGACATCTATAACATGTCCTACATCTCTAATATCACTGTAACATCTTCAACATCTCAGATATCTAAACTCATCAACTCAATCCATCTCAGATAATCTCCCATCATCTCCATACCATCTCTAACATTTCAGTACAACATATTAGCATAATAATAATATTCACTGGCAATGTGTTCAAATATTGTCATTTTAGAAAAGAAATGCAATGAAAAACAGGCCAAAGGTATAATGAAAAACAAAGTGATATATATGACTAGGGATAATAAGCAATGACCCCACAATGCTGCATATACCACATCTACACACATCACAAACTTCAACAAAAGACAATATTAAAACCATGAATATCTATCAATGCAACAATGTGTTTCTAATTTGCATTAGCACTAATGAACTGGAACCATGGCAACAAAGATTCAACGACCCAGCATTGAACAAACTAGCAAACCTCCAAACACAGACAACAAATAACACACAAAGATGACTCAGTGAGATGATTTAGTGAGGTCAAGAGCAATAATGAAACCAGAGACGGGTCTGATCCCAGAGACATGGCCTTGATACCAGAGACATGTCCCTGATACCAAAGATGTGGTCCTGATACCACAGAGATGGTGATCCCAGAGAGATGGACCTTATACCAGAGACATGGATCTGATACCACAGAGATGGTGATACCAGAGACATGGCCTTGATACCAGAGACATGTCCCTGATACCAGAGAGATGGACCTGATACCAGAGACATGGATCTGATACCAGAGAGATGGACCTGATCCCAGAGAGATGGACCTGATACCAGAGACATGTTCCTGATCCCAGAGAGATGGACCTGATACCAGAGACATGTTCCTGATCCCAGAGAGATGGACCTGATACCAGAGACATGTTCCTGATCCCAGAGAGATGGACCTGATACCAGAGACATGTCCCTGATCCCAGAGAGATGGACCTGATCCCAGAGAGATGGACCTGATACCAGAGACATGTTCCTGATCCCAGAGAGATGGACCTGATACCAGAGACATGTTCCTGATCCCAGAGAGATGGACCTGATACCAGAGACATGTTCCTGATCCCAGAGAGATGGACCTGATACCAGAGACATGTTCCTGATCCCAGAGAGATGGATCTGGACCTTGAGCTCTTACTCCTTCTGAAGTGGGGGGGGTTGTCGTTGACATCCGCCAGCGCCACGGTGACTGTGGTTGTCCCTGAAAGGCCCCCTAGGTGCCCACCCATGTCCTTGGCCTCCAGCACCACCAGGTACTCCTCCTGGGTTTCGCGGTCCATGTCAGCCACTGCCGTCCGCAGGACCCCTGGACCCCCGGGAGAGAGATGGGTCAACACCAGCACCCGGCCAGGCTGTCTTAGTTTGGTTGACTGTTTGAAGCCCTACGAGAGCCCAGATTCTACAAGATGCAAAGACCTTCTCCACATTTATGAGACTGTGATTTGGTTCCCTGGTGTTATTATTGCCTGTCTTTCTGTATTGCATTGTTTTATCCTATATTGTAAGGTAGTCTGTAGTCTGTAGACTGTAGTCTATTGTATTGTATTGGATTGTATTGTACTGTAGTCTATCGTACTGTATTGTATTGTTTTGACTCAAAACTCATCTGTTTAAAACTGCCTATTCTGTATAATGTAATTCCCTGTCCCAGCCTTTTTAGTAATGGTCCTTATTCTGTTTTATTGATATTGTTGTGTTTTCTACTACTATTAATATTGATGTGTTTTCTTTTTTGATGTGCTTTTATCTACTTTGTGTACGGTGTCCTTGAGTGTCCAGAAAGGCGCCTTCTAAATAAAATAAAATTATTATTATTAGTGTATTGTATTGTATTGTATTGTATTGATTGACTGTCACAATCAGATTGCCATTCAGGGATGAATACGATCTCATCCAACCTAATCTCATTGAATCTTTTAGTTTTGTGTTACAATGTGATTCATAAAGCGTTTTCCATACCTTAGTTCATACGTCAGTTACGATGCTAACAGATACTAGCAGCTACATATTTAGCCTCATGAGAGAATATCAGCATACTGACATGTAGCTGGGAATCTGTACAGTTATTAGCATATATTTGCATATGGAGCAATGATAAGTTAAATCAAATCTTTCATCGTTAATTGTGCCTGTCTGTGCACATTCCTTACTCTCTCTTCTATTTGGAGGGAGGTTTTTTGGGTGCTGTTAAAATTCGGCCCATAAAACGTTTCTATTCAAAGTCAAACTTCAAAGAGAAGTCAGCCATAAAAAATGGGGGGGTGAGTGGAGAATGTCGGCAGTAAAGTGCTCTAATAACGATATCAGAGTTATAAAAGCATCACAATTAGATTTAAGGGTGCACTTTGACATTGCAACATCGCCCATCTCCTGGGTGTCACTCAAGTGTGAATGACACTAAAGATAAAATTAGATTAAATGTTCTATCAACACCATACGACCCAGGGCATATGGTCATATGCTCCCATACGACCCAGGGCATATGGTCCTATGCTCCCATACGACCCAGGACACGTGGTCATATGCTCCCATACGACCCATGGCACGTGGTCCTATGCTTCCACACGACCCAGGGGCGAATGGTCCTATGCCCACACACAACCCAGGAGACATTGCCCAATGCTCCCACACGACCCTGGACACCTGGTCCTATGCTCCCATACGACCCATGACATATCATCTTATGCTGCCATCCGACCCAGGACATATGGTTCTATGCTCCCATACAACCAAATACATGTCATCCTATGCTCCTATATGCTGGCGGAGTTTACTGTTTACTGAGTTTACTTGAGGCCAGGTTGAGCCCAGCGGAACCACTCTTATAAACGGCGTGAAAGGAGAGAGCTATGCGTGGTCTCTGACCTGTCTGGGGGTCGATGGAGAAGGAGTCCTGGCCGTGGGTGATGCTGTACACCAGCCTGGCGCTGTTGCCATATGTTGGGTCATCAGCGTCGTGAGCCGTCACCTGGATAATAGAGGTTCCTGTTGGAGAGGGGAACAGAGCACAGAACCATAGAGGTTCCTGTTGAGAGGGGAACAGAGCACAGAACCGTAGAGGTTCCTGTTGGAGAGGGGAGCAGAGCACAGAACCGTAGAGGTTCCTGTTGGAGAGGGGAGCAGACCACAGAACCATAGAGGTTCCTGTTGGAGAGGGGAACAGAACACAGAACCATAGAGGTTCCTGTTGGAGAGGGGCACAGAGCACAGAACCATAGAGGTTCCTGTTGGAGAGGGGAACAGGGCACAGAACTATAGAGGCCCCATGTAGTCACTTGGCAAGCATCTTTGAAAACAAATGTGTGGACAAATGCTGTTTCACTATGGACAGGCCCAGAGAAACAGATGTTTTCAAATGCACCGCGGTAGCGTGGACTACTCCACGTACCATCTGGTCGGCTAATTGGCAGAACCCAGCGTTTCAGGAAGGGAGACAAATGAGCCGGGCTGATGGATGGCTCATAAAGATGATGTCACCTTTACCTCCTGATTGCGTGGGTTTCAGCTCCACATCAATCTGTGAGGGACAGGCGAGCGATGCTGCGCTTCACCACGCTGATGGAGCGCTCCAGATCTGCAGCCATGCGCGTCGCCATCGTAAAGACTGCATAATAAATATAGACAATGTAGCCGGCCGCGCACCGCGTACCCATGTCGGCCATCTCGGTCACCGTGGCGATGTAGTGTTCCCGGGGGAACACGGGCGGGTTGTCGTTGATGTCCTGCACGCGGATGATGAACTCCGAGGACGGTTCCAGGGCGCGGCCCGTCCGTCGGTCCATCGCCGTGGCGACCAGCCGGTACTGCTCCTTCTCCTCGCGGTCCAGCGACTTTGTGACGTGGATGTTGCCCGTGTTGCTGTCGACGACGAACACAGAGCCCACGCCCTCCCCCTCTAGGGTGTAGCGGGTGCGGCCGTCGCCCGCGTCCATGTCGCTGTGCAGCTGAGAACAAAAGGAGGCAAACGCGTGACCTCCGACCCTCTCTCCCAGCGCCATCACCACGGTGATATGACAACCTGCTGGGGAGGGTGGACAAACATGGAGGAGGCAAGGACACATGGAAGCTGGAGGATGTAGAAGACAGAAGACAGTGGGTAGGAGACACAAGGAGATCGGGTGGGGAGGCAGGAAGTGTTTGTGGGTCTGAATAGGGGGAACCAGGTGTATTGGGCGTGTGCATGTGACTGGGGGAGGGTCTTGTGTCCACACATGCAGCCCATGCGGTCAGACTGTCTGAATCCGTCTCCTTGTTTCTACTCCATCTGTTTCTCTACTTTTAGTCTTGTCCCACTTATGTCCTACTACTCCCTCTCTCCCTCTCTTTCTCCCTCACTCTCAGTCTATCTCTGCCTCCCTTGCCCTCTCTCTCTCTCTCTCTCTCTCTCTCTCCCTCTGTAGCTGCTCTCTCTCTCTTCTCTTTCATGTGCTCAAACTGACCATCTGGCTTCTTATGAACTCTATCTCATTTTGGGAATATTTACTTCGTTGTGCCCAGAGAGAGAGAGTGAGTGTATGTGTTTAAGGTTATGGTGTGTGTGTGTGTGTGTGTTAGGCGTAGGGCTAACAGCTTTCCTCTCCTCTCTGGAATGTCCACCTCTCAGCCGCATCTGCACACATAATCCTCATGCAGTGTGCCATGTGCACACTCACAAGCATGCATGTGGCCACTCTGGACCTTTGACAATGCTGCAGCGGTGGTTTTTGCTGGGAATTATTTGCTTGCATATCTGTTAGGGGTGTGTGTCTGGTATGAGTGTGCCTCTGGTAGGAGTGTGCATCTGGTAGGAGTGTGTGTCTGGTAGGAGTGTGCCTCTGGTAGGAGTGTGCCACTGGTAGGAGTGTGCCACTGGTAGGAGTGTGTGTCTGGTAGGAGTGTGCCTCTGGTAGGAGTGTGTGTCTGGTAGGAGTGTGTCTCTGGTAGGAGTGTGTGTCTGGTAGGAGTGTGTGTCTGGTAGGAGTGTGTCTCTGGTAGGAGTGTGGGTCTGGTAGGAGTGTGTGTATGGTAGGAGTGTGTGTCTGGTAGGAGGGTGTCTCTGGTAGAAGTGTGTGTCTGGTAGGAGTGTGTGTCTGGGGTACTGAGAAATCCCACGGTGTGTCCCACGAGGAGGAAGTGAAGAATGACAGCGGAGCGTTTACAGACTACACGGCTGGGATGACATCGTCCTCTTTGTTGTGGGGGCTTCGGTCTGATCTGCTGATTCAACACTCTCTCCCCACACGGCCTCCCTGTCCTGCTGCTCTTTATCACCACCAAACATCACCACTCTAACTCCTCTCTCCACTTCATTTACCCTCCCTCCTTCTCCTCTGCTCCCCTCTCCTCTCATCTCCTCTCTCTTCATCTTATTTTCTCCTTCTTTTCTTCTCCTCCCCTTACCCCCCCCCTCTCACTCTCTCTCTCTCCTCTCCCCTCTGTCCTCAGTGCCTCGCTCTCCTTAGTTCCTCTTCTCTCTCCTCCTCTCTTTCCTCTACTGTCCTTAGCTCCTCTCCTCTCATCTCATCACCTATGGCTCTCGCTCACCTCCCAGGAGTCAAACCCTCCTCTGCTCTCCTGCTCTCCTCCTTATGATTATTCTACAACATCTTGTCCGGGTGCCACCACCCCTCCCCCCCCCCCCCCCCCCCCACCCCCCTCGCCAGCCTGCCTGCCTCTTCTTCCTCCTGCTGATAGTCACTAAGGCAGACGTCACGGTGCCGCGGTGGTGTTATGGGATGCAGCACAAAGGGGCAAATCAGCTGCTTTGAGGGCTGCTGTACAAGCGGCGCTGAGGACTCGCCATATTTCCGGCGGCTAATAAAAGCGGCGGCACTCTGTGGCGGGACGTCTAACTCCCCGAGCGCCGCTCTGTGTTTGATCCCCCCAGGGAGCCAGGGGGCTCCTCGCAGCGCTGACGTCTCCCTGACCATATCAATAACAGTCAGGGAGGAGGATTAAACATTTATGAGGTGTACACAGCGGCGTCGGCGGCAAATCCAATCTGAGGTGTCAGTGTAAAGTATGCCGGGCCGCAGCATTACGGCTGATATAATCCTCCGCTCGCTGCTGCGCCAGATGCTTGCTGCTGACGCTCTGGAGATCTGAGGAGATGTGGGAAGAAAAGGGACACATGCTGCCGTGGTTTGTGTGTGTGTGTGTGTGTGTGTGCGGGTGTGTGTGTGTGCGGGTGTGTGTGTGTGTGTGTGTGCGGGTGTGTGTGTGTGTGTGTGCGGGTGTGTGTGTGTGTGTGTGTGTGTGTGTGTGTGCGCGTGTGTGTGTGTGTGTGTGTGTGTGTGTGTTTGTGCACATGGGTGTGTGCATGTTGTTTCAAGTGGATCTTGCGATGCTTCCGTGGTTCTGTGTGGTTCTATGAGGGTTCTAAATGGTTCTACGATAGTTTCTGTGATTCTGTGCCGTTCTATGATGGTTCTAAGTGGTTCTACGATGGTTTCTGTGATTCTGTGTGGTTCTGCACAGTGGGTTCCTACCCGTCCGATGAGCACGGGCTCGGGTCCCCTGTACTCCTCGATCACAAAGAACTGGTTCCACAGCCAGCTGCGGCGTTGGCGGCCTCTTCCCGGGCGGGCGGCGCCGCCGTCCGTCTGGAGCAGGTGCAGCCGGCTGTCAGCAGACGCCGCAGCAGTGACCCAATTAGACCCACCGCGGGAGGCGCCTGCCTCCACGCGGGCCTCAGCTGGAGCGGAGCCGGCTGACTCGCGCGGGCTGATGTCTGTGGTTTCTGCTCCCCCGGCCAGCGGCGCCGCGTGGCCCCGGGGGGCTGGCGGAGAGGACGGCGGAGTTGTGAGCTGACAGGGGTTAGCGGGCCGGTCGGGATGCCGGAGTCTCCCCGTGTTCACGACGGAGGTTTGGGTCAATAAGCCGGACGCGTTCGGCTCCCTCCTGCCACCCAACACGGCGGCTGGCCTGTCTTCCGCCTCGGCGTGCAGTTTCCACTCCCCCCCTCGCTCCAAAGAAGCAGGATGCCCATTGGAACCTGGGCCCGGTGGACCTGTGGAACCGTCCCCTGGGGGGATCAGGGGAGAAGCGGGGTTCTCCGACCGGACCCCTTGGACCCAATGGGCAGAGCACACCACCAACAGCAGAAGAACCGTCTGGGCGGCCATACTGGTTCTCTAGGGTTCCTCTTGAGGTCTGAGACAGACAGCTAGCTCGTCCAGACGAACTGGGCGTCAGTTGGCATGATCCACAGGGCCGGGGTGGGTCTTGGTGTGTGTGTGTGTGTGTGTGTGTGTGTGTGTGTGTGTGTGTGTGTGTGTGTGTGTGTGTGTGTGTGTGTGTGTGTGTGTGCGTGACTGTGTGTGTGAATGTGAGTGAATTAATTGTTAAATCCCTGAACACTGTGATGCTGCCAGCGCAGTAGATATGAGGTTCTTTTACCCTGTGTTCTTTAAAACAAATGTTTCAAAGGTACATTGTAAAGCGGTCTTTGTTCTGCACAAAGCTAATCATCAGTCAGGCTTCACTGGAGCTGTATTTTCCTGTCACTGCATGGGTCCTGGACAAGGTTACCTGCAAGCAGAGATAACAAGGTTAATCTCTTAATTAAACAAAATCTGATTGCACTTTATGGAGCAAACATGGGGTAACAGAAGTCATTTATATCATTTGCAAAACACAATCCATTTCAAAATCATGAATCATTCAGTGTGTTTCTGTTCACCTTTTCACTGCCCTGCCATAGCACATCTGGATCTCTCACAATCAGTAAAGTCATAATGAACCTAATAACCCAATTGATGTACAGTACCTACTTCATTTAATAACCAATATTCGTACCTCAAAGGCCCCATTGATTCCCCTAATAGATTTCAAGAATCAAGAGTCCCTGGAAATACTAGATTAGATTTTGTTCTGAGCGCCTCAGGTCGCCCTCATCACCAACACAGCTCTTCATCACCATTACCTCATCACCGACACAGCTCTTCATCGCCATCACCTCATCACCAACACAGCTCTTCAACGCCATCACCTCATCAAAAACGCAGCTCTTCATCGCCATCACCTCATCACTGACATAGCTCTTCATCACCTCATCACCTCATCACCGACACAGCTCTTCATCGCCATCACCTCATCACCAACACAGCTCTTCATCACCATCAACTCATCAAAAACGCAGCTCTTCATCACCATCACCTCAACACCAAAACAGCTTTTGCACTACGGCTGGGAGCTTTGCCAAGACAAAAAGGAACATAAAAATAACAAGGAGCCTAAAATGTGAAAAATGGGGCTTTGTCTTGCAGGCACAAACCCTGACAGACCCTGTCCCCATTTCGCCAAAGGCTCATTAAAGCTTTAATGACGTGAGTTTTATTACTGCGAGTGAGAGATGTCATGGCATCGATCCTGCTGAGCAGAGAGTCTGGTGTCTCTGAGTCTGCAGCCTGCAGCAGCAGAGGTGTGTGATCACAGCCTCACCTGCAAGGCTCTGCCTCTCCCCTATACATCCTCCTCCCTGGGACATGAACGTGGACATGCTGTGATACACAGACCCCCCCCCCCCCCCCCCCCCCCCCCCAACCCTTGCATGTGTTTCCCAGAGAGCGCCGCAAGGCTGCTGGGCATCTCATGATGTGCTGCCATCATGCAGAACGACGTCCAAGCAGAACATGTTGTCATTTCTCCATTGAATGAATCACCACTGAAACGAACTGCAGGCTGATGGACGTCACGTCATCCAATGGCTTTGATGTAGAGCTGGAATGAACTAGTCCATTAAACCTTATCACACATTCTTCCAGCCATTGTTTCTAATGTCACAATTAAACTCTATAAACTCTATAAGTATAAATTAAGTTTAACAATCCGACAAGATTATAGATCAACCCAATACGTTTTGACAGGCAGACATTTGTAATATGCATTTGTAAACTAAGCCATGTAACTGTGTGCTCAAAGCATTTGATGAAAGGAAGTTTCCCCTGAACACCTGCAATGCCTAAATGATTCAATCACCGAACCCAAGCAGCTATAGATGCTGAGGTCTCAGATGGTGGACATATTTTGAGGTTCTGTGACAGAACATATGCACTTATCTAACACATACCTGGTCCCTAACACTACACACATAATCAATATTTAACACTATAACACACAGTTAGGCACTGTCAAACACTGCGTAATTAGATACACTATCACAACACACTCAGCTGTCTAACACTCACTACACACCTAGTCATGAACAAACACTACACCTCCCTTAGTCTGCTGTACAACCAATGGTGAACTGAGGAATAAACAGTAGGCAGGAGAAAGGCTACGTTCCTCTGTAGCGTGGATGTGTCTCGTTAACAATGTGCTCCCCTCCAATAAGAAGGTCCAGGTTTCGATTACCAACTGTGGCCTGTGGAGAGAGCCTGTTCTACTATCTCTCTCTCTCTCTCTCTCTCTCTCCATCTCTCTCTCTATCTCTCTCTCCCTCCAGTCCTGCGGGTGAGGAAACACTGCGCGTGTGAGGGAGGGTGTGGTGCTGTGTGTGTTCCCTAACAACATCAAGGCTTTATTTATCTTGGAACCATTTAGGAGACGAGAAGAGGTTCTGATGCTCAGTACTCCCCCATCAGCCTCCCCTCCTCCCCCCCTTCCTCCCCTGTCCCCGCCTCTCCTCCTCCTCTCCTCTAATCCTCCTTTTCCTCTCCTCGTCCTCCTCCTCCTCCTCCTTCTCTTAGGCAACACGTTAATCCTCTGAGGCGTATGTTATTCTCCTGGGACACCAGGCGCCATTAGCATCCTAACACATTGCTTAGCGCTCCTGGTCTCCCTGCTCCCTGTTGTCTGAGAGATGGTGGGGGGGGGGGGGGGGGGGGGGGGGGGGAGAGGAAGGGCTGGAGAAGAGGGATTACAGAGTGAGATGAGGGGCTGGTGATAGCCACGCAGGGCCAAATTGCAAATCTCTGTTTTTCGCCACGACAAGGCTCTTCCACGTTTCTATAAAAAAATAGAGGGGGGGGGGGGGGCGGAGGAGAGTGGAGGGGGAGAGGGTCGGGGTGACCATGACATGGGGAGAGCCTCCCTGTCCCTCTGACATTAGTCTTAATGTTTAAACAGTCCTCTTTACCTGGCTGTCTCTACAGCTCTCAGCCTTCTTTTCACATCTCTACCTCTCGTCTGTCTGCCTCTCTCTGTCTGTCTCTCTACTGTAGACATCTCTACCTCTCTTTACCGTCTGTCTGCCGCTCTACACGTCTCTCTACCTGTCTCTACTGTCTCTCTGTCTTTCACCTCTCTATAGTTCTCTCTGTCTATCTCCCTCTCTTGCTCTCCTTTCATCTCTCTCTCGCACTCTCTCTCTCTCTCTCTCTCTCTCTCTCTCTCTCTCTCTCTCTCTCTCTCTCTCTCTCTCTCTCTCTCTCTCTCTGTCTGTCTGTGTCTGTGTCTCACTCAGCCCTGCCTTCACTTTAGAGTGGCAGGTTAGTGGTTTGTGTGCTGGTGTTTGACTCCCAGGCAAAAGGTTCTGTGTTCCATCCCCCATATCCACAGTCTGTAGGCATCTAATAAAGCAAGATGAACCCCTACCTGCTCCTTAATGACATGGATGTGAACTCACTGTAAGATGCTGCTAAAATGGATAATCTGCTTCAAACCAAATAGAGACTTAATAGGGTGTGACTCAGTAGTGAGAAGATAGTAAACAGTAATAGATAGTGAATTAATGGTGAATAAATAGTGAGTAGATAGTGAGAAAATAGTGAGATGTATGCAGAGCAGCAGGTTTGTGGTGTTCTTGTGAACATCTCTTATTAGACACACTGTCATCCCCAGCCTGCCTCATGTCATCATGTCCTCTTTCTGGTTACACTGAGTGGCCATGTGTGTGGCTGACTGTGTATGTGTGTGTTCATGGATGTCTGCATGTGAGTATTCAAGTAAATATGTGCATCTGGTGTGTGCATCTTCATGTGTGCGTGTGTGTGCGTGTGTGTGTGTGTGTGTGTGTGTGTGTGCGTGTGTGTGTGTGCGTGCGCGTGTGTGTGTGTGTGCGCGTGTGTGTGTGTGTGTGTGTGTGTGTGTGCGCGTGTGTGTGTGTGGGAGAGGTAGATCATGTGTGTTGTGGACAGTCTGCGTCCGCGTGTCATGCCTCCGCTGCTTGACTCACCACAGTCAGCCCAGCTGCTCCGCTCAGCACGAGCATCCCTCAGAGGGCTCCAGGCTGACCTCCAACAACACTCACGTGGCTCGCGCGCCGCGGCGTCCGACGCGGAGCTACAACCAACACCACTGAGCGCTGCCTGAGCGCCTCCTACACGCGTGATTTACACACTGGGCCTGACTTTAATAAGGGAGGTCTGATGCTGAACCGCAATGAGAGCTATGTGGTTGGAGCTGCAGTCTCACCCACAGTGCCTTGCCTTTATGCCGCAGCTCCCTCCCCTCGGTTTGCCTTGGATTCACGGATGCAGCCAGACATTGGTCCGCTGGCAGCGTGCTCTTCAACTCGCCTATAGATTTTCTATCAACCTATCTTTGAATGAGGAGAAGGGAGTGAAGCAGGCGGGACAGGAGGGACAGTAGGAAAGGAGGGACAACAGGGACAGGAGGAGCAGGAGGACAGGAGTAACAGGAGGGGTAGGAGGACAGGATGGACAGGGCCACAGGTCAAAACAGGGCCACTACTAAAATGGTAAATAGAGCAGTCGCTTGGAGCTCTTGAGATGCTGTGGATGATAGAGTCTCCTGAAAGGCATTACACAGAGGAGCTACAGCTGTTCTGGCTTGTGGACAGGTCCACATGCTAGGAAGGGTATAGACCAACACATTGACCCATTGTCAGTGGACACTGTTGGGGACCAGCCGAACCGAAACAGAAGTACAAACAAGTAGTCTGGCCAATATGGTCCAGCATCAAGAAAGCTGGTCCCAGCAGTACCCATGGTCCCCACCACACACACGGAGTATGGGGGTCTTCGTCCAGGCTCTCTCGTCCATGATAGTGACACCAGAGAGACATGGAGGCTGGCTTCATAATGAACACTGCCTATAACATGTCTCTGCGTAATGATAACTCTGATCAACTGGGGAGCGCGCGGCTCTCACTGGGAGAGAGCGCTTCTCCGCGGAGACGCGCAGGTTTATACACACGAACGGCCGAGAATTGGGAAACACACACACACACACACACACAGACACACAGCGTGCAGAACATTCTGCTCTGGTCGGCATGAATCACGTTTGCATCTTTAGAAATATTAGCGATAACAACCGGCCCCCGACATTCATCATCATACCATGATAACTATCCATCGGTCGCAACGATGTTCTCCTTGTTCCAGCCTCATCCGAATGACATGTTCCTAAATAGTTTACAGCTGGTTCTTAACCGTCGGTAGAATCGAGAAGAGAAGAGAAACTAGAACCCTTGCTGAAGACGACCCGTTTGGTAAAGCGGAGGTTACTCTGATGGTCCATAATCATCATCATCATCATCATCATCATCATCATCATCATCATCATCATCATCATTACAGCCTTAATATTCTGAGTATCATGGAGAGGACAGGTCTTACCTCCTCAAGCTGCTCCACTCCACGGACGGGTTGGAGTGAGGAGGAGGCGAGGAGGGCTCCCTGCTCCGCTCCACGGACGGGTTGGAGTGAGGAGGAGGTGAGGAGGACTCCCTGCTCCCTCTGATACCCACGCCCCCCCACCCCCCACCCACCCCCTCCCACGCTCACGCTCCTCTTCAGTGTCTTGTATGTATTATAATAACTATGTGAATATTATTATTATTAGTAGTAGTAGTATTGTAGTAGTAGGAGTACTGGCTCTCTATTCCACCTGCTCTCTATTATGTCCACCTGTGCCTGCCTGTATGTCTGTCTCTCTGTCTGTCCGTCTCTCTGACTGTCTGTCTCTCTGTATTTCCGATATTCAGTTGACGCGACGGATTGACGCGTGCCTAGGGACACGCCAAACTATATTTATCAAGGGTTTATTTTTATAATGTTCCACTAAATGTACAACAGCCCGAAGTTACAACCGCAGCAGTGACTTATCTCCACCTCCAACAACGTATGCGTGTTACACTGTGTTTTCCAGCAGGAATTATTTCTCACACAGGTCCTAGAGCGACAGACCTCAACAAGACATTTGCAGTAAATCTCCATTCGTGGCAGGACTTAATTCTGCCAAAATAATCTCGGAGGAAGAACAATCGACACATCGACATTTTTACGCACAGCATTTATTTCGAAAAGCATTCCCATTCCCGAGCTGACGTCCTTTATTTGTGTTATTGCAGAGCTTAAAGAGAGACATATCATCAAATCATGACGATCACACAATTAAAACGATTAACATGAATATTTTATTAAAGTCCCGCAGTAGCTGTATCACTTTAATTAGCGCCAAGATAACTGCATCTGCAGCGACTGGGATGTGTAGGCATGGGGCAATCATTCAGAGAAAGCCTTGTTGGACAGCCTGTCTTGTTCCCCAACATTAATCTGAAACGCTGTAGTGTCCCTCTCCCCCAAAGTAATTTTTAAGTTTCATGTCTTTGTTGAGACGGAGTTAACTTCCTCCTCCCTCCTCTTAACGTCAGCCGTCAGCCTCTCCTTCTCTCTGTAGTACTCCTCCTTCAAGTCTTCCCGCTTTCTGCGGGTCCAGCCTCGGGCCGTGACCAGGTAGACATCCACACAGTTCCCCGAGTACGCGTCTCGGTGCGTGGCTCTGTAGACCGCCTCCCTGGCCGCCACCGTAGCCTCTTCCACGGACAGGCCCCAGCGCACCTCGCTGTCCAGCACGGAGTAGGCGTAGGGCGACCCGGAGCCCACTGAGAACAGCTCTCCCTGCAGGCGTTTACCGTCACTGCACACGTAGTACAGCCTGGGCCCCGACCAGCAGTGCGGAGGTCCGCCCCGCGGCCCCGTGGCCAGGGTCCCTCCTACGTCACCGCCGGAGGGAGGAGCTCCTCCTTCCTCGCTCGAGGCTGATGCCGGTGGGCGTTGATTCTCGTCAGGCGCGCTCCCCAGCCCCCCAGGGTCACAGCGGCCGTCGACCTCGCCGCCGTCCCACCCGCAGAGCGTGGCGGCCACACACAGCTCGGTCCCCTTGAAGGGGTGCAGCATGTGGGCCAGCAGCTTGGCCGCGCCCCCGGTGGACAGCCGCCGGCCGTGGCGCAGCTGGTACAGCCTCAGCTCCCGCGCCAGGATGCGCTTCCACAGGGCGCAGTCGGCCGACGTGCCCGAGGTGGTGCCCACCATGTGGCTGTGGACCGGGAGGATCTTCATGGAGGCCGGGCACGCCACCAGGCCGTTACAGCTAGACCGGGTGTCTGCCGCCGCCAGCACCCCACCCTGGAAGACGAATGCCAGAGTGGTGGTCCCGTGGGCCATGGGGAAGGGCAGGGGCACGGCGCCGTGCGGCCGGTCCGGCCACCCCGGACCCCCGTTGAAGGGCTCAGACGCGTCGGGTGTCGGGACGGCTTTAGGCGCAGTCTCTCCAAAGCCCAAGGGGCTTTGGTCCAGATACTGGGCCACCGGTACTGAGAAGCGTAATGAACTGGTGCTGTGACTCGTGGGCGCTCCGGCAGCATAACAACTCCTTCTCCACTCTCTGGAAGACCCCATGGGTCCAAGATCTGGCATTAGGCCCCTCAGAGACCCCCCCAGATCCTGCAGACCACACAGGTCCTCTAAAGCCATCGGTTCTGATTGTGATTATAGAGGTTTAAAAGTTCTCTGTATGGCTACATCGAACAAAAACCTTTCCTAGCAGTAATCTAACGTTCGCCGAGACAGGTTTAACCTGCATTTAAAATAAGAGGTTATACTTTTAATGAGTGTCTGGCTGTATGCAGTGAGGTTTAGTCTGCATGTCTAGGTGTGGAGTGAGGTTTTAAATGCATGCTTGGCTATACACCGGGAGGGTTTTAAGTACCCTTCGAAGACACACCCCTGTCTCCTTTACCTTGAATAAACAATGTTGGCTCATTAGCTCCACGCTAGCATGCATTGCCTACGGCTCATTAGCTGGTGATCAGGTTCTGCTAAGACATGTATTCTGTGATCAGAGTGCTGAACGAAGGCCTGAAGGACCGAAGCTGTCTGGTTCCTGCAGCAGCGTCTCGGAAATACAGTTCCTATTGATTGCAAGCTGTCAAAAAGCAACATACCTATAGTGTGAGGTCAGCCAATCAGAGCACAGATAACCCAGCCCTACTTCAGACAGAAGGTAGACGGGGAAGGCGTTCATCCGGCACACCTGAATACCTCTGCTGGAAGCACAGGAAAGTCCAGTTTCCAGGAGACATTAGTACACAGAAACACAGACACTCACAGACAGATGAAAAGTGTCTGCTGTGCTCCGGATAGGTCCTATGTCAACCTTTGTTGACCTTGGTGCAACCGGACTGGCTCGCTTTCCCAACGACACTTGAAACCAGCGGAGAAATGGAGCGTCTGTATGGAGGCTATGCCACGCTGGCTTGGTTTATGGTGAGGATGCTTCATTCACAGAACAGCAGTGTTACCATCTCTCTCTCTGTCTCTGTTGCTCTGTCTCTCTCTCTCTCTCTCTCTCTCTCTCTCTCTCTCTCTCTCTCTCTCTCTCTCTCTCAGGCTATAAACAGTATAAAGTTTTCCTCTGTGAAAGTAAGAGGTAGTTGTGAGTTGTGGCTTCTACACACCAACAGTGTGATGCAATCCATTTGTATGATTTTACCAATAGTTCTCCAATCTAGCATTCCTCACACGCAGATCCAGCATGCGCTCTCTGGACAGATCATGATCATATTGACACATGTCATGTTATACATACAGTGAGTACTTGAACCCTGACCTCTCTGTTTTCCCAGTGTGTTCTCCATCACCCGGCCTGGTCCTCCCCAGCACCCCAGGGGGTCCAGGTCCCCTGGGGGTGCTCCGTAGCCTTTGTGTCGCCGCCCAGGGAGCTGGCCGACGGCTCCGTTGTGCGGGTTCGGTCCCGCTGCTCCGAGCCCTGCCATCTCACCCTGGAGCTGCTGGTCACCACCTCCGCCCGCGTCCAGCTGCTCGTCTTCCAGAAGACCTGGACCACCGGGGGGCCGGGCCTTCTGGGATCCACTAGAACCCACAGGACCCAGCTCAGGCTGCCCGCCTACCTGGAGTTCAAACGGGGCTTTTTCAACAGGCAGGTCGTGGACGCCCGGAGCGGGGTCCTTCGCACTTGGCTGGCGGGTTTGAATGACAGCTCAGTGTCCGGATCGTACCGCGGCTCGGCAGCAAGGGCCACCACAGCGGTGCGTGTCATGCCCCCCTCCCAGTGGCCTCCCAGACCCCCCACGGGCTGCCCATCATGGTCCGCTGAGCTGCTGTGGACCAGAACCATCACAACGCATCAGTGTCCACACGGGGCAGGTCAGACCTCCCTCATGATTCGTCAGTTGCCTGTATCTTAAGCCACGGTGTACCGTCCAACCCCAGCTCAGTAGAATGACTGTCACACTGTCATGATGATGTGAGGGAAAGAGAATAGTACCTTATCTTAACTTAGCTCAAACTTATCCTACACACATTCAAGGTTAGGGTGTCTTGCTCTGTCTTGATTGACAGCAGACATTGGGGTTCAAACCCTCACCTCCCAGAATCTTTATCTCTCAGAACCTTCAGCTCCCAGAACCTTTAGATCCCAGAACCTTCATCTCCCAGCTGGGAGATGAAGGTACCCTAACTCCAAGCACCCTAACTCCAATCTATAGCGTGATACTACAGATACAAACACTTTATTTTTATGTTATTTTCTTGTAAATGAGCTCTCGGAGGCTGGGTTTGGGAGGTGTTGTTAAACGTGTGAGCACAGAGCCCATTGAGACGTAACTATGGTGAGGAGCTATAAATGAGCCTGCCTTCTCTTTCTGTTGAGAGCAGACATGGAACACCTCCTGCGGTTTCCGGCTGTGAGCTCAGGGGAGCGGTTTGGCGTGGTGAGGACGTTTCACCATTTCAACTCTAGAGACCTGGAGAACCAGCGCATTCACGCTGTCTCTCAGCCCAGGTGGTGGACTCTTCTTCTACAAGGCTATTTAGTCATCTCTTGTTTAGCCGACAGCAAAGTCGTCACTCTGCTTCATTTAACCAGCACCATTCACCACAAAAATCTCTTACACTTAAACTTGTTTGTGATGATTTAGAAATGTGTTATTGTAGAGTTTGCTGTTAGTCAGAGGTATTTGCTGAATACTGTATAAGACTGTATGGATGGATGATGGACGAGGGATGGATGGGTTGGTGATGAATGATGGAGGGATTGATGATGGCTGGATGGGTGTATGATGGATGGACCTGCTACAACCAGCTGGTTCCACTTTTGTTTGTTCTGGGTGACTTGATGACTCGTGATCATCAGAGCTTCATCTTAACGTTTCCTAATGATGCATGAAGACCACTGAGGTCAGGTTACAGGAGCTGGTTCACACATTCCATTGTCTGCATCCGTAACCACAGACAGACAGCTGATGCTGCTGTGTTCTTGGTTGTCAGGGTGACGGTGTCTGTGTGGGTCTACCTCCTGGAGTGGTGCCGGTCCAAGCTGTGCGGTGTCATCCTCCACATCAACAAGAAGCGGGAGTTTGACTCTGTGTTGATGCTCCTGACCGACACAGGTGAGCAACCACATGTCACCTGACGCCCAAGCTGGTGGGGGGGGGGGGGGGGTTAAAGCTGTGGTGTATTGGGTGGTGGGTCGATGATGGACGTGTTCTGTTCATGAGGGACTGAAGCGTGGTGTGAATGCTCTCCAGGGGGGGTGGTGGTTCAGACCCGGTTAACCAGCGGTGAAGACAAGTCCTTCCATGCTCACACCTCGCTGCCCCTGCTGACGTGGATCAGACTTGACTGCTCCATCCGCCATGCCGAGGTACCACGCTCCGCAGGCGCCCTCGGGAGGAGCGCCCACAAATGGACATTTAAATCCGGCTAACGGCCAAATCTTGTTTTCTCCCTGAATCCCATTTTCTCCATCCTGCGTGGTCAGGGTCCGTGTCTTTAGCGGTACTTTGACACGCTGCTGTCATCTGCGAGACAGCAGGCTGCTGTAGTGTGTAATGCAGCCCAGAGAACTTCACAGACCACCGGATTTATCCCCTATGTCTCGCTATGCCTTCTTTCCTCTCACTTCCAGGTGAAACTGGACGTGATGTGGAGCAACCAGAGTCGAACGCATTCTTACACGTGAGACCAGGTTTTCCATGTTTGTGCAGTGTTACAATGTTACAATGAAGGGTAACATTTGTACTAATTAGACTGATCACAGGACACACCATACACATCAGTAACACACGGTTGTTTCTGTTTGCGAGGTTTGCAGGTTTGCGACCAGTGTCCGCTACGATGACACTGATGGCTATTTTGTGATTGGAGGAAGCCGATACCTGCCGGGCATCTACGGGTATTTCGGACCAATCGTATTCTATCGCCTTGGAACGACCAGGGTAAGGTGATTTACGAAAGAACGCATCGATGCTCTCTCTCCATGTGGACCTCCCAGGGTCGCCACTCTGGCACGGCAGCTGATGTTTGAATGCTCTCATAGGTACATAACCCTCTCCCCCTGGGGAACACGCTAGCGAAGCTGAACCACGCGCACCAGGGCTGTCGGCGGGTCGTGGCATTCACTCACGCATTCTCCCGGGCCATGACCCAGGGAGGCCTGTGGCAAACAGAAGGTCAAACGCTGTTTCACTGCCTGATGAAGTACCGTGAACACACATGCTAACATCATGTGCTGGACGAAGCTTAAGTCTTTGCAAATACTATATATGTCATCTTTGCTTTACTTTACTCTCCTCGAGTGCTGCTCCACAGATATGAACCATAACATTTCAGACACATAACTTAATAATATTGATGAGAGTATCCTTTTAAAAGATGTGCTGTTTGACTTGGATGGTTGACTGGATGATTGGATGACTTGGATGATTTAATTCTAGGTGTGTGTCATCCTTATTACCTGACATTGTGGAGGAGATCCCACAAGCCCACATGTAACCAAACATGGCCTTGGAAAGCGCAGCATGAGTTCAGAGCTTTATTCCACTTCATGCAAAGGCGAGAAAAGGACTCGACCTCCGGTGAGCAATGGGAACAGATGACCATCAAACCATCATGTACTGTGTTGTAGGGAGTTTCGAAGGAAGGTATCCTCTAGCTGTACTGAAGCTACTTGAGATGAGATCAACTTTATTCATCCCAGATTGGATATTTACAAATACAAACACAAAGCATTTCTATGCACTCATAAAGAGTGTTAGCAGTGTAAATGCAAAAATGATCACAGTATCACAGTGCTGTTTACTGCTGTGTGCATGGGAGAACGGGGAGCCCAGATGTGCGCCAGCTAACATTACATTGTTCATCAATCACAACATGTGTTAAATATATTTCTCTCGCTAGGACCCTGGGGAGAAAAGGACCTGGGGAACCACCTGTTTGAGTATGTTGCTAAGAAGATGTTCAGTGTGGACCACACCCAGGTCAGACTGTCTTCCAGCCTCAGAGCTCTGCTGCAGGCCTCCTGTTGCATTGGCAACCAGCACGCCCCCCTCCTGCTGGCCACAGTCCACCTAGCTGGGCTGGGATCCCCTACTGATCAGGAAAAGGTAGAAACCGTCTTCCTGAATCTCATATGGTCTTCCTAAACCTCACAGAGAGATCACTGATATGTCAATGATTTACTTGCTTTCTCTTTGATCTCCCAGTGATCTCCGAGTGTTCTCCCAGTGATCTCCCAGTGTACTCTATGTAATCTCCTAGTGATCTCTCAGTGTTCTTTATGTGATCTGCCAGTGATCTCCCAGTGTTGTCTTTGTGAACTTCCAGTGTTCTCTGTGTGATCTCCAAGTGTTGTCTTTGTGAACTTCCAGTGTTCTCTGTGTGATCTCCCAGTGTTGTCTTTGTGATCAGTGTTGTGTGGTTCTAGGGTCATGTGTACAGTCTGATGGGGGCGCTGGGGGACCACCATCTGTCTCTCATGCACCTGGGCTACAAACACAGCCAGGGCCTGGACGGCTTCCCTCGGGACCTGGAGGTAGCCTACAGCTACTATGCTAACGCGGCCACCCAGACCATCTCTGATGACGACGGACTCCACGAGAACCACGTATGCTACACGCAGAGCCACAGCGCTCTGTTTTGTCTTTCTTTGTGTTTCATTCTTTCATTCTTTGCTTCTGCATTGCCCTTTTTGCTCATATTATTTTGAGTAGTTATAGTAGCATGGTGTTAGCGTTAACTCTAACTGTGAGTGGTAATAATAGTAGCATGGTGTTAGCATTAACATGCTCTTCTCTAAAGCAACACATGGTGGAACACATATACCTGGACAACCAGGAGCACCTGAAAGCCGTGGACGATGGGATGAACAGTCTCGTACACTTCCTGAAGCTGAAGGCGGAGAATGGCAATGTACAATCCCAGGTACCTCCAGTCTGACCTCACAACCTGGGCTCTTCACCTGTCTGAATGTTCAGTTTGAGCAGAACTAGTAGGATGACTCTCCAGATTCCTTATTGCTGCTGATTTCTCAATGCATTTCTGTTACCGTTACCGGTGCTGTTGATACGCATGTTGATTAACATACATACATGTGTGTTTTATACAGCGTGTTTGTTGCACAGGGATGAATAGTTCCCATCTAGTCTGGCAGCCTCTGACATCTCTCGTCTTCTGGCCACCATCAGAAGCAGCTGGCCACCATGTCCTTCTGGGGGCAGAACGGTGTCTCCAAGGACGTGGCGAGCGCAGTCAGGTGGTACAGGAAGATTGCCATGCGCATGAAAGACGCCAGCGCCATCTACGACTACGCCATCCTGCTAATGAAGGTGGACCCCGAACATACTCCTACTGTGGCGCCCCTTCATACACACTCACACACTTTGATCAGCTTGGATCAGGAAAGGGAGGCCTTACCTCAAACATGAACATGCCTGGCCCCTACCTGCACCTTAAGGACTCTTAATTAACTGTTAGACACTTAAAAGTGTCTGAAAATGACAACAATAAATAATAACAACTAATTGTTCTTTCAGGGCCAGGGAGTCCAGAAGAACGTGACAGAATCTTTGATCCTCCTGGAGAAAGCGATAGAAATGGTTGGTAGCTGCACGCTTTCTGTGTCCGTCCTCTGGTGAAGTATCTCTGATGTATCTGGTGTAACTGTGGGGTAACTGTGGTGTACCTCTCCAGGGGTCTGTGGAGGCCCTGAACGCCATGGGCTGGTACTACTCCACCGTCATCAGGAACGCCAGCATGGCAATCGGGTACTTCCAGCGTGCCGCGCTAAATGGGAGCAGTGACGCAGAGTACAACCTGGGGCTGTACCACCTGAAGGGACTGCACCCAGAGGACCTGCGCAAGAACCAGGTTCGAGATCACCAGTCAGTGGCCATTCAACCGATGTCTAGAAAGTGCCCACAGGTGGCCTGGGACAGGGAGGTGATAATGGAGTGTCTGACCCTGCCCCGTCCCCCCCAGACCGCAGCCTTCCGGTGTTTCAGGAATGCGTCGCGCTCAGGACACGGCGCGGCCGCGGTGGCTGTGGCCTGGTACCTGGCCACGGGCACGCTGGAGGGCGTGCCCCGCGACCTGGAGCTCGCTGTAAGGTGAGAATCCTCGGTAAAGTAAGACAACTCTTTATTCATCCTGTGAGGGAAACGCGAGTGTTACATTGGCAAATTACAGAAAATTAGCTGCAATACGGAGGGAAAAAGAGGCAAACTAAAGGAATAAGTACTTGATATGTATGTAATGGAAGAGTAATGTAAGGGAAGAGTTTCCTGTCGGTTGAATGTCTGGGCTCTTTTGGCTCTTTTTGCCTTCCCAACCTGGGGTTGCTGGTTTGAGCCCTATGCATGTGCTGTCAAGACAACCACATACTCTTAGTTAGGAGGGTAACCAGGCCGGCAGCAGAGGAGCACTTAGTTTCACTGTCAGTGGCTGATTCAAGGACATGCAAATCTGCATGTCTCAGAGTCGCAGCCTCTGGTGGTGCTGTCTGGTGTATCCTATCCTACCTGGTGTATCATACCAACCCAAACCCCTGAGCCATGTGACTTCAGACAATGTCTGTGTCATGTGTGTCACATCTGAAGCTGTCTGAAAACAGGCTGACAGCGTTGAGCTGAACGTGTGTCCTCCATTTGATGCAGAAAGCTGAAGAAGGTAACGGAGAGGAACGGGTACCTTGGCTACACGCTGAAGAAGGCTCTGAGAGCGTATCTCCGAGGCTCCCGGTAAGAAGTCCTTCATTATGGATGAGTCTGCCTCTCAGCTGCTGTTCTTCTCACCGTGCTGTTACCTTCACCCCTCCCAGGGCTGAGGCTCTCATTGGTTACATCTTGACAGCAGAGACCGGGCTTGGATTTGCCCAGGCCAACTGCGCCCACCTCTGTGAGGTATGTAGCCGCAATATCAGTTTATATGCAGTTCAATATTGAAATATGGATATGATGGGGAACATCAAGCTCTGATATATATATATATTCTTGAAATACGAACCAAAGTGGTGTATTTTTATATCTCCACTCTGTGTTATAGGAGATGAAGTTCACCCCAGAGTGTCAGTGGAGATACACAAACTATTCGGTCTTGAACTATGACCCCCATCACTCAGGTAGGCTCCTGAGGACGTCACTGTGCCAAATGCCAAGAATTGTACTCTCTTATTCTTGTATTATGGGATCTTACAATGATGGAATCTTGAATCTTGAAGCATCAGCCATACTGAACTAGCGCCTTCTGATGTTGCTTTAGCTACTTATAATATTGTTTGAGCAATTCTGACTAGCATATCATCATATGTTTTAGCACGAGTGAACTAACATGCTGTGATATTGGTTTAGCTCTCTTTTTTTATTGTTTATTGCTCTGTTTTACTAGCATAGCTCCTACTAGCATTATCTCTACTGGACTGGACTCCTGTGCCATAGCTCTGTTCAGCTAGCTCCCTGTGCTATCGTTTTAGCTCTACCACACTAACTTCCTGTTCTATGGTTTTAGCTCTACCACACTAGCTTCCTGTTCTTTGGTTGCAGGTTTGCTGAAGATGGGAGATTACTACTACTATAATGTTGCGAGCAGCATTGAGGACTCCTCGTTTCTGATTGGCCAGGCCATATCCATGTACAGCCGGGCGGCTTCAGCCGGAAGTCCTCAGGTGACCCCATCATCTCCCGTTGTCCCGGCGATGATGACCTCCACTAACCTTCTGCCGGCTTAATGGAAACAACAGAGTTCTAGTTTTATTGTTTAGTCCCTTCCCAGGTCTCAGTTTGATAGAAAGCCCAATGAAGATCTTTGTGCTGATGTGTTTCTATAAACCCTTCTGTAGGCGTGCTTCAGCCTGGTGGCCATGGCTCAGGATGGACACCCCCTGCCCCCCAGTATCAGGAGACAGTTCAACGTTTCTGCTCACCATCAGCTCGACATTCTGCTGGAGAGGATCCTGCAACGGTAATTCCAACTAAACATGAATAGTGAACAAACGATAGAGCTGCTTCTCGTGTGCATCTGTCAAACCCCTGCCTGCTCCTGAATGACCTGTATCTACAAGGCTTCTGAGTTCTCTTAATGCATGATTGTGGTCCGTAGATGTGTGGAGATGGAAGCTGAGGGAACCATAACTCCTTGTTCTCTAGCTCTGCTGAGGCTGTGGCTGGACCGAGCCTGGAAGAGGATGGCTCAGAACTCGGCCAAGCTCTGTCTGGTAGGAACCGCTCTCCTCTTAACTCCTGTTACATCAACATTATTAGTGGAGATGTATCTAATAATAGGCTCTATGTTAAAGTTAAAGTACGCTAGTGCAGTATGCATGCATGTACGTTGAGAGAAACCAGCCAATGAAGAAATACTGGGGGCTCCACGGGCGCCTACTTGAAGTCCTCCTCTGTGTTTGTTTTCAGACGTATGTCACACTGCTCAGCCTCATCGCGGTTGCCATGGTGATACCAATTCAAGTGGTACTCGGTGGGTCCCTGAATACTAAAACACTAACCCCCAGTCTGAAAGTCTGTTATTATCTCCAATCTTCATATCTAAATGAACTGAAGCAGGCCACACAGAGGCTGGCCTCCAAGCCCTCCTGAGTCATTACTCCCAACGGCCACAAGATGGTGGGATGTCCCAAGACATGGGAGCGCCAGCCACACTGACTTGATCCCCACTCATGCACCTCCTTGTTTGAATGAGTGTATGATTACCCTGATCCCATCAGCCGTAGTGCATCATGTGACCATGTCGCTCTTCAGATGACCATGTGGGGCCACGGGAGGGAAGGAGGGGCCGTGGCAGACCGCGACACAGTGACCCCACGGGACCCGCCCCCGACCGGACCCCGGAGCCGGCCGGGCCCAGGGGAGACCGGATCCGGGCGCTGCGTGGGACGGCCGAGGCGGTGTTCAGCGTGTCGGGGGTGCTTCTGTGCGTCTACGTCGCTACACTGCTGCACGGCGTCCTGTGACTCGAGCAGAACATACATGTGTGGTGTGAGTGGCCGCGGGGTGCTCCTGGGACACTCACGCTGCGAGTGTCCAGAGTCCCCTGACACATGAGGCTGGACGTGTAGCAATGCTTTGTACCATGCTGCTGTCCTGATAAAGATTACAAAGATAAAGATTTTTCCTCTACTTTATTCCACTGAGGTGCACTGTGGTTTTCGAGCGGACGGGCTGTGAAGGCGTGGCCAGGGCGGACACTGAGGACAGCTCAGTGAGCAGGGAGAGATTCTTTCCATTGAAGGCATCTGACCGCTGTTTACTGTTCAGAGTTATGCCCACCCAGACCTGCTGGGGTCATTGATGGATTAGGCGGTCAGGAGGTTGGGTCCTAATAGGTGATCTATTCTGGGCCCCGTTATCTCTATCAGTCACATACTGAAGATAAGTGTAATACTACCTCGGACTACCTGTCAGCTTCAGCAGGCTGTCATCAAGGTCAGCTCTGTGATGCCTGCTTAGTATTTATTCAGTCACCCAGCGGTTGAATCCTTGTAACGCTGCAGATAAGACAGGCCAGCCATGAGCCAAGGTCACTGGGCGCTGAGAGGCTGTACCGCGCTAGGGAGTGAAGAACACTGCGAGGACTGTGAGGTCCTCGTCTCTCCCCTCTCTGCTGTCTGTGGGGATCCAGGCAGCAGAATGCAGCCTGTGCTTTCATGTTGTTGTGATGACAGCCATGTGTTTCTGTCTTCAAGTTGTGAAGCTATTATTAGTTAAATGAGGAGGTTGGACTGGTAATAGCAGTTTGTTAGGATGAGCCTGCTGTATTTTAGGACACTAATAGTAAATGAATCTCTCTCTGTCATGCCCTAATCCACTGAAAACACTGCCTCACTTTTCCTGTTGTCTCCTGAGACATGTCCATGTACAAGTCTTGCGTTGTTTCTGTGCCGTCCTGCTTGGCCCATTAAACGTTTCAAAGGAAAACTGCATTACTTTATGTCTATTTGTACGTTTCGTTACATTTTTACTTGAACTTGAGGAACAATAACGCTAATGCTGGATACACTGCATATTCAACTTTTATGATATTTATAGCCACAAGGTAGCCAGAAGTCTCTCTCTCTCTCTCTCTCTCTCTCTCTCTCTCTCTCTCTCTCTCTCTCTCTCTCTCTCTCTCTCTCTCTCTCCTTCTCTCTTGCACACTCTCTCTCTCCTTCTCTCTTGCACACTCTCTCTCTCTCTCTCATGTACACTCTCTCGCACTCTCTCTCTCTTGAGTTCCCACAGAAACAGACCATCTCCAGTTATTCAGCATACAAGCAAAGATACTCCTTTAAAGCAAAACACCACCGTTTGTCCATACTGAACTACGTTCTTCCCTGATCTTAGATGAGTTGATATATACCTCTCTTCCTTTTGTGCGTGCACTCGATCGCTCTGGTGCACAGCGCTACTTTGCTAGCATGTAGCTTGGCCCAGTATATTCCTTAGGATCCAAACGGGGGTGAAGTTAGAAGCGACCAAGCACTTCCACGTCTTCTCTATTTAAATATGGTTAGGCGAGTAGTTACACGACCCAAGTATGGTTACACAAAATGAAACATGGCAATTTTCTAAGCAGATAAAAAAGGATAATTATAATGTATGGCGAAATAACACCTGGGAGCACTTCGACCAACGTGACCTGCACGCCGTCGCCTGCACTACCTGTAGTAGTAGAAGTCACGTTGGTCCTATTGACGGAAGTAACAGGGGGGGGGGGAGAGATTCTTTTAGGAGTGATGATATTACTGCGCCAATGTCAAAGTGCTTCCAGATGTTATTTCGCCATACATTATAGTTATCCTTTTTTGTCTGCTTAGAAAATTGCCATGTTTAATTTTGTTTAACCATACTTGGGTCATGTAACTACTCACGTAACCGTATTTAAATAGGGAAAACGTGGAAGTGCTTGGTCGCTTCTAACTTCACCCCTGTTTGGTTCCTAAGGAATATACTGGGCCAAGCTACATGCTAGCCAAGAAGTGCTGCGCACCAGAGCAATTGCGTGCACGCACGGAGGCGAGAGAGGTATGTATCAACTCATCTAAGATCAGGGAAAAACATAGTTCAGTATGGCAAAACGGTGGTGTTTTCCTTTAAATGTTGATGAGTGAATCAGGTACTTCAGTACTTTCAGATTCTTCCTATCGTCGTTTTGAATGTGATTGTATCTGGTTTCTGTTCACCACATGCTGCTGTGCGGCCAGTTAAACCAAACACATCCACCTACATTGTACTATCAAAGGATGATGACACAGCGGGACTTTCAGTTACATGGTTTTAGAGGCAAGACAAGGCGGGACTTTCAGTTACATGGTTTAGTGGTGAGAGAGAGGGTGGGACTTTCAGTTACATGGTTTAGCGACGAGGGAGATGACGGGACTTTCAGTTATATGATTTAGTAGTGAGGGAGAGGGCAGAACTTTCAGTTATATGGTTTAAGAGGCAAGAGAGGGCGGGACTTTCAGTTACATGGTTTTATTTTTATTTATTTTTATTTTTATTATTATTTTTTATTATTATTTATATCTTTATTTCACCAGGCTAGGCAAGAACAGCTTCTTATTGACAATGCTGGCCTGCCGCTAAGATTGCTCAGAGAGAGAGAGAGAGAGAGAGAGAGAGAGAGAGAGAGAGAGAGAGAGGCAAGAGATGGCGGGACTTTCAGTTACATGGTTTAGCGGCAAGGGAGAGGACGGGACTTTCAGTTATATGATTTTAGAGGCAAGAGAGGGCAGAAATTCAGTTACATGGTTTAGCGGTGAGGCAGAGGGCAGGACTTCTGACAGAGGGATACCCGTTTAGGTTTCCTGTTTTGGATATTTATTGTCCTTGTTGTTGTTGGGTTTTTCCTGTCATGTTGTTATTCTTCTCGCTACATCCATGACCCTCTCGACCTAACCTACTGATATGTGGAGACCAAACCATTTTACTTCTGGGTGGTCCACCAGGGTAGATTTTGAAATGGCTTCATGGTGAATCAACACATTTTGCGGTAAAATAGGGGCTCATTAAAACAGATATAAGCCACAGAAGGAGACACATCAGAGCCATGGCTCATGGCTCATCATGGCCGGTCCCCGACCACTAAGTAACAACATGAAAACTCTATCTACTTTAGTTCAGATGCCATGCTTGCTCTGGGGTGGATGCTGTGCTTCAAAGTAAAAGCCCCAGTGCTGAGCCAGGAGCCAGAACCCCGCAGACACACCCAGTATCGTGGCTTTACTTCATTTAATTTCAACCTCAGTAGGAACTACTTAAACCATCCTCTGAGACAGCAGGTATCCATCTTATTCATCCCCAGTCTGCCAGAGAGACAGAACATCTAAATGTACTGCAGGGAGGGGAACAGATCCTGAAACCTAAACCTGTCTCTGTGGTGCCAGCACATTTGCCTGGAGGCCACATGGTTTCATGAGAGGTAAAGTAATACTTTCCCTGCTCCTGGCCGCCCAAGAAATCAATCTGCGTTTTTTTTTCAGCCATTGATTAGATCTTTCCTCAGAGCATTCCGTGGGTTATTGTTAACAATTACCCATGATAGACTCACCAGCTATTGTCCTCCCAGGTGTCTGATAAACAACGCTCAGTCGATATGTGTGTTTGTGTTCACCAACCGCACTTCCTGCCGCTTTGTTAACTCTCATGGCTGCTGCTAGCCTGTGCTCCACAGCCTGCCAGACCGTGCCTGTGGTTTAGCTCAGAGTGCTGCAGCGTCACGACCAGGAAACTGAACAAATATTATCCAGATTGGCCCAAAGATAACCCAACGAAGTACCCGGGCCTTATTCCTCTCTGGGAGAGTTTTTCCGAGGACACGCACAGCGAGAGAGAGATTTAGTCCTGGATTCACATGATATTCATTCTAGAGTTGAGAAGTCAGACACTACGTGGTCTGTGTGTCTGCAGACACCGGCGTGTCTGCAGGGACTAAAGCACGGGTTTCACCGCAACGTTTCGCAGGTGGATGGTGAAGCACGTTATTCTTACACACACCGCAGCATTCGTCGCTGGACGGTTGCCGCTTGGGCCAGTAATGCTGAGGCCGTTCATCTGAGGAGGACCGGCTCATTCAGTCGGGTCTCACCTCCTGGCGAGGCTGTGGGGAGACCACAGGCTGCGCTGATAAGTGGCTGTTTGACATGCTCTCAGAATGCTGCTCCTCCGGGACTCCACCAAGTTCAATGTTCAATGTGCACCTTAATATCAAATCAGATAAGTCTCCTGCTGTGGGGGAAAAATAAAGTCATAAAGGGGAGGAGGCTGTGTATCCTGTGTCCTGCAGATAAACCTCCAGCAGATAGCACCACGAGGTGTTCCACACGAAGGGAAAGTGTGCTATATATTTCCAGACCCCCACCTTTGGTATGGAGGTCAGACAGAAACCCCTCCCCCTTGCCATGTCACCATTGACCTTTCACCTTGACCTTTCACCTTTCCTGTCTGCAGCAGCCTGGACGGACTCCTTCCCATGATGCATTGGGCAAGGGAATGTTTAGGTTCAGATGAAGTAATCAAATAGAAAATGGCTAGGTATAGTTGGTATAGTGCTGTAAAGTTGAGCTACGTTAACTTGGAGAATAGTTTGGTGTGGTTAGAGTGGGGTGCCCTAGTTACAACCTAGGTCAGCTTATAGTGATATAGAAACAAGACCTGTGTTGGTTTCTGAATCAGAACAGTGATTATGTTTGTCCCATGCTATGGTCCATGGACCTCTGGGTCCTCATTGAATATGAATCACTATTTCTATTCCAGCTCATCGCAGGGGTTCCTATAGGGCAAACTTCTCATTAGTGGAGAATCCAATAACCATTAGAAAACAATCTGTAAGAATGACTCACAGAGAGCTGCTCTCACAGCCTCCCTCCCAAGCACTGCAACCAACCATGGAAATAACTTCTTGAATAATTTATTTATTTACAAATATCCATTGGTCTTAAATACTGAGAAATAACAAATACTTAAAATTTACACGTTTGTTCATATCATCTGCAATAAAGGTTTACAGTAAATAGCATCACACTATAAAAACAAGTCATGGGAATCCCAACCTGAGGGCATTAGATAGCTCAGTGAATCAGTACTCTGCTAGGTGGCGTTTCACATGGAAGTTGTGGACGGGACAGGCGGTGGCACCGTCCGAAGACGACGCCATCGGACGGGACAACGCCGCCAAACGTTGACGCATTGTTCCCCCTTATCCCGCCTGGGCCCGGCTCTTAGTGGGAAGACTTGACAGTTCGTATCGCGGTGCACGCTGACAGGGTCCACGCGCCTGAAACGTTGAATAATCACATGATGGTTTGATCAAACACAGAATCATCTCACACACCACGCGCTGCCGGGCGGGCCGCTAGAGCTCAGTGGCCTTCAGCTTGGACCCGTCCTGGTGGTCGTGGTCCCGGACCATGGCCGGGTTGTCGCGGCCCTCCAGGCTCTTCATCGTGTTGCCGATCTCCTCGTCGCCGTCGGCGTTGTTGCAGGAGCGACAGCGCTTGCAGCAGCAGCAGCAGTGCTTCCCGCAGCCCCTCGTGCACGAGGTCACCAGCCGGTCCCAGGGGGCCATGGAGTGCAGGGGCCGCGGCAGGAAGTCCCAGGAGCGCAGGACTCCGGGCAGGAACCGTGCGCAGCGGTTCTGCATCACGTTGACCACGATGATGAATATGATGAGCACCAGCACCGGCACGCCCACGCCCACCAGCACCTGCCAGCCAGCCAGCGACAGGCCGAAGACCGTCAGGGGCATGATCAGGAAGCACAGCAAGAGGTAGAGCGCGGCGAACCAGCGGTACTTGGCCGTGCGGTTGCCCAGGCCCCGGGCCAGCCGGATGGGCAGCCTGGTGAAGGGGATGGGGTACCACAGCATGATCCCCATGATGTTGAAGAAGAAATGACACAACGCGATCTGGATGAAGGGACACAGAGAGCAGCACGGTAAGAACTTGGGACTTTTTTGGTTCTGCTGGATGGACTGGTTGGTCTCTTGTGTTCTGACCTGCAGGGAGTCGCCCAGCGTCTCCCCGGGGCTCGCCATCGCAGCAAGGATGGCGGTGGTGGTGGTGCCAATGTTAGAGCCCAGCGTAAGAGGGTAGGCACGCTCCAAGCTGATGACCCCGATGCCTGACCAAGAGAAGGGTGTGGTGAGACCAAGCCACGGGCTGAGAGCTCAACTCAGCATGAAGGGCTCTGAGACGCAGCAGCCATGAGGAGCTTCTTACCAACGAGGGGTGTGATGGCGGAGGTGAACACCGAACTGCTCTGAACAATAAACGTCATTCCCGCTCCCACCAGCATGGCGATGTAGCCTGTGACCCAGCCGAAGGGGAAGGGGAAGTCTGCAGCAAACACACAGTAAAGGAGTTATTGAGTTTTGTGTTCCTATTGGTTGGAACTTTAGGCCCCTCCCTCTCGGAACAATCAGTGAAAAAGTTAAGATGGCTGGACATTAACGGAAAATAAGACCCGCTAATTGTTGAATAGACGGTATAATAAGAAGAATAACAATAATTGAGTATATCATATACAGTATAATATGGCTAACACATACGCATGATATACAAACAAGCATTTAATCAATTTTTTCGGTTTGACATTGTTAAGGTCTTATGCCTGTGCTCATCCCATCACATGACAGGACTGTGACCTGAAGGTGATCTGGAAGCAATAGAGAGACTCTCCCTGTATTGCTCATCAAGCGCAACCACAGCAGGAGGAAGCGCTGACTATCAAACAGGACGTCCCACGTGGCCCGAGGGTGGGGGGCCTACCTGTGTTCAGAACACTCTTGATGACCACGGCCACTTGGCCCTTCAGCATGGAGTTGAGCAGCTTGACGATCAGGATCAGGCAGGAGCAGAGGATCAGCAGGGACATGCCCAGCAGGATCAGGCCCACCGCCAGGTCCGGGAGGGTGGTGTACGTGAAGATATGGCTGCCTGTAACGGGACGGTTGAGACGCACTCATCATAAAACTGCTCTCTCTCGCTCTCTCTCTCTCTCTCTCTCTCTCTCTCTCTCTCTCTCTCTCTCTCTCTCTCTCTCTCTCTCTCTCGCTCTCTCTCTCTCTCTCGCTCTTTTTTGCTGCAGGCGGCTTTTAGGTCACCTCCATAAAGATAGTTGTAATCCTTCCAGGCTAAACCAATAAAGGAAGGGAACTCATCTCCGTTTTTTTTATGAGAGTACTGAGATGTATGTTGGAGGACCCCGGCGCCCTCTGAAAAAAACAGGGGTGATGGCACATTTCCTCACTATGTTTGGCATTTGGACAGCTGAGCCCAGAAGTATTTTAATTGGGTGAAGGAGTGGGGGAGCGGTGGGCTGTGAGAGGGCTACAGGTCTCAGGCTGAATGGAGCCATTGAACAGGTAGAGGGGGGGGGGCCGTGCTGAGTCACTAGCCCGGCTGACAGGGAGTCATTGTTGTGGGCCGGGAGCACCTATCGGGTTCCCTGGAGCTCCGGAGGATTGGCTCCTCCACAGGGCAGGCTAGCTGCAGGGCTCCGGGGTGTGAGGGGGTTGGCTTACATTTCTCCAGGTTGATGGTCGTCCTGATCCAGGTTGTGTTTCCTTCTGTCCAGCAGATGGCGCTAGCAGGGCAGTTCAGCAGTGTGTCGTTGAATATGGTCTGCAATAAAATATGCAAAATAACAACGCTGATAACAATACAAAAAGATGTATTGCAGACGAGAGGGGAACTACCAGCGGACCATTAATTAAGTCTAAACCCAAGGCTTTGCAGCAGTAAAACAGAAGAAAGAGCTTTGGAGAAGATTCTGTTTTTAATGAGTCACTCTTTGTTATCTTACAGGTGCAGAAACTCACCGTGTTTTTTTTGGTTTCGCACCAAACTTTGATCAGACTCTTGTTCCTCGCCGCTGCGTTTCCCGTGGCGATCTGACTGATCACATCTTTGTCCAGCTGAGGAGTGGAGGAGAGCGAGGAGAACAGAGGAGAGCGGGGAACACAGAGGAGAGTGCGGAGAACAGAGGAGAACACATCACTCTTTGGCCAGGGTTCTTCAGCTCCGTATTCTCAGGACTCAAAAGGAGGATTGTGTGCCGCTGTTCACTTTTGAGGACACTGAGCACCAGAACCGGGGATCCTCTCGTGAGGACCACCAGTTCTGGTGTGCTCAGAGTGTGCTCAGCGATATCAGGGGAAGATCGGCAGCGGGTTCCCCCCCCCCCGGTTACCTCGATGATGGCGCTGGTGAGAGGGTCGGTGATGACGTTGAGCAGGTCCGGGGCGTTCTCCCCGCCCTGGATGTTGAAGGATTCGATCATGAGCTTGGTGAGTTTATACAGAACCCCGGTGGCCACCTCCAGGGGCAGCAGCACCAGCACCGACAGCCAGTTGAAGAAGTCATGGACCGTGGCACCAGCGAACGCCCTGCAAGCAGAAACACCCGCTCAGCGTGAGAGCCCTGATGGTCCGCTGGAGGACCTCCTGTAGACCTTACACCAATCAGAAGCAAGCTTTCTGTGTGGGTTGCATCACGGGGTGTGGGGTTCCCAGCCTTGTGGTATGGGGGTTCACCACATTTGGGCGTGGGGGTTCACCACCTTGGGGGGGGGGGGGGGGGGGGGGGGGTTGTGGTGGTGGGGTTCCCCACCTTGAGGTAGAGGGGTTCCCCAGCCCTGGGGGTTTACCTGCGGAACTCGTTCCGGTCCCCCGCCTGCATCATGGCCACGATGGTGTTGGTCACCGACGTGCCGATGTTGGCCCCCATGATGACCGGCACGGCGGACTGCACATCCAGCACTGGAACACACCCAGGACACACGGACAGAACCCTTCAGAACCCTTCAGGACCTCTGCAAACACCCTCCCTGTTACCCTCTGCAACAACGGTTAACCGTAGAGACTACCATTTCAACGAATGATTCATCAGCAAGTGTATGTTTATATGGTTATATCCATGTCCTAAAAGTAGATTTATAACCTGTGTAAGTGTTCGTTTGTGTGTGCCTGTGTGTGCATATATGTGTGTGTGTGTGTGTGTGTGTGTGGATTGCTTACGTCCAGAGGACACCATGCTGACCACGATGGAAGAGGAGGTGCTGGAGCTCTGGACCAGCACGGTGACTAACACCCCGATGACCAGCCCTGCCACAGGGTTGGACAACACGGCGTTGTCCTGGAAGATGTCACCGGCGGCCTTACCTGGCCAGACAAACAGCCGCCTCAGCACAACAGGCTGCCACACCGCATCATTACGGCAGCACAGGGCCACGGCTTCAGGAGCCCTCACGGGACGGTGAGGGCTCCTCTTTACAGTGTAATAACACTCAACCCTTGAATTCTCCACACAGAGATCCCAGTGACAGTGGATGGGGCAACAGTAAAGGTGTATATTGCATATTTAGCTGACAGCTCATATTATATCAACACTTTGAGGCACGGTTATGGATGAAATATATAGGCATGATAAGATAAGAGGTTATTTCCCTTACCTCCAACGAGTTGGAAGGCGGAGCTGAGGATGTCCAGAGAGCAGACGAACATGTAGAGAAAGCCCAGCAGCAGGCACAACTTCATGATGGCCGACAGAACCCTCAGAATCTTCCCTTTGGTGTCCAGATCTGGAGAGGGAAGATGGGCTTTATATATCACACCAGGAGTGTCGGGGCCCCAGAGAGACCATGGAGATCCGGATCCCAGGGGCCTCGAAAAAGCTCCACAGGTCACCAAGAACCCCTAGAGTACGGGGGCGCAGAGAGCCGGTGTGAGGCGTACCTGACCAGCTGGGCCCGGTGTCCTTGAGCTCCGGCAGATCCCAGGGGTCCTCGTCCCCCTCCTCTCCCTGGTCCCGGTGGACCAGGTCCATGGTGGAGCAGGCCGGCAAGACCGCAGAATCCTTGGGATTGGGATCGCTGGAGTCTAAGAAGAGCAGGGAGAACGTTAGGGCCTGGGCACTGCCTGGAGACCACGTCTGGAGAAGGAGGAAGACCGCTTACCGATAGATGGGGTGGAATCTGAGTCTGCCTCTGGTCGAGGGGCCATGGCTGAAGGAGGACACACGAGCATTAACCTGAGATCAATACATTCACACTATGGCTGGGAGAGGCCGAACTGGACCATCTCATGCGTGGTTCTGTCAGACTACAACAGTACATTAAAAAACAGTACATTCTGTCAAAGAGTTGCTTCTGTTGCAACAAAAGTATCTCACAACATTATTGGCTTATCAGTGCTTGTGAAACAATGTACAAAACTACAAAAAAAAGTCTCCCTCCTTTCTGAAAAATGGACTAATAATGGAAAATGTAATGGAATTATTTTTTGCCACCCAAACATGACTTTTCCCGTGTAATAAACAGGGAAATCGAATTAAATAGGATGTAGTTGATCTATACACTGTACATAACAAATAATTCAAATAAGTCACATTACGTTAAATCATGTTTCGTTCTGTTTTACCTGTGCGATGCTGAGTATTAAGAAACACACCTGCGTGTCTTGACAAGTCCTCGCAGAGCAGGAGTCCTCCAGAGGTTACCTGAGCCACCTGTTGAGCTCCAGCCCTCCGAGCTGCTCTTATATAGCGGGGATGCAGGAGGACTACCTAACCCCAGTCCAAGGTGTGTGACAGGCAGGTGACCCAGTGATCCCAAGAAGAATGGAGGGCAGCGAGCCAAATAAGGCCGAATCAAAACTCTGAGATCTGATCACGTCCCTGGAGTGCCGCAAAAGCTTTACACATCAAATTAAAACTTTTTAATTGAACTTTGAGGTAACTCATCTTAATCGTGTATTCGTTTGATAGATGGACGCGTTGCTGCATGCGACGTTGTTGTTGCCCTATAAACGGTCTCATGTTCATTTTTATTTGATATTTTTGATCCGAATAGGAGTCCAAATGTAGGGATGAATATAATGTGGCATAGTTTGGTGAAATGCTCCCTCTGTTGGAGGAGAACGACACAGCAGATGACGAATTTGGATCAATTTCTCAGTTCAGTAAATTTAATTTGGATCAGAATGGCTCTGTTTGTAGATCCAATGTTGTTCATTATTTAGTCTGGATCAGAATGGCTCTGTTTGTAGATCCAATGTTGTTCATTATTTAGTCTGGATCAGAATGGCTCTGTTTGTAGATCCAATGTTGTTCATTATTTAGTCTGGATCAGAATGGCTCTGTTTGTAGATCCCATGTTGTTCAGTACATTTAGTCTGGATCAGAATGGCTCTGTTTATAGAGCCCATGCTGTTCAGTACATTTAGTCTAGATCAGAATGGCTCTGTTTATAGAGCCTATGCTGTTCAGTACATTTAGTCTAGATCAGAATGGCTCTGTTTGCAGAGCCCATGTTTTGCCCCCCAGCATCAGCTTATCCATCTTACCATTTGCCATTTTTGTCAAAGCACTCTGGTCCAGACACAGACTTTTTTAATTGACCCCATGGCCCCTTACAGGGCTCTAAATAGGACAAATACTATAGGCCCCCGGCTACGTGGGGAACAACGGGCAGAGCAGCGTGGGCTCACAGAGACAGAAACACATTATCAAATACAAAGGTGTGATGCGAAGAAGGGCCAGGGGAAGTAAGGGAAGCGCTTGTTCGAACAACTTCATCTCTGTTCATTTCTGATGCGTGTGTCATTGTAATCAACGAGAAAAACGTTCAAATGTATTGTATTATTCTTGTTTGATATCGACAACTGTGCTGGGGTTATTTTATGGGGGCAAAATCCTTGATACATTTTCTTACTTTACTTTGAAAAGTTTCACTTTACTTTGACTTTACTGAGAGGCCTAATGGTAGTATAATATCTATGTGAGCTACTTCATCACTGTGACCGTGAAGCAAATCAACTGCAAATTATGAATATGTGTATATATGCTACATACAAAAGTTGTATTATTTAGCACATTTTACAGTTGAGAGGTAACCCTGCTGGATCAGGATGACCCTGATGTTGAATCAAAGCTATCCCAGTCCAACTAAACAGTGTGAGCATACTGTATCACACACACACACACACACACACACACACACACGCGCACACGCACACACACACACACACACACACACACACACGCACACACACACACACGCACACACGCACACACGCACACACGCACGCACGCACGCACGCACACACTCAAGTGCATGGCTTTTGAGATAGAGTTATGGATATGGTTATTAATCTACTTTTATTACAGGAGATATGGTCATATTAAAACTGAACATTACTGCACTTAACACGAATGGAATAAACATTATGTTGTATTTACTGGTGAATCATTAATTTATATTATACTGCAGTTTCACAGTTGATTTATTGCTGGGCAAACCAAGGTTAATGAAGTTCTTAGAAACATTCAGATGACAGCAAAGTGTGTCTCTAATGAGCTGATTATAAAAAAGCCATCCTGAGGTTAAGGGGTTCCTAGGCTTCTGGCGCATGCACTTATTTTAATTCAATTCTAACTTATAACTGAAGTTGATTCAAGACTCAGATATTTGTGACTCCTTTTTTCCTGTTCTGATTCTCTCTTCTGGAGTTACAGTGGAAAGGCCATAACTTCAATGCACTGAACATTTTATTGATTTATTTTTGTATTTATATGGTGTGTAATTTATAATAAATACCCTGAGATAAACAAAGCTCTTATCTTGATGACATCAACTTGCTAACATTATAACATCTGTTGGTTTTGTGACATAAGGCAGCATGGAGTATGATTTATGTTTTTGTTTAAAGTCATGCTCCTCTGTCACATTTATATGCATATACAGTATATAATGAATACAGTATATATAATGGTCAAGGAGCTTCTCTCTTCTCTCTTCCCTTAGATCCTCCTCCTCCATCCACCTCTCTGTTCCCCCTGCCCGCCTCAGCACAATGGGGGGCAGAGCCTTCAGTCGCTCTGCTCCACAACTCTGGAACACCCTGCCACCTGAACTCCGGAACTGTGACTCTCTCCCCCTCTTTAAATCACGCCTCAAAACCCACCTCTTCAGTTCTGCCTACTCCCTCTAACCTCCCTGCTTCCTCATATACTTGCCCTATTTATATTTATTTTATCTTATTATGTTGATCTTTGGTCAATGGTCCTTTTTAACATGTGATTTGGATATTCATTATGTGTTTTTAAATTATTCTGTCTGTACAGTGTCCTTGAGTGACCTGAAAGGCGCTTTTAAATAAAATGTATTATTATTATTATTATAAATTCTGCAGTAGATTTAAGTAGAATATATATATACATGTCACAAGTGTAGTATATATAATCTAAATACTCCACATGAGTACAGATTTATATAGCTTTTCTGTATATATCTGTATACACTACATATCTTTCGATTTCGATTTACAGTTGGCCTGATAGAATGATATTGCTGCACCTTGGCTCTTATCTGGGCTATAACTCATTATGGAGCTTGCTGCAGTTGGATGGCTCCTGTGTGTTACTGACCAGATAGTAATGTAAACACTGTTTGATGCACTTTATTAGCACACCGTCCAACAACACGACCCTTGACCTCCAGGGAACGCCACAGAGGAGACATTAAAACGCAGCAGTGTGGCCCAGGGGGCAGCGATGTGTTTTTCATCGCCCCCTGACTCAGTTCTGGGTCTGGGGAGCATGGAGGGCTGTGGGGGGGGGGGGCTCCCGCCACAGCCTCCTTGGGTCGTCCTGCAATGGATCAGCAGTGCTCTACCTTCACTCTTCAGTATGCCTTTCTCTCTCTATCTCTTTCTGTCTCTCTCTCACTCTCTTTCACTCTCACTCTTATCTCTCTCTCTCTAATACTAACTACTTATTAATTTAGCATGTAATTGGACTGCAACCAGCCCCAATGATCTTTATTAATTAGCAGACGGCATCTTTGAGGTCTCACTACTCGTCAAGTGCTAATCGCTAGTTTTCGGGGGTTGATGAGAGGTTGTGATGGGAGGCGAGGGAGGAGTGGCTGCCACGAGGACAGAGCTGGCAGGAGCACGGGGTGAGAGAGGGTAAAGTCATTCAGCTGCTCCACCCAGGCACCAGGCTGCATAATGTGTACCATAAAGACATAAACACGCCCGCGCACATCTCGACTGAACTGGTTGGCTCTGTCGTTGAGGACAGCCACACCCGACCTACATTTAAACCATTACATGCTTAATACGCGCTTAAGGTATATTCTATGTCACTGTCAAAGTGCCCTAGAATGGCCCCACATGGTGAGCAGCCATCTACAAATCGTCTATGTGCTCCCATCAACTTCCTGAGAATTTCCCACAACGCCTCTCCTCAACAAACTGTCACTGTGGAACTTTAAAGTCTTTCTTCAAATATATCTAACATCCACATTTCCTATAGGTTAACTGGCAGCTTACCACACTGAGGACTCACCCAGTGGATCACAGCTGCTGACAGTGTATTTGGATGTAAAGTGTAACACACTGCATGTAAAACTTTAATTAAGTAATCTGCCTAAGATCATCATGGTGCTTCACATTAGCAGGATCCACTTTGTAAATGCCTTTACAGAACAAACATTGAAAGAGAATAACAGACAATGATTAAAAATAGGCCTAGAGATTCTACAATAAAGGGAAAGAGGGTAAAATTATGAACATGTAGACTTTGTCATAACAATCTGTGGAAAATAGAAACATTTTGAGCCCATTTAAATTTCTATAGTGTTTTCATGTAGGCCTATGTCACTATTGATTTATGCTGAATGAACGTATTGATTGATGCTAGAGATTGATATTGATTATCTTCCAGTATCTTTGAGTTATACATGAGTATTATGTATCAACTCTGTTTATTAGTCTTGTTCGTGTTTTCTCAGTACTTCCATCGGTCTCCACTGTGGGGCGCTGCTGAAACACGGGTGGGACATCCCTGTGACCCAGCAGTTTGTCCTGCAACACCGGAGGCTGCAGTTTCAGGAATCAGGACTGCAGTCCGAGGAGGATTTATTGGTCAAAATAAAAACAATTATGGTGTCTTGAATTGGACAGCAAAGTTAACGAGCCCTTAACAAGTGTGAGTATTTGATAGCCACAAAAAACTATGGTCCAAGAAGTGTGGTCCTGCAGCCTCCTGCGTGGCAGGACCATGCTGTGAGACCATCGTGAGATTGATCTCATTACTACTGTCAGCCAACAGGTGGCGCAGGATCCCAAATATTCCGTTTCAGCGTTTTAGACATAAACCTGATATCAACGTCTAAACGTATCCCTTTTCATTTAATAATTACTACCATTGTGAAAAATACACTATTTTGAACACATTAGATGATCTATTCATCATCGCTGTTCATATTTCATGTATAACAGTAAAAGATTTCTAGTAAGCTAACTTTGACATTTGGACATTTCCACGACTTCGTAATTAATCTAAAGAGCGAACAGAGCTTCCTGTCCAGGTGCATTGTGGGTGATGGATGCAGTGTTCTGCGAGTTCGGAGGCTCATTTGTCTTGTCTCTTCAGGGGTATAAGAGTTGAAATATGGAGCCACACACTTCCCAGTGTAGGCTATTCATCTTTTCAAACGTGTTTTCAAGTCCAAACAGCACTTCTTCCTAAATAACCCAGATGCTCAGGGCTTCGGGTCCTGCTGTGAGGTATCAGGTCAGAGGTCACATGCTGAGGGCATTCACTGGCAGTGCACTGATTCTAAAGCATACCGTGTTTTATTTCATGAATCATGATCAGGGTTATACTTCAGGTAGATTAACTCAGAGAACACCTGTCCCACTCACACCTGTCCTGCTCCACCCACCTCTAGCCCTGTGATGTGGTGAGGTAAATCAGTCCATTCCAAATGGGAAAAACTAAAGTTTAGTGAACAAAGTGTTGTGGTAATCCTCGGCCATCATCCAGGAATTAATAATGAAGTACGATCTGAAAAGACAGTGAATTAAAATATTACTTTCTGTTTCATCACGATTATGGATTATTAATGTCTGCTGAAATGTACACTGGTTCAAACCAGTCTAAAGCGGCGCCATGCTGGGAGGAGGAACCTACGTCACTGATCCAGTCCATGAAGGCGGAGACCCTGGTGAAGACGGTCGGCTTCTGGGCCTCGTTGCAGACCAGAGACGACACGAAGCTGGTGACCCCCTGAACGTACCACCGACCGTCAGCCCCCATGCAGCTCAGGGGACCCCCGGAATCCCCCTGAGAGAGGGACAGTGAGACACGTTTGGGGGTAGACGAGAGAGACGCGTAGTAACACAGAGCAAAATGTACTTTCTTTATTTTACCTGAGGATTACTAGTTACCGTGACATTGTCAATGGAACTACTAATTTCTATGTCATAAAGCCCTTTCAATTGTGTGACATAGAGAGATAGTGGAGAGAGACTGCAATTGATGTTTAGAGAGAAAGGGAGATAATCACATGAGATGAGAGTCACACGAGAGGCAGAGCAGGGTAACGAGAAACTTAAATAGACATTGGGAGATAGTTACAGAAATGGAGAGATAAGATGGAGAGAGAGAGGTGGTTCCTCACGTTGCAGCCTGAGATGTCCTCTCCTCCTGCACAGATCATGGTGGTCTTGGCGTTACCGCCCCACCAGTCGCTCCGGCTACAGACGGCGTGCTCCACCACGGGCAGTAGCGCCTGCTGGAGGCGTTCGGGCATCGGACCGTGGGCTGGAACACAGGACAGGCGGGCGCCACCGCCGGCCGTCAGCCATCTTGGAAACTCCCGGGCCACTAGGGCTCCGTGGAGGTCGTTCACCTGCTCCCTATGTACGGGCACTGTTCGTGGTCACGGCTTCCCACCCCCTGAGTTTCCATGATGGCTGACACTGTCCAGTTCACGCACTTTACCCCAGAGAACACAAATCACGTCCTTGCACGCACACAGGAGCAGAGAGTCTTACTGTAGAGGTTTCCCCAGCCTGACAGGAAGCAGGGGGCTCCATGGATCAGGACCTCCCCGGCTGCAGGCAGACAAGCCGGACCCACCGACCCATCCAGGACGGCACTCTTGTCCAGCTTCAGCAGAGCCAAGTCACTCCTAGGAGGGAACTCCTTAATTCCTTTATATGACCTCACTTTGTATATATCAATGTGTTTTTGTTATACTGTAAGTGGAATGTCTGTGCATAAACTCACCCCCTCGCTACAAAGTCGATGTCCCAGTCGGGATGGACGATGATGCGCATCACATCTCTGATCTGTTCGCTTCCCTCCTGTACGCTCATGTCATGTTCTCCCAACACCACGCGGTACACATCCCCGGGCCTGCAGTCGCAGAACACACCTTATATGTTCAACATTAAGGTAATCCATGTTTATCCCCTCGTGTGGCTTCTTACCCCGTTGGTGTCTTGTGTTCATTCTTCATTTAATCACCTATATGTAACCCACGTTGTTGGTTGGTTTTTGTTATTTTTTGTTTTGTATTTTTTTATGATACCTGTACTTTCATAAACCAGATAAAGGCTGACTTGACATCATCCGCTTTTCATTGGCTCGTGATTAGCCAATGACAAGCGGATTATGACAAGGCCCCGCCCCTCAATACTTGTAAGCACGCAACACCTGCTGGGCTCGCGCCGCAACGAGCAGGTGGTCCCAGTACAACACAGTAATGATGAGAATCAGGAAGAAAATCACCGTTGTGAGTTAATGAATGTAAAATACATTTAATTCACTTTAGAGTCGATTACACCTCTAGCATTTGTTTGCAGCAGATATTTGACTTGTAGCATTGTATTGTTGTGGCCGTTTCTCTTCTTTTAACTTTTATTTAAATGCGGCTATTGAAATGGATCTAATTAGCGACATATGATTTTCTCTAAACAAGAACAACATGGAGAGTATTGATAGATTGTACTACAAGGTATGCGAGATATTTCACCTAATAAGGTGATGCGTTCGAGGGCACGGAACGTTACGTTCCAACGCCACTTTTTCTTTCTTGGCGAAAATCAATATTGTGATTGCTTATTTCATCAGTCATTTTCTAAACGGCTTTTAGAGGGTCGCGGGGGGCTGAAGCCAATCCCAGCTACAACGGGCGAGAAGCGGGGTACACCCTGGACAGCTCGCCAGCCTATCACAGGGCTAACATATAGCAACGAACAACCATTCACACTCACATATGGTCAATTTACACCAATTAACCTAATCCACAGTTTGGTCTGTGGGAGGAAGCCGGAGTACCGGGAGAGAACCCACGCAAGCACGGGGAGAACAAGCCAACAGACAGGTCCCAGGTGGATTCGAACCCAGAACCCTTTTGCTGTGAGGCGACAGTGCTAACCACTGACGTGATCGCTAGTGAGCTCGCCTGAGCTACAGACTCTCCTGGGTCGGGGTTGTGTGTCAACGCACCAGAACGGTTGACCTCACAGCAATGTCCTTTTATTGGAGTATATTATTAATAAAACATGTATTTTGTATTATCTTTTTATGTATATTGCTGCTTCATTATTGTACTCGACTTGAAGTTTTTATGTCATTAAAAAGCTTTTTCATCTGAATAGTTGCCTGATCATGGTTCATGGTCACTTGTTTATTCCCAGACTAGGGCAATCTCTACTGACTACAAATGTCAACCATGTATTAATGCATAGATAATGTTGTGCTTACAGCTTTTCAATGTGATATAATCTAGCATGGAAAATACAATTGACTGTTAATGCTGTTATTTGGAGCCCTGACTTAAATCTCTTCGTTGTTGTTTTTTTCAGATATAAAGCAGACATGTTTACATCAGTAATTTAGGAGCCAGTGCTTCTTGGTGAGTGTCATACAAAAATATGAGATGCAATTGGCAGATAAAAATACATGTATTGGCCAAAACCCTACTTGGAAATGTTATTTATATAAATGGTCTTTTTTTTACACACATTCTCATGCTAGCATTTACCATCTGGAAAGAATGAAGCACATCTTATCTTATTGTTGGGGCCTGGTGGCCTGACCTCTATGCCCTGGGCTTGACTAGTTTAGGGCTCTACACTCTGGAGGCTGTCGGACCAGCTGTGGTTCTGCTCTCTGAGAACTGGACCGAGTGGCTAGCTCTGCTGCAGCAGTATGTTGGCAGCTCTGTACGCTCCAGTTTTAGACGATAGGTTGTGCAGTACTTATGTATGCTTGGTTGTTCCGAGTCTCACTTGTAAGTGGTTTGGCTAGCAGCTAGTTGCTGATTGACTATGAGGTGAAGATAACATGGATGTAGGTTTCACTTCATGGCTCGGCCCGCAGCGTGCTGAACAGCTGGATTCTTCTAAATCATTTTTGGGAGAAGATTCAATCATCCCCTTATATCGGTGCAGGGCTATCCCTCCTGTGTCTGCCCAGGATGAATGGCATAGTGCAGTGAACGTCAACTGGCGGCCCGCAGGCCACATCCGGCCCCCAGAATATTTTTGAATTGAGGAATAGCATAATGAAGATGAAAAAGTATCACTAAAATATCGCTTTCGCCCCCTAGTGGCTTGCTGCCGTACATGTAATGTGACTCTGTTAACACTGACAAAGGCGCTCTCTCTCTCTCTCTCTCTCTCTCTCTCTCTCTCTCTCTCTCTCTCTCTCTCTCTCTCTCTCTCTCTCTCTCTCTCTCTCTCTCTCTCTCTCTCTCTCTCTCTCTCTCTCTCTCTCTCTCTCTCTCTCTCTCTCTCTCTCTCTCTCTCTCTCTCTCTCTCTCTCTCTCTCCTCTCTCTCTCTATATATATATATATACTATTTTGTTGATTTATTTTATTTTATGAAAGCATCTGGCCCCCACAATGTCTGCTGAGAAAAATTCTGGCCCTCGGACAAATATAGTTGATGACCCCTGGCGTAGTGGCACTGTTTATCATTGGCAACGAGAAGTAGAATCATTTGTGTGTGTGACTCACCAGATACAGTGGCCCGCTGTCAGCACCCAGCGAGGACCAATCAGTGTTCCACCGCACGTGTGATGGAAGCGGCTGCCGTGTTTCACCTGCAGTGACACCTACAGGACATTCAGGGAACATGGAATGTAGGGAAATGTTTAAATAGAGGTAAGAATATGTAATGTAAGATAGCGGTGTACTTTAGTACCTATACCAGTGTGTTTACCGGTAGTACATGTGGTAACTGCAGTGAGGAGGCAAAAGTCGAAAGCTTTATTCATAACACTTGTAGTGTTTACCTGCCAGGGCCAGCTGTGTGGTCGTGCCTCCACTCCATTCACCACCCTGTTGACGTTGGGATGGACCTCAGGGACACCACATCCATGAGCTGGAGACACCACACATCCAGGACTAGAGAGACACCCAGGACTAGAGACACATCCAGGACTAGAGGCACATCCAGGACTAGAGACACCACACACCCAGGACTAGAGACACACCCAGGACTAGAGACACCCAGGACTAGAGACACCACACACCCAGGACTAGAGACACATCCAGGACTAGAGACACCACACACCCAGGACTAGAGACACATCCAGGTCTAGAGACACCACACACCCAGGACTAGAGACACCCAGGACTAGAGACACCACACACCAAGGACTAGAGACACCCAGGACTAGAGACACCACACACCCAGGACTAGAGACACCACACACCAAGGACTAGAGACACCCAGGACTAGAGACACCACACACCCAGGACTAGAGACACCACACACCCAGGACTAGAGACACCACACACCCAGGACTAGAGACACCACACACCCAGGACTAGAGACACATCCAGGACTAGAGACACCCAGGACTAGAGACACATCCAGGACTAGAGACACCCAGGACTAGAGACACATCCAGGACTAGAGACACCCAGGACTAGAGACACATCCAGGACTAGAGAAACCACACACCCAGGACTAGAAACACATCCAGGACTAGAGACACACCCAGAACTAGAGACACACCTAGGACTAGAAACACATCCAGGACTAGAAACACATCCAGGACTAGAGACACACCTAGGACTAGAAACACATCCAGGACTAGAAACACATCCAGGACTAGAGACACACCTAGGACTAGAGACACCCAGGACTAGAGACACCACACACTCAGGACTAGAGACACCACACACTCAGGACTAGAGACACATCCAGGACTAGAGACACATCCAGGATTAGAGACACATCCAGGACTAGAGAGACACCCAGGACTAGAGACACCCAAGGACTAGAGACACACCTAGGACTAGTGACTTATCCAGGAGTGGAGGCACACCCAGGACTAGAGACATCACAGCCTAGTGCTGTGGTTCACAATCTTTTTCAACCACCCAAAAGTTTTAGATCTTAACGTCTACTCATTGGCAATCTGGAGTAGTTTAGCTGGTGGGTTGTGGAATCTAAAATGGACCATACATTTATATCTAGAACATTTAAGTCTGCAACGTCCATGTGAGCCAATATGCATATCAGGTGACCCTAAGTGGGCTTCTTACATCCATGTTGGGAAACACTGCACAAGGGTTCAGGATGCTGGGCATGTGTAGTTGTAGGAAAGAATGTATATCATGTATGGATAGGGTTTGGTAAATATCTCACTGAGTTGCTTGGACTCAAGACTCACCCACAGCTGCCAGTAGCACCAGTAGCCCCAGTCTCTGCATGGTTCAGCCTATATGACAAACCAGTTGACTCCCTCCGTCTGGTTGAACCTGTGCTTTTATAGCTGCTGTCTGTCTGTGTCTCCAGACCAGAGTACAGAGGCCCATGGTTACTGTGTGACCCCTTTATCAGCACTCATGGTCAATAATACCTGGGAAGAACTTCCTGTCCCACAGATGGACCCCGATGCACGGCATCAATGAGCAGCAAGCAGCAAACCTCCGCTGACCTTGGGGTTCAAACCCATGACTTTTCAGATGGAGTATTACAGATGTTTAATACCACTACCAGTGCAGTATAACAGTACAGTATATGTATGAGTATAACAGTACCAGTACAGTATGAGAACCAGTACAGTATAACAGTACCAGTACAGTATATGTATAAGACTAAAAGTACAGTATAACTGTACAGTATATGTATAAGACTACCAGTACAGTATTAGTACCAGTACAGTATAACAGTACAGTATAACAGTACCAGTGCAGTATAAGTACCTGTACATTTTCCCTACTTCACTGACAGACTCTTTGGTGAGATGCTGGTGTTCTTGTCTTTTCTGGGTTTGATAGTGTTTATTTGATACAATATAAAAAAACGAGTGGTTAAACGCAACACTAAGTTGTAAAGGGTCCCTGAAAGCCGACAATGGGAGCATCTAGGGAATGCTGCGCCTGTATGTGTTGCTGTAAATATTTAACATAAATATAACACAAAGCTGCCATGAATGTTTCATGTGAGCAAACACAGCCACAGAGATATCATTCCATGTGGAACATGGACGCATGCAGGGCTGGCCTCGGGCCAGTCCCACCGATACTGACTGACAGACTGACAGACGAACAGCGTTGAGAAAGGGACTTAGTGTCGTCAGCCATTTTGGATCAAAATCTACTTTCAGATAAAAACTTTCAGGCTGCGACCACAGAACTGGATATGTTTGGGCTGTGTTCAAGAGAAACAGTCCTTGTAACAACTTTTCCCTCCATTTAATAACACGCTATGAAAAATCTGGACCCAATTTTTCACGCCTTCCCAAGCGAGTGTCCTTTGTGTTCCTCAGGGAGCCTAGCCTCATTCTCTGGAGACGGCACATCCATACGCTTCCCCTTCTAAGTAGCAAATCAAATCAATATTGCCCCCACAAGCAGAGGGCTGTGTTTTCTCTCACTCTGTTATTTTAATTCTCCATAGCACATTGTTCTGTGCAGATTTATGGAGCAGGCATGTGTGTGTGCGTAACTCAGCTTGACAGAAGGGAGACTCATTCACATCCTGCAGCAGACATAGCTCACTGCTAAGGACCAGTTTGATTACTGAATGAAACCGGAGACTGGTGTTGAAGGAGGAACTGTGTGTAGTGTGGTGTATGTTGACACCATACTAGAAGATATTTGCCAGTCATTTTTACTGGGCAATATATTAGCAGTTAACCCCTTTTGAAATATTGTTGAACTCGATAGCAAGAACTCGAGAAAGATAGCAAGGCAACTCCTCTTGGATGGACCTTGTTGTGGGAATCCTCAGGATGTTGAGTGCTGGAGCCTGGCTGGGTCGGAGCACATCCCAGAGGAAGGGATGGAACTGTTCGCCCTAGCTACGCTTGGCGAACAGTTCCGGAGAAGAACACACCTCAGCCTCCATGTTGGTCTCGGCGGACAGAGATAGATGATCCTGCGTGGGCCCCTGCGCTGCTCTCGCTGCTCTATCTGCTCGGTTCTTATAGAAATGCCAAGAATGTTCCACTTGGTGCCTGGAATCCAACACAATAGAGGAGCCTGTGTATAAATCACATTTAACAGGGCTGTCAGGTGAGCTGTCCTGGAGTCTGCCTCCAGCCATTTGAATAAGGGATAAGAGAACGATCAGGCATCCAGCTGATGCATCGCTGCACTAGTGTGTCATAGCTGAGCTCATCCTCTGCTCCCTCCCGCCCCGACTGGAGGGTTGTCTCATCAACATCTATACAGAGACATGCAGGACGGGTTGGCAGGACAGCTCAGTGGGTCGTGGCGGCATAGCTCAGTGGGCAGAGCGCGTCGTCCGCTAACCGGAGGGTTGGCGGTTCGATCCCCGCCTCCAACTGTCCACATGTGGAACCCTAGAAATGTACTGATTGTAACTCGCTTTAGACAAAAGTGTCTGCTTAATGCCCTTCTAGATCTGGAACAATGGAGTGGTTAAATCCAGAAAGGTTCTGGGTTCAAACCCATGTCTGCCATCTTAGGGGTCCTGAAGCAAGAGGACCTAAACCCTACCTGCTCCTTAAGTGGTCATGTACTGTCTAACTCCAACCTGCTCCTTAATTGTTCCTGTACCATCTAACCCCTATCTGCTCCTTAAGTGTTTCAGAATTCACTTGAAGCAGTGGATATTTTCTGCTAAGTGACTAAATAGTCACCTAATCCATTGCTCTCCTTACCTTCCCTGCTCAACCTGTAAGCATCCTTCTCTTTAAGCTATAAGGACTATCCACTGGATGTAATGTAACTTGTAATGGCATCTCCTAAATCAATGCACTCCTGTAATGATTACCAAAGTAAACATCTTGTACTGCAATTCAGTGAATGTGCAGTAGGCCAACATGGTCTCTTTCTTACAGTAGCGTTTCTCCTCCTCAATGTGGTGGTAGAAATCTGCTGGAACGTCCTCTAAACTCTACAAACAGCTGGCTCGACTGATGAAGCCCAGCATGCCCGTAACTCAGGTCCTCATTGGTTGATTCCATGGTCACCTTGGTAACAGTTGTCTTTGTGATGGTGGGAGGTCTGAACGGCCTCCCCCTACAGCAGGGCTCACCTTGTGGAATCATGCAGGCTTCTCTGAGGTCAAGGCTGCGTCTGGTGAGCGTTGAAACATCTGCAGTAGCTACAACAGTAGCCTCAGTGTGGCTCCTCATTGGTGTGAAACATGAGGTGTGAGATTGAGTTGCCTGAAGTCAGTCGCTCCTCGACTATTTTCAACAAAATAGTCAACATAATTCCTTTTCATACTTAGAAGTATCAACATATTACAAACGCTATTTTTAATAATGAAAGCCCCTGTTGTGTTCCCCCCTCTCCCCATCTCCTCCAACCCTGCTGAAGGCCAACCAGTTTAGTCCACCCTAAAGCTATCAGCGTTAGACATGCACTATGTCACAGCCGTCACTTTGGTTCAACATGGAGTTTAGAAACCCCCCCCCCCTCCACCACGGGCTCAGAGAAACAGTGAAGGCTTTACTCATTTAAAATAAAGGTTCAATAATGCCTTCTCCTTTCAGCTCTGTCTGTATTGACCCCATCTGCCTTCCTCTCATTTAACTGGAAACAGACATGACGTGACAAACATGCTGTATGTTGAGGACTTATTACCATATATGGAGCAAATGGCTTGATGGATTGTGACCTTGTCTAAGATATAATGGAATACTTAGAATAGAATATCAGAGTCTACTAAACTGTGGCCCATGCTGGTGGCCCTGCAGCCTGTGGGGTTAAATTGAAAGGGACAGACTCCTTCCAGACACCAGGAAGCAGAATCAGCGTAATCGGAGCTAAACGCTAACTTTCTGATTGCTAATGCGTCTCCCATTTACTGCCAGGTCACATTAGCACCGCCAGCGCTAACGCTAACCTGCAGACTCCTGGCAGAGATCACATGCTTGTCTCGGGCTACCGTTTTATGTCCCCTCTGCACTCCTGGAAGGAGAACCCCTCTACTGGGTTCCTTCTCCAGGGTTCTCCTCTCTGGGGTTGGTTCTCCTTGTGCTTCAGGGTGTTTAGGGCACAGACTAGGTTGACATGATGCTCTGCTACTGGAGTGTTGTGACTGGGGTAAGGGAAGAGCGAGATTTTTACCTTTGGTGGTATGGGGGTGAGAGAGCGAGAGAGAAGCCGTAAGGTGTGAGAGAACGGAGAACCAGCCTCACTGATGAGTCTGCCTATGCCCCTCAGCCCACCGTTCCCTAGCTGTAACACGAACCTCACCTCCTCATCTCAATAAAAGCTCTTGTATTTCCTGTCTCCTGTCAACACAGTTTTGTTCTTTCACATTTAAAACTGAAAAGCCCAATTTGATATCCACCCATCGCCAAAATGTCATGGGGGGGGTGATAGACAATCACTCAGATAACTCACTCCTCTCCATCCCATGTGATGTTGACACCCGGAGGTTCACACGTACTGTTACAGACAGAACTGTACTGTTCATTTGATGATGACCACAGCCTGCATTATAATCAGATGTATTCCAGCAGTGGAATTTACTGTTGCCGAGTTTTGTACCGACCATTTGGGATCAAGATGGCATGTTTGGCTCTCCCCCTGTCCTCCGAGGTAGCCTGCTGAGCACCATCAGCAGTCCAGCTCAGGTCCGCCCCTCACAGACCGGTGGTGTTCACAGCCTGCTGATCATTCTCATGATGATTGAAAGTGATGCTCGAGTCATGCTATGCAAGTTATCGTTATATCCCAAAACACATATTTTAACCCCTGACCCTGAAATAAATCTTGGCAAAAAGCTTGGCAACCAGATGAACAGGATTTCCACGCAGATCAGCACGGTTAGCACGGGCACTGTTCTGCTCTCTGCAGCGCTTAGAAACTCTGCAAGACCCTGTATGTGCATGTGTATCAACACGTGTGTAGTGTGGGGGGGGGGGGGCAACTGTGTGCATGTGTCTATGATTAGTATGTCTGTGTGTGTGTGATTTGTGTGTCTGTGCATGTGTGGCTGTGTTGTTGTCTGCCTCGACAGATGTCATTTAATTTCTGCGTGTGTGTGTGTGTGTGTGTTTCTGCACATGGCTTCATAATGGGGCCATTGAAACAGTCCAGCTCACCTCGCGCTCCTCCGCAGACACCTGCACCCCCCCAGCAGCCAGTGCTGCTTTAATGGAGCGGCTCTGAGGACTCCATAAATCAGTGAGAGAAGCTAATGGTCTGGGTTAAGGCTGTCTGAGAGCTTTATAACTACCTTGCTACTCACTCTGCTCACTACTCACTCCGCTCACTACTCACTCTCTCCTGTCTCTCCTCACCTCCACCAGCCCATCTGAACCTCATCTGGGGGTGACTGTTGAACTTGTACAACTGCTGTTCATATTTAAAAGTAATTAATGTCATTAGTAACATGAATTACATTTCACATACAGTGTGGGAACAGTTATATCATATCCAACTCACGTGGTCTCTCGTTCTCCTCTCCTTCTCTTGCTCTCTCTCTCTCTCTCTCTCTGTCTCATCCCTCACTCTCTTTCTCACTTGCACTGTCCCTCCCCTGCTCTCTCTCTCTCTCTCTCTCTCTCTCTCTCTCTCTCTCTCTCTCTCTCTCTCTCTCTCTCTCTCTCTCTCTCTCTCTCTCCCTCCCTCCCTCCTCCCAGTCTGTATATATAGCCCCATAACTCAGCAGTGGTGACCTTGTGTGTATTGTAGCATGGCAGTATGAACGTGTTAATGAAAGTGACACGTCCTCAGCTGTGAGTGAAACCCAAGGCCTAGACAAACACCTCCAGCCCTGGCCGCCCCCCCGCTGGGCCCCCAGGTAAACACACCTGTGGACGCATAGCTTTATGTCAGCGTTATATAAGCGTTCAATAATAAATAGTGAAGTGGAGCTGTTGGCTGGAGTCAGACTCAAAGAGACTCTGTGTCCTAAAGTTGTTTACACTCTCACTCGCTCAGGATGTGACTTCACAGACAATATCATGAAGCCTGTCTACCATGTTCAACACCTGTCTATCATTATCCATCTATCCTCTCCATTACCTGCCTGTCTTCTGCAATACCTGTCTGTCCTCTCTGTTACCTGTCTGTCCTCTCATTACTTGTTAGGCACCAGCTTCACAGGCAATGTCCATTATTTCTTCGCTTGCTTAACAATATTTACTTCTCTTATAGCGGTAAACATTTCTCAGCTTGTTGTGTTGTTACTGTTAGAATCTGGACTTAAACCCTTTATACAAACCAGCACTTTGAGCAAAGAGCTCATGAAGTTTGAGTGACGTATAGAATATAATACAACAATTTAATAAAACAGCTTCCACCCTCCATGTGTGTGTGTGTGTGTGTGTGTGTGCGTTCGTTCGTGCGTGCGTGCGTGCCTGTCTGTCTGTCTGTCTGTCTGTGTGTCTGTGTGTGTGTATGCGTGCCTGTCTGTCTGTCTGTGTCTATGATTTATTCAGCTACTTGTGACTCCGGGGTCGGGGGGTGGAGCTTAGGAACGCTGCGGGTCACATCTCGGTTGTGTAGGTCGCGTGCCGTGAGTTCTGTGCCCTCCTCGCTGTGCTCCACCACCACTCTCACTGTGGATCCATGCATCAGAGATCAAGTGAAGCTGCGAGGCATCGGCATGATGAGGACAGTGAAGGGCTGACAGGTTCTGGGTTTGGTCCTGCTGCTGTCTGCAGCGGAGGCAGACATGTAGGCATCCTACGCCAAGATACACCCTGAACCCTACCACTCCTTGATGACGTCACAGCTTGTGTGTTTGGATAAAAGCATCTGCTAAATGAATCTGTGGTAAAACTCACGTTGAATACACAAATGTAAAGCTGCATGGATGATATGTTTAGAACAAAAGAAAGGCTGAGGCTCTCCTATATTCTGCGATGTGACCTGGCCTGGGGTCCTGCACACTTTGAGATGTTTGTGTACGTTGATGACTCCTTGTCTCCTGAAGGACAGATGAGGAGCAGGTGCAAATTCCTCCACTGAGCCTCCTCGCACCTCCTTACTCCAGGACGAATCTGTCTCTCTGGTGTCTCTCTGGTGTCTGTCTGTCTCTCTGGACGCGGCCCGCTGTGTCTGTCTATCTGGGAACGTCTCTGGCATTCCTCTGTGGTTTCATCTGTCTGGCAGCTCACAGGGAGGAGTGTCTGCCTTGTTTGATCGTCCTCATACTCCTCCCCCTCCTCCTCTCCCCCCCCCCTCCTCCCTCTCCTCTACCTCCCCCCTCATCTCCTGTCCTCCATCCCCTACTAGTCATGAGTAGGACCAAAGTCCCAGTAGGTCGGCATCCTGAGCAGCTGCTGTCATGTGTTCAGCACAAGCCCCTCCTCTAATGAGGTGGCTTAACGAGGCGCTGACAGGAGGGCTCCCCATGCGTCCGACTAAGGGACGCTAATCGATTAGCAATTCTTGCTTAGCGTCCGCGACGTACGCTCCGCCATACTCCACCGATGTTACAGACGAAGGCCAGCTGCTTCAAATGTCTGACTCGCAGCAAAACTTGATGAGTGCAGTCGGTGTGTTTCAATCAAAGTTCACGTCTAAAAACAGATTTTCTAAGCCGGTCCAAAAGATGGCACCGGCCCAAAGAATTTCACAATGAAACACAGGCTTGTCTGGGGCTGCTTGCCCCCATCCTGTACCAACGGACTTGTGTACAAAAGTGTTGAAAAGGGATTCCTCCCAGACACCCCAATGTTACTTTATCGGGCGTCAGAGAGTCGGGGAAAAAAAAAAAAGAATCTGCAGAGAAATTCAATTCACTTGTCCACATTCAGGACGTTTATGAGCACGGTAATGTGAGAACGACATGTGGAGGCCACATCTGGTGGAACAGAGGTCCTCGAGGATGAACTCACACCAGTTTGTGGAGGAGCGGTGCGGTTCTGTCTATCTCTGATTAGAACCGGAGCGAGGACACTGCTATGAATCACAGCAGGGCTTCGCCGCCGGGCCGGTTGGTCCTGTCATGGGCCAGCATGCCGGGGGGGGGGGGGAGTGGGGGTGAGGTGTGGGGGGGGCGGGGGGGGGGGGGGGGGGGGGGGGGGGGGGAGTGGGGTGAGTGTGGTGGGGGGGGGGGCGGGGGAGGCCATGCAGCCAGCTCCTGGTTTATTACACCCCCTGCTCGGCGGCCCGGGACAAACCAGCGCTACGCTCTCACACCTCGGCTCTGACATCATCGCTGGACGGCAGGCGCTCTGCATCTGGGCTGATGTGTCGAAGATGTCATTTGGAATTTCCCCACATGACATCTGAGATTTACGTGTTTATGGAGCGGTCAGGGAACTAAACGCTGTATCCTTATTTCATGTGTTGGGTCACTGTGAGTTGGTATTTCTAAAGAGTTTCAATGCGTGTGATTATTTATTGTGTTAACATTATTCATCATGTGTTACATTTCTGGAGTGGCCAACAGAGGGCAGTAGTGGGCAAGACTCACGAGAAGTAGCGGAAAAAGGTGCTGTGTGTATGTGTGTGCGCTGCTTGATACTGAGAGTTTGTGTGTGTAATATATACATAGTTGATACTGATATCTGTTTATGTGTGTGGTTGTGTGTACGAATATAGTTTATACTGTGTGTGTGTGTGTGTGTGTGTGTGTGTGTGTGTGTGTGTGTGTGTGTGTGTGTTTGTGTATGTTTGTGTGTGTGTGTGTGTGTGTATGTTTGTGTGTGTGTGTGTGTGTGTGTGTGTGTGTGTGTGTGTGTGTGTGTGTGTGTGTGTGTGTGTGTGTGTGTGTGTTGTGTGTGTGTGTTTGTGTATGTTTGTGTGTGTGTGTGTGTGTGTGTGTGTGTGTGTGTGTGTGTGTGTGTGTGTGTGTGTGTGTGTGCACGCATGGTCCTGTGTGTGTATACATTCCTGGTCCCCCAGCAGGTCACTGACCTTGAGGCTGACGTCTCCAGTAGTCGTCCCTGTGTCTGCTGGGTGTTTCTAGAGACAGACGGACGGACGTCTTAATGCTGCTGTACTTAAGTGAATTATTTAACATAGGACATTAAACTGAGAGATGGACTTAGTCAAACACACACACACACAGACACAGACACACACACACACACACACACACACACACACACACACACACACACACACACACGTACACACACACACACATACACAATCACACACATTTACACACACCCACATTGTGTGTAAATGCAGCCTGCACCACTATACAGACAGCACACGCTGTTCCTCGTTATGATAGTTGGTTATTTATGATATCCTGTCTGGTCTATAAAAGGTGTTTCAACTCAGCCTTTCGTACGGAACTAAAACATTGCTTGTCAAACCTGCCATTCACCTGTGTGTGTGTGTCTCTTCATGTGTGTGTTTGTGTCTTTGTGTGTGTGTGTTTTCATGTGTGTGTGTGTGTGTGTGTGTGTGTGTGTGTGTGTGTGTGTGTCTGTGTCTGTGTGTGTGTGTGTCTTTGTGTGTATGTGTGTGTGTGTGTGTTGGAAAAGTGAGCGCATTAACCAGTTAGGATGTTGACATTTGGTAATGGTTTCCCCTGTGAAATTAAAACATCGGCTCGCAGAACCAAACCCTTCATACCTGTTAGCATGGCTGTTAGCATGGCTGTTAGCATGGCTGTTAGCATGCCCGGGCATCAAAGCGCTCCCTCGCTCAGACCCAGAGAACTCATGTTCTTTCAATTTCCTTTAAGAGCAGCAAATCCAATTGATACTTCTCTCAAATAAGATGAAAGCCTTGCCCTTGATTTGGACTGATGTCATTTTCAAAACTTTATTGAAATGTGCTCTGCAGGGGGGGGCTCTGTCTCTGGCAGCGGTTCAACACAGCTGCAATGTGTTCACGCTGCACCTGAACACAGGAGGTTGTTCGACTTGTTCGCTCCTCTGACCCCCGCCGAGGGTTCTGGACGCCCAGCCACCAGCACACCTATGAGGGCCGTGTCTCCTCCCGGGGTGGTGGTATGGTGGATGTTTGAGACGCCAGGGTCGTCCACCAAGCCTAATGCACCGTCGCCTCCACCCGTTCAAAGGCCTTCCTCGCTGTGACTGCATGTGTGTGTTTCAATATGTCCATGTGAAACTGTGTGTGTGTGTGTGTGTGTGTCTGTAACCCATACCTAAATGGGCCAGGATAGTTTCCAGCAGAACATAATGAAACGCAGGTGGTTTCATCCCAGTGTAAACTAATAACACAGGACAAACCGCAGCTCGCCGCGTGGTCACCCCTGATGACAAGTGACAGGACGCCATTAGCTACATTTCACTAAGCTAGCGTTTAGCTGGGCGGTGAGGACAGAAGTCAAGTCTGGAAGGGTGGCCAGTTCTTCATGGAAGCCATTATGTGGTGCTCCCTGGTTGCCCCACCAAGACCCTGACAGAACACGGGGTCAAAGGTCAACCAGGCCATTAGCAGCCTCATTAGAGTGTTTCACTTCACATTGGAAGACAGAAACAGAGGAGAGTAGGATAGACCAGTTAAAGGCATCATAGTTCATCACAAAATTAGGTTGCGTGTGTGTGTGTGTGTGTGTGTTATTTTAAGAGCTCCATTGGCTTCCACTGGGTCTTCCCCATTAGTTAATTACCACTTAAAAAAATCACACATTCTTTTATAACCTAGTTATACGATGATGCTGAGGCATCACACATGCAGCTTTGTAAAGTCAGCTGAGATGACTCCAAAAGGATCGGAAGAATACGTTTTGGAAAAGGTTTGGTTCAGTTGTACCTTTATGAGGTTTTGATCTCATGGCAAATACGACCAATTAGAACATTGAATCTTTAGTTGTAGCTTGAGGAAGTAGTATAGATCAGAGACTGAGAAACCTGTTTCTTATTCATGGGGGGAGGTGGTTAGCCCCATCAGACCGTCCTGATGTCTGAGGTCATGTCCTGTTTCCCTATGGAGATCAGTCTGGCCTCCAGCCCATTGGAAGCCTTTTCCAAAAATACAAAAATGCTTGGACCAATCAGTGCTCAGGTGAAGTATGATGGGACCAATCAGTGCTCGGTGGAGGTATGATAGAACCAATCAGTGCTCGGGGGAGGTGTGATAGGACCAATCAGAGGGAGTTTCAGTCCATGACAGTCTGTCACTACACTGGCGGCGCCCGAGGACTGGCCACGATGTGCGGTGCAATCAGGACTGTTTTCATCTGAAATAGCCTGAACAACGACCTTAGAAGATGGTCCAAAATCTGCACGGAATGCACTTCTCAGATTACATACTTAACTTCTAACTGATAGTGAGCAGACCAAGAGGGTCTGATTGATTGGAAGGTCGTGAAGTAAGTTAGGCCATGCCCAGGTCAGTGCCCAGGTCAGTGACCAGCCCACAGCGATATTCACTGTGAAATGCTCGGAGATGATGGTGACTGAATGCAGTATAGCACACACTACGCTGTATCTCTAACAAGCCGTTCCTCTGGGGCCACTATTAACTGTCTGGGGTCGTCTCTGGGCTCCGGGTGTCAGAGTCAATAAAGGAGGATTAGAGGAGGTGGGGAGTCAGAGGTGAGGAGGCCCTGAGCACGGGGGTCACAACCCCCCCATGGACACAATATCAAACGAAAGACCACCCCCCCCCCCCCCCCACACACACACACACACACACACACCCTGCTCGCCCCAGAATGAGGGTACCCCCACCCCCCACCCCCAGACCCATACACGCTACCTTCCAGCTCCGCAGAGTTTCAACAGTTTCTACAGGGCTGTTCATTCTGTTCCACGCAATCACAATAATACACATATCTTATAGAGGCCACTAGTCTAGGCTGGAGGTGTAGTCAGGCTGGAGGTGTAGTTATTCTGGGTGGACGTGTAGTCCAGCTGGAGGTGTAGTCAGGGTGGCGGTGTATTAAGGCTGGAGATAGTCTCAATACACACTGTTCTCTATACAGACTATATACAGACTGTTCCTCATCCAGACTGTTCTCTATACAGACTGTTCTCTATGTAGACTGTTCTTCAAAGATGCTATTACTAAATGTTATCTGGTCCATGGGGGGTCGCTGTGGTTGTGGACACTGTTTTACTTTCCCCCTTAAAGAGCACCAAGGAAATCAATAATGATAAAGTACAAAGTTCCAACACACACACACACACACACACAGTGTGGGTGTGTGTGTGTGTGTGTATAGATCCTGACTAAGCGTATTCAGTGAAACCGAAGCCCTCACTGTAATTCAACCAATTGAAAGCAAGTTCTCGCTCATTCTCGATCAAATTCCCAATGACCCTTCTCCAAAGCATATAATCTTTCCCTAACCTCTGCTAATTCCTACAAAAATAATAACGGTTTTCCAGGCAGAAAACACGCCCAAGTGGAGATTTAATTTGGCTCATGTGTGACCGTGCTGGCCTGTCACGTGCGCGGCTGCAGAACTCATTTGATGTCACTTCCTGTCTGCAGTCAGCCTCAACATGTCACCAGGACAACCGATCGCCTGATGTAGACCCTGATAACCCAGGGGCCTCGACCGGGCCCCGGAGACCCCCTGCCTTAACTGTCACCATCAGCATCTGCAGACCACCAGGGTAGTCCCCCCCGTGACCCTGCCACGACCTCTGGCCTGAACTCTGCACGCACGCACGCACGCACGCATGCACACACACGCACACACACACACGCACACACACACCACTCGCTGTGACGCTATATTAGCATCTTTAGCGTGTTGTCCGATTGTGTAGCTGTGTGTCGTGTGGTTCATGGTGGACTGGTTTTGGTTGTGTCCGGAGCTCTCGGGTCTTGAGGGCAGCTGAGTGTGTTGCTGTGGCTCCTGTGTGTTTATTTCAGTTGTGTGTTTTTGTTGTTGTTGTTTGCTGCTTTTAAGGTCACACAGTGTCATCTTTTCAGGCACAATAAAAAGCTACGTTTTGCTACTAAATGTGAAGTAACTTCTTTGAGAAGTAAAGGACATGAACCCTTATGTGAATAACTAAATAGGTCTCTTAACACATTCTCCCAATGAGTATTGTATATTTTGAACAGTACAGATAAAGGGAGATGTTAATTCTTTTTGGTTTACCAAATTAATGATCTGCAATTAAACTGACACTGTCGAAGGAATATAATAAAATACAAAATTATTTTTCAAAACATGCAGTATGTATGCTCGATAATGACATAAAATATACCAATAACATAGCTTTGGCTCCAACGATACAATTGATATTCTTAGGAGTTGCAGAGGCAGTAACAAGCAGCCTGTCAAAGCTTTCCTTCTGGCCATCACTTTCCCCTGGTCTTGGGGAGTTTTCCTGCTATTGAACCCTGGGTTAAAGGTCAGGGTTCACCGGGGACAGCTGCTTCTTCCTGGCAACACGGTAGCATCGTCTCACTGACCTCCTGACCCCTGCTGTCCCAGACACCCTGACCAGCCAGGGCACCCACTGTATCCGGTGTCACTCGGCCATCAGAGCTTGTCACCTGAGACATTAGCGTCCATTAGCATCCCCTGCCGTGCAGGGCCCACCCTGCACAGCCTCAGTTATTCACAGAAACAACTGTCCTCCATCCACTCATCCCAGATATGTCATTTTCAAATGCAGTGGCAGTATGAGAACAACAAGAACCAAAAACACCTTGAATGGTGGAAGGCCCAGAAAGCTTTTTTTTACCACAGTGTTGCTGACATTGGGCAAAAAACTCATGCTCACTTCCTTTTCCAAAAATGGTGTTGGTTTGGGACCAATCTTTTGGTCAGATGTTTGACAGTATTGTATGGAGACCACGGTAGGGTTACGAGTGTGGCCGGACTGTGTGGTTTCGTAGAGATGACTACGGCTATACGCTGATGGTCTGAGTGTATTATACCTCCCCATCTACAGCGCTCCAGGACACATAACTCTCCTGTGAGCCCCAACACCTCACTCCAAATAAATCCTCAGAGTTTTACGAGCTTCTGGCTCACTAAAGCTGTTCCACTCTCTCGCAACAATCCAGCGCTGGGAAAGTCACACGTTTGGTGGCTCGTTAGGTCATCGACCGTTTGCACAGATGTAAGGCTAATGCTGCGAAAGCTCACACGCTGCCCCTCACGTCTGCGCGTCTCCACGCCGCGTGCTCTGAATGCCAGAACACCACCGCGCACGGGGGAGCGCCCCACCACGTATGGGGGAAAGCTCCACCGACGCAGGGCCTTCACCACAGCCCCCACCCACCCACCCACCCACCCCTCCGCTGTGGTCACACGACCCAGCCCAGGCCAATTAGTGTCAGGCGTGGATACGGGAAATAAAGAACATTCACGTTAACTCCTTCTCCTCTCTGGCCTCGGGTTTAGAGCTCACCTGCCAAACTAATTTATGGTCTTGTTAAGGGAGACGTGGGCCTGGGTCGGGAAGACGCGGTCCCCGGCCCAGCCACCAGCACCATATTTCATCATTATCAGTCGGCCCCTGGAGGTGTCATAAAAAACCTGCTATTACCCTGCCTGTCGCCTACTCCCTCCTCACCCTGCTCCTACTCTCTGTCTCCTCCTCCTCCTCCTCCTCTCTCCTTCCGGGCTCCTCCACCTCCTATTCTCATCACCTTGCTTCTCCTCTCTGTCTCCTCCTCATCCTCTCGGGCTCCACCTCCTCTTCACCTCCTCACCCTGCTCCTCCTCTCTGTCAACTCCTCCCTCCACCTTCTCCTCCTCCCTCTTTGTCCCTGCCTCCTCCTCTTATCCCCACCCTCTCCCCTCTCCTTTCTCCTCCTGCTCCTCTCTCTCTGTGGTGGGTCGTGTTGTGAGGTTGTTCCACAGACCTTGTAGACCTCCAGTAAATCCCTGACCATGAGGGCTTCTTAGAGAGAAGGGTCCATAAAGATGTTACAGGATGTGAGTTTAGGGCAGACTGCTCCAGTCCAGCTGAGGGACTAGTGGAAGCTTGTGATGACCGAGTGTCCTTGCAGATAGACAACACACACACACACACGCATACATACACACACACACACA